>JAFMOC010000029.1:3585000-4115000 GCA_019802505.1 Corydoras sp. C115
AGTTGTTTCACTCCTAGACTGCTATAAAAATTAAAATATGCTTTGTTTGTATTAAAAGGCTGAGAGTAGATTTACATAAAGCCACAATGTGAACATTTTCCCCCCATTTCATTTTCATACACCAGGGCAGATAACCGTAAACATTTTTTGTTGGTAGAGGCGTTTGTTATGGCACTATGAAATCAACAGACTTGGTAAAGGTCACAGTGTTCGGCTGCATTTCCTTTAATGTGTTTGACTTTTTGGGTGGTATGGTTAGTAGCAGTTTACTTTGCTCAATGAGTGTCAGTGTGAACTTCTTAACTACAATAGAAGATTAACTTTACGAATTTTCTAAGAATAAAGTTAAAAACTGTGACTTAGCTTAATCCGTCTGAAGTGTCAAATCTGTAATGATGGGATTTGTCAGCTAATAGTCAGTATCACACCAGCAAAGTATAATGCCTTTGGCAGAGAAGACATGAAGCTACTGGACAAGATTTTTTTGCTGGAGCAAATTATATATTTTGCCAACAACCAAATAGTGAGAAAAAGGAGAAACCTGGGGGGGGGGGGAAGTAAATAAACAAAAAAAATAAAAATAAAAAAATACCAGTAACTGGCTGTTTGAGAAATAAAATGTACCATGTGATACAGTTTACAGGAAACCAATCAAAGGAATTAGTTTCAATACTCAAAACCATAGGATTTGACCAAGACCATGTATAACACAGGTGCAAATCAAGACAGTTCTTTAAACCTTTATGTCAGTTTGAGGTTTAGCTTTGCCTTGCTGTCACCATACAAACACTTTTGACAAAAACTTCTGAACTGCTTTTCATTTAATTGATTTCATTTAAAAACTGAAAACATACTGAGCTTTTAAGGGTTTATAGCTCATACACACAGTGAAATACATCAGCTATTACTAAATATTTGTACAATGAGATTGAATATTGGTACATTTAAACGTGGCCTTGGATTAGTTTGTAACACATTGTAAAGCAATGCATACAGCAATCAATTCTCAGCCACACTGAGGTGCCACCTACTTAATTTAACACTTTGCAAAAAAACAAACACATCCCAATACATCTCTGACAGCTGTGCATTTCCTTAAATCGTTTATTTACTGCTTTTGCCATCTTCTGCTACCTACATTCCAACAGACAAGCAGTGGGAGGGTGCATAGCTGCCCAGACTGCACTGTAACCAGGGATTTATTAAAAATACCATGCAGAGTGCTTTATGTAATACAGACCATACTGTTTCAAGCCAAATTAAACATGCATTCATTTATTTATTAATCTTATAATAATCTGCTCTAATTTACATAAAATGATCAGATAAGTTTATAATGCAGACCGTGATGCAAAATTTTACACTGTACATAATTATGCTCTTAACACAGTATGTGCAAGATTAAAAGCATTTTACAGACTATGCTTTACTCAGACTTCAATGCTTTATTTAGCTTATTACAGTCTGTTCTTCATTCTCAGACTTATAAATCTTAATTAACAAAATATATATTGTGCAACATACAGAGATTAAATTCAACTAAATTTTGTTTACTAAACTTTGAATATTTTGTGTCTATGCTAGACGTGTCTTTAAAACACTCCCCATGTAATTGGATTAAGAAAGTCACCAACCAAATATGAGCCTCCAAAATGATTCATTACTGCCACACATCTTTTAGCACAACACTAGGGTTTTTAAATGCAAGTATTAATCTCATTAGCAGCTAATATGCATTATGCATAAATTTAATTAAGTAAATTTAAAGAGCCTTCCCATGATTCTTAAACAATTAATAAATTATTAATTATAAATAAATAAATGCCTAGGCTTTGCCTTGCATTTTATCACACACCACATCCTATACAAATGAGTTCATGAGTAAAACAAAGTCTGTTCAAGTTAAAAGGAAGCGGGTTTCACTGTGATGGAAATAACATCACATTCAAACCTTAATCGTTCCCACTCTTTATAACAGTAATGGATGAGTACATAAAAGTTTTCTACTTCCCCTCTGCAGCCCACAGGAAGAAGCACAGATAAGAAAGGGCCCAGTTTTGAGTCACTTGCAGTCTACACATGTGATTTATTTTAATAGAGCAAACTCAAGCAAAATAAGAGTATTTATAAACCACTAACCTTCACAAATGCGGTCCAGTCTCTGACGCTTGACTTTGTGTTTGTCCATTAGAGCCATCGACTGGCAGTTTTACACAAAAAGTCTGCAACAGCTACAACAGAAGATGTCAAAGGAGCACAGAACAGAGCTCAGTCCCGTCTACAGCTGGAGAGAAAATGGGCCAGCCTTTCCACAACCTGTGATCACATTCGCGTGAGGAATTTAATAAGCATTAATCACCCGTATACATCCTTATAATATAACTTTAGCAACCGAAATACAAGAATCCATGTATAAAGATTAGCTGCTGTAGGTCTGTCTGTAAAACTTTTAGCAATATAGCTGGGAATAAATTAAGAATAATTCTGTTTTTTTAGATTAATGCTGGTTGCCTTGTGTCATACAAGGAATTGCGAATGTGCTCAACCATCAACAGACCACTATACCTCTTTAATTTAAAAAAAAAATAAAAAGTTGTACTGGATTCCCTATGAACCTCAGCCAAACATCAAAAACATCCAGATATTATTCATTTCCAGAATGCATCCATGCACCATGAAAACATGTTAGAATACATGAGTAGGAAATTGTAAAAGCACATGTTCTTGTCACATAAGCTCACCTAAATATTAATCACCCCCCCACCCTGTCGCCTTTTCTCTGACAGCACCTACTGAAACGGCAAATAACCTTTTCATATTAGATCACACAGATCACCACTCTTAAGAACACTAATTGAATCAAGAAAATGTCTGACAAATCAATATACCTTACACACACACATATATATATATATATATATATATATATATATATATATATATATATATATATATATATATAAGGGTTCACAGTTTTAGACCACACATGTACAAATCATAAAAGCTCGTTACAAACTTGTTTAATGTAAAGACTTCAAACAGAATATATAAACAGCTATTATATTATAATACTACCATTGGAATGATATAGTTATAAAGGATACCAACAACAATTGCTATCGATGTTTCAGCTAAAACAAAAAATTAAAAATTAAAATAGCATTAATCGGTTCGTGTTATCTTAACGTGTTAGTGGGAACTCTACAGTTGGCTAACTGGCTAACTAATGCACATGAGCTGGATTGTTTTGCCGGCTCTTGTAATTACTGGGATGTGTAATTCGAAAAAAATAACTGTGTAGAAACGGCCTTATTTTCTGACATGTTTCACGAAGCTGACTGAACTTGCCTCAAAACTTCATAAAGTTTGGATGGTCCAAAGAAATATCCAAATCCCCAGACTGTGTGCTACAGCTAACGCTAACTCCGCCAAACTTCTTAGCAACTTGTCTAGTCAGATATAGCAAGCATCCGAATGCACCTGGCAGAGATAAGGCCACCGCTTATTCACTAAAACAACAGATATGAGATGCAAAAAAGGATTTTGGTACTTTGCCGAATACTTCCTATATGTATTGCTTTACCATGTAACCTTTGAAGACCCCCCGTGCTAACAATGCTAACGTGGCTACACAAGCGGTAAGAAAAGCTTTCGCAGCATTTACGCGTGCCATTGACTAATCGAAATAAATTCAAATACTTTCATTAACTCCACATTTATTTGTTTAGAATACATATACCAAGTCTGTTAACGTGCAACAAGCTCACCAAATAAAAGCCGTCTTTAAACGTTCACGCTCCGGTTTTAGTGTGGCGATATACAACCCTCTCCCCAGCTATCTACCGCTCTCCGCCATCAAATCCGCTGGCTAACTTCCACCTAGTCCCCTACGCACTACAGAGGCTCCCTACAAAGTATAGATAGCACCCACTTGTATGCTCGTCGGTAGTGCACTTCAAATTAAAGCCTGAGTAAATCAGATTTCTGATAATATTAACAGCGTGCCATAGAAAAAGTAGGTCTAGAGAATAACGATTTTAAACCAGAATGTCACGGCGCCTCTCATTGGAGAGATCTGTAAGGGCAACTGTGGAATTGTAACCCACTCAAAGAGGCGGATATAGAAGTTTTTGGAAGTTTGGAAACCCAATATAAGCAAACTCTAAATTTATTTAAACAAAAATCTGAATAGTTCATTCATTCATTCATCTTGTACCGCTTTATCCTATATTAGGGTCGCGGTGGGGTTCCCCATGCCCATCCAGGGGAGAACGTTTCGGGCACTGGGCAGATACACCCAGGATAGGGTGCCAATCTATCGCTGGGCACACACTCACTCACACAGACACGCACACAAACACACTCTACATGGGGGAATTTGGAGAACTCAATTGACTTGATCCATGTTTTTGGACTGTGGGAGGAAACCGGAGAACCCGGAGGAAACCCACGCGGACACGGGGAGAACATGGAAACTCCACCCAGATGGGGATTCGAACCGAGAATCCCTAGCGCTAAGAGGCGAACGTGCTAACCATTAAGCCCAACCTGAATAGTTGTATAATTAAATACAAAATTATTCGGAAGGTGGATCATTCTTAGAAGTACTATAATGCAGACATGTTGGTGGTGATTATTTCACACTTGTGCATTTACCTACAGTGACTTAAGTAGTCCTTCCTATGTACAATGTTACTGATCTTACATCAGCACTTAGCTGTGATCATTTGTTTCACCCTTTAAATATATGCTTCCTATCTAAAACGGTTTTCTGTGTGAAGAAGGTTGTAGTACTGTGAAAGGCTCATAGTTACACATAGTGACATTCTGACATAATTAATGTGATTAAACACAAGCACTAAGTCTACATTGTTTTTTCTTCTCTTTTTTTTCCGAACTAATACCGTGGAAACTAGAAATCTCATGAGTTTCATTACCTTTGTTTATATTCAAACCATGAATATAAAGCTTGAATACTGTTTGTCATTTGCATTATAGTAAATGTATACCAGAATGAATAGCTTTTGCAGAGTTTAAGTAGCTTTTCTAAAACTCAAGTGTAATTTAAAACTACAGACCATTTGGAATATTAATATTTTGGTTTATATGAACAAATTTTTTTTTAAATTGTTTAGAGCAAGACCTCAAGTAGTGAAATAAAGTGGATCCATGCAAACCAAGAAGAATAAAAGAATTTACAATTGTAAAAGCTTTGAAAAACATTTAATACTTTTACTTCCATCAGTCAACATATTTAATTTATTTAATGTTATACAATCAAGGCTTTATAGAACACTCACCAATAGTTCATACTCACATCATCAGTAGTATATAATAATCATACAGGTTGAACATTTTTCTCTCAGTATGATGACATGGAAATTGAGGGAATATTTGAAATTATCTTGCCATGCTCCAGTTTTCTGTTCATAACCAGTTATCCTTTTACAATATTTAACAAAGCCCTGGGTCTCACTTCTAAATACAAAAAATCAGCGTGAATCCTTGTGAATAATTTAACACAGCAGAAAAAGCACAATCAGTAAATTAGTACTGTTCGTGAGATCACTTCTCCCTAAGTGACAGCTGCAATATCCTTTCAAGTTCCTCCTCCTCCTCTCTTTGTTTCCTGTTGGGAAATATGTGGTAACATTACTGAGCAGGGTAAATGTTTAAGCAGAAGCTTTGTGTACATCCTTATAGTGTGTTGTAATATGAATCAGTGCTATTAAGCAAAGAAAATTGTGTTAATAGATGCTCAGATTTTATCTGAAAGCCTAGACAACATGAACACAGAATGAAAAATGAGACAAAAACTGCAGTATGATAAAATACAAAAGGATTGACAAATACATAAGTATTTTATTGATGAAGTCACCTTATGATAAAATGGTTCATGCTTCATGTGAATCAATTCTATTCAAATAAAATATAATATACTGCTTATAAGTTTAGTTAAATAATGCACTCACACCCACAAATGCATTCACAAGTTTACAATTAGAGTCAATGTAGTATATTCAGGCATGCAAAAAACCCAGGACCATTCTGTAAGATGACAGCACTAATCTGTTGTGCAGCGTCATTACACCCATTACAATTTTAATATCCATGGTCCTTTCGTTCTCACCTGTTCAGCTCTTCCTGCTCTCTACATGAAAGTTCCATTGCCAGACGTAGCTGCTCGTCAAAGCTAGTTGCCACAGAAAATGCCCCTGGTGCCCATGGATCAACCAAAGAGCTGTAGGACGGGGGGGAGTTGAGGCCAGGGTCTGGCGAGAAACCAGTATTAGACTGAGCAGGATCTTCCCTGGTCTCAACTCCCACCTGTGACAGCGACAAGGACTCTTGGATCGCCCTGTTTGAGAGACATATAAGCATTAAACTTCCACACTGTACAGTCATGGCCAAAAGTTTTGAGAATGATCCAAATATTAATTTTTACAAAGTCTACTGCTTCAGTTTTTATAATGGCAATTTGCATATAATTTGCATATTGCATATACATATACTGCACATACAGAATGTTATAAAGAGTGATCAGCTTAACAGCAATTAATTGCAAAGTCAATATTTGCCTAGAAAATTAACTTTATCCCCCAAAACACATTTCAATTTCATTGCAGCCCTGCCTTAAAAGGACCAGCTAACATTGTTTCAGTGATTGCTCCATTAACACAAGTGTGGGTGTTGATGAGGACAGGGCTGGAGATCAATCTGTCATGATTAAGTAAGAATGACACCACTGGACACTTTTAAAGGAGGCTGGGCTTGGCATCATTGTTTCTCTTCTGTTAACCATGGTTATCTCTAAAGAAACATGTGCAGTCATCATTGCACTGCACAAAAATGGCCTAACGGGGAAGAGTATCACAGCTAGAAAGATTGCACCTCAGTCAACAATCTATCGCATCATCAAGAACTTCAAGGAGAGAGGTTCTATTGTTGCCAAAAAGGCTCCAGGGCGCCCAAGAAAGATCAGCAAGCGCCAGGACCGTCTCTTAAAAGTGTTTCAGCTGCGGGATCGAGCTACCAGCAGTGCAGAGCTTGCTCAGGAATGGCAGCAGGCAGGTGTGAGTGCATTTGCACGCACTGTGAGGCGGAGACTCTTGTAGCAAGGCCTGGTCTCAAGGAGGGCAGCAAAAAAGCCACTTCTCTCCAGAAAAACTTCAGGGACAGACTGATATTCTGCAAAAGGTACAGGGAGTGGACTGCTGAGGACTAGGGTAAAGTCATTTTCTCTGATGAATCCCCTTTCCGATTGTTTGGGACATCTGGAAAACAGCTTATTCGGAGAAGACGAGGTGAGCGCTACCACCAGTCTTGTCTCATGCTAACTGTAAAGCATCCTGAAACCATTCATGTGTGGGGTTGCTTCTCAGCCAAGGGAATCGGCTCTCTCACAGTCTTGCCTAAAAACAGAGCCATGAATAGAGAATGGTACCAGAATGTCCTCTGAGAGCAGCTTCTCCCAACCATCCAAGAGCAGTTTGGTGAACAACAATGCCTTTTCCAGCATGATGGAGCACCTTGCCATAAAGCAAAGGTGATAAGTACATGGCTCAGGGAACAAAACAGAGATTTTGGGTCCATGGCCTGGAAACTCCCCAGATCTTAATCCCATTGAGAACTTGTGGTTAATCATCAAGAGACGGGTAGACAAACAAAAACCTACACATCCTGACAAAATGCAAGCATTGATTGTGCAAGAATGGACAGCTATCAGTCAGCATTTGGTCGAGAAGTTGATTGAGAGCATGCCAGGGAGAATTGCAGAGGTCCTGAAGAAGAAGGGTCAACACTGCAAATATTGACTTGCTGCATTAACTCATTCTAATTGTCAATAAAAGCTTTTGTTACTCATAATATGATTGCAATTATATTTCTGTATAAGATAAAAACATCAGACAAACACACATAAAAACCAGAGGGCAGCAGATCATGTGAAAATATAACATTTGTGTCATTCTCAAAAAGTTTGGCCATGACTGTACACAGATCAGTGTTGATGAACTGCTGAAGTTTAATAATGATACTCGGTAAACATACACGCATGCAGACACATACACACACACACACCTCTCCAGCTGAGAGTCAACCTCATAAAGCGGAGGTTGCGAAGATGCTGGACGAGTGTTTGTAAGAGCTTCCCATATGGTCACCTAAACCATAAATAAAAGTATATTAACAGTAACAGTATAATAATAAAAAAACTGTAAAATTAAACTAAACACAAGTCAATTTTGTCTCCACTCTGCTAGAACTGTTGGATTTAATCCTTTTATTAATCAGTAGTTTTTCAGGCCAAAATATTTTTTATAGTAATACCAAATTAAAGGGAAGATTACCTGATCGCTCTCTGTCCCAGCATCCAGTAAACTCTGCTGTATAGCAAACTGCAGCAGGTTATCATCCTCATCTCTTAAGGGCTCGTTGCGACCTGGACCGAGCGTTGTGTAATCCGCAGGAGGTTCGAACACAGACGGGTCCACCTCACAGTGCAGGGGAGGAAGACTCTGATCTGAAACCATTGTATAGGATACGTGAATTAAAACAACCAAAGCAAGAAATCAATAGGGAAAATCATTATTTTTTTTATGTATGAAACGATGATAGGCGGCACGGTGGCTTAGTGGTTAGCACGTTCGCCTCTCAGCACTAGGAATTCCCGGTTCGAATCCCCATCTTTCCATGTTCTCCCCGTGTCCGCGTGGGTTTCCTCCGGGTTCTCCGGTTTCCACCCACAGTCCAAAAACATGGATCAAGTCAATTGAGTTCTCCAAATTGACCCATATAGAGTGTGTTTGTGTGCGTGTGTGTGTATGAGTGTGTGCCCAGCAATAGATTGGCACCCTGTCCTGGGTGTATCTGCCCAGCGCCCGAAACGTTCTCCCCTGGATGGGCATGGCGAACCCCCCCGCAACCCTAATATAGGATAAAGCGGAAGATAATGGTTAATGGGGAAATGATGATAATGGCTTTAGTACCTCCATCTGTGCTTTCTTGAGGTGAGTGAACAGTGACAGAACTGACAGGCTCATCACATCCACACAGGTTACTGAAGGTCACCCGGGCATTCAACACGTGGAACAGAGGGATCTCTGCAGAGCAAAGTTATGCAAAGTAATGAGAAATTGTATAACATTTACAATTAGTAAACTGTTGATTAACAATCCAGCTGATTTATATTGGCTGATATGTTGTGAAAACTCACTCATGTGGAAATGTAATTCCAGTTTCTGTCTGTTCACAGTTTGTGGCTATTTTAAAATCACTGAAGTTATTAAAATGTAGTTAAATTGTCACCTATTTTCACAGGAAATCCAGGCGGCAAGCGCAGGGTAATAAAGTCCCGCAACTTGGCAAAGTGAGCATTTGATATAGCCATGAGGTCAATAATGGGTGTCACTTGCTCAGCCAGTGACAGAGGATGGGCCTCACTTAACCACAGTGTGGCCTTAAACCTTCGAAAATAAGACAAATTAACAGAATAACAGGAATCAAGAAAAGCAAACATCAGATATCTCTCAATATACTACTCAGTACCTCTGGACTTTGCTAGAGAGCTCAATGGGCCTGCCAATGTCCCTGCCATTCAGATTAAACTCAGGATCAAAGTATTCCTCCACCGTAATGGCTGTTGGGTTGTGAGGACTGGCACACTGAGCCACCTGACTCTGACAACCAGATAAAACAAATTAGAAAATGAGCAGAACAGTATATGTACATGGCAAAACACAAAGAAACATGTGTAGGGTATTAATCATTCTTACCCCATTGTTTGATACATGCTGCTCTGCAATTCCAAGGAAAGACTGAAGTGGAGTTCTGGATCCTGTGAGAGGACAAAAATTTGAGCTAAAACAGTCTAATCTATTTTTATTTTATGTACATCCTAAATTATAATGAAAACTTGAAACTTTGTGTGTGTGTGTGTGTGTGTGTGAGTGCCCACCTTTGCACCTGGACTTGTCCTGATCAGAGAGGTGTTCGGTTCGTGAGCGCGTCACCAGCTCCACATTACTGGCACTGTAAACCTTAAATGTAAACCACCATATACAATGAGCTGTATGATAATGAGACTACACATTACTGAGTAACCTGACTGCTCATGTACAGATTGACATTATGCCATTATGTAGAAAGTAAAATATTAATAATTGATGAAATGATAATCTTTAATGAGGTACATTTCACTATTTAAGAATGAACAGCAGACTTACCTTTGCTTCATATCCACTGACCACTTCAGTTTTCTCTGAGCGCCAACCCCAAATTCCAGACTTGTTCCTGAAAACAATTATAGTCACTGAAATGCTTTGATGACGGTTGTTCAGTATTCGATTAACTTTGTATATATTTGTCAGGTCTGGATTGCCCCAGGCCAATAGGTTTAATTTTTTTTGCTCTGCTAAAAAGCCCTGAAACTAAAATTAATTAAATAAGACATTTTGAAAAACAGTGTTTGTGCCATGTATACATATGGGTTTGGGTACTTATGCATGTTGATTAATACTCATTCATTCATTATCTCCCGCTTTATCCTCTATTAGGGTCGCGGTGGGGTTCCCCATGCCCATCCAGGGGAGAACATCTCGGGCGCTGGGCAGATACACCCAGGACAGGGCGCCAATCCATCGCTGGGTACACACTCACACACTCAAACACACTCTATATGGGGCAATTTAGAGAACTCAATTAACTTGATCCATGTTTTTGGACTGTGGGAGGAAACCGGAGAACCCGGAGCAAACCCACACGGACACGGGGAGAACATGGAAACTTCACCCAGATGGGGATTCGAACCGGGAATCCCTAGCGCTGAGAGGTGAACGTGCTAACCACTAAGCCACCGTGCCGCCCTTGATTAATACTATAATCTGTAATTACCTTTCAAAGGCAATGTTTCGTGTGTTGAGGTGTGTGGAGACGATAGGAGAGGTGAGTCGTTGTGCAGTGTTTTCTTGTGTGGGCAACATGGCAGCAAGAAGAGATGGTGCATCACGTGGAGACAGGGACAGTGGTTCTGTGTACACCACCTGCTTCTCGTGGTCCACCTCCATCACCATTGCCCCTCCATCTGCTAAAGGCCACAAAACAGTGTTAATAAAAATGAAGGGCTTTTAGTATTCAAGCATTCTATTTAACCTGGGTTTGTAGCATATTACTGACATTCTTTAAAGAAGCTTAATGACAAAGTACAGTTCTAATCTATTGAAATAACATCACTTACCACCACCCTTAAAGATATAACTGCGGCGGCCTTTGAGCCAGGTCATGTGTTCAAAGCCTAGCAGTGTAGTGTCCACTCTTAGACAAGAACCACTTTTCCACACACGGTAAACATCACTCGGACACACTTTAGACACCAGCGGTACTGATCAAAGAATATGAAAAAAAAAAAATATATATATATATATTCAAAAAGAAGAGAAAAGGAGCTGTCCATTGATATGGTGCTGAAATATGTCATCGTGAAGGGCAAAGCACAAAAACTCAGTAAATCATTGTGTCAATAACAAATAATTCTGATATGTACTGAAGAAATACATTATGATTTACCCCAGCTTGTAAACTCCCATTTCATTTCAACATAGAAGTCCCGTGCCTGCAACATACCAAGAATATAAATACTGATTTTCCAAAATTCTACAACTCACTGTAATTACTGTCACCTAGTAAGGATATATCCGCACCTGTCTTAGTTTGCTCAGAAGTTCAGGAATGCCTGCCAGTCTCTCAGTAGCTCTTTTGTAGTCTCTATATTGTAAAACTAGCTGTACCAGTTCCGGATCTCCAGTGCTTACTGCTTCTTGAAGTACTATAAACATTAAAAGAATTAAAACAATTAAACCTTGTTAAAAAGTTCCAATTACCAAAGAAGTCAGTTTTTATGTGTGGCATTTGATAACATTAATGCTTGATTATATGTTAAGAAGGCGGCACGGTGGTTTAGTGTTTAGCACGTTCGCCTCTCAGCACTAGGGATTCCTGGTTCGAATCCCTATCTGGGTGGAGTTTCCATGTTCTCCCCATGTCCGTGTGGGTTTCCTCCGGGTTCTCCGGTTTCCTCCCACAGTCCAAAAAACATGGATCAAGTCAATTGAGTTTTCCAAATTGCCCCATGTAGAGTGTGTTTTTGTGAGTGAGTGTGTGCCCAGCGATAGGTTGGTGCCCTGTCCTGGGTGTATCTGCCTGGCGCCCGAGACGTTCTCCCCTGGATGGGCATGGGGAACCCCACCACGACCCTAATAGAGGATAAAGCGGAAGATAATGAATGAATGAATATATGTTAAGAACAAGAAAAACACAAGTGCAAGGAAGTAGAAGAACCAGAACACTGAATTATTGTGCTATTTTTCATAGCACACAGAAAGTAGAAAGAAAGGTCAGTGCAAAATGTAATTAAAAACACTAAAATGTTTTGGAATAATTAACACAATAGCTGGTTAGAGATCTAGAACACAGTGTAACTCAGTCATTTTCTAATCTTCCTTTTTAAGCAGTATCAGACTTCATCATTAAAAAAGTAATAAAAAAAAAAAGTAAAAAAATTTCTAAAGATCAGCAGCTCCCATACATCTTGTGAGCATCCTGGGTGTTGACTGAAAAATGCTTCCTAAGCCCATTTACATGCGAAATAAGATAAAAAAATTTCTGACTTCATCAGCCTCCATCTGTATTCTGAACGTAACTGATGAGAGCTGCACTTTCTTCTACATGACCATTTTATGAACACATTGTTACTGACAGCATGTTGTGCTGCAAAAAATCTAGGTAGAGAGGTTTGAGCTCAAGTCACCTGTCCAGCCCTGTTCGCTGCAGCGTGTGGGATCCGCATTGTTCCGGAGCAACACACGCGTGGACTCGACGTGACCAAGGCAGACAGCCAACTCAAGTGGGGTGCGCCCACGCGG
Organism: Corydoras sp. C115; assembly: GCA_019802505.1. Classification (NCBI taxonomy): domain Eukaryota; kingdom Metazoa; phylum Chordata; class Actinopteri; order Siluriformes; family Callichthyidae; genus Corydoras; species Corydoras sp. C115. The sequence continues at coordinate 3,597,918 of JAFMOC010000029.1, forward strand.
GTCCAAGCACTCCATATCCTGATAAAACAGAAGTGACATTCTACTTTTTAAAAAGTTCAGTCCCATGTTTGTCTCTGAGTTACAAACTTCAGCTGTGACAAAAAAATAATAATAATGTAAATGACAACATAAAATGCACAATTGTGAAAATGTGCAATAATTTAATAGTAAATAAAGATAGTTTTGGAATTTAGAAAATAAACTAATAAATATAAAAAAATAAACCGTGATGATACCAAATCACAAGCACATCACGTTATATAAAATTTGAAGTTAGAAAATATCTTAAAAAAAAAAGACTTTGGGTTTTAAAATATGAATAAAATATTGATTACACTTATGTATCAAATTGAACGGATTTGGCAACCCCAGGAAGCTGAACTGTACATGAAAACATCCTCAGCACCACGATCAGCACCATTTACCTGATTCTTTTTTAGTTCTCGGTCCAGTTCCATGTACTGATTGTTCCAGACCAAAAAATGTAAAGGAAACGCTTCTTGGGCCATTTTGTTCAGTTTGTTTAATGCAGTTAAGAGTTTAAAGGTTCTCCTTTGCGCTGTGCTGCATGGACAGGCGCTGAGGCAGCGCACAGGCTGATGCCGCCGCGGATGCTGGTGCACTTACAATCCGTTTTAGACGCAACGAAAAGCAAATGAATCCGAACTAAACCCCCGGATCAGTAGCCTGGCATTCATTGTAGAGGAAAACGGATCCCTAACTTATCCTTTAATGAAGAACATGTATTATCCTTCCCATGGGTGGCTGACTCAGGTTATTGAAGCTGTTGTTCAGTTAGAATCGGAAAAAATCAGCAGAAATAGCTGACAAGTCATATAATAAGATAATGTCCGGTCATGTTAGCAGTGTTGTTTTTCAAAGTCGACCAAAATCACTAAACTTTGTACCTTATACAAAAAGAGCATTTTGTACACATTTATGCGATGTAAAATCAGATTTCAGCTTGCCGCTAGCCATCACTAGCATCCACGCTTAGCTTAGCAGCCGCAAGCGAGCTAGAATAACTCCCGTTTGTGTCCCGACAAATTCGATTCAGCCGAACTAAACCCCAAATTTCTGTCGCTCGGCCATGCGTCAATGGACAGAGGACGGCGAGTCAGCGGGAAAAAGCAAACCGCGGCCTATTTCGCCTTCCCCATCCAGAAGAGTCGCGCTGAAGAACGCAGAGCTGCTGTGTAAATCCCGCTGTTTTCCTCCATCAGACTTCAGCTCAGCAGCATCCTGACGAAGGGACGAGCTGCTGGAACCACAGGCTTTGCGTTTCATCGCGAAGTCATGCTGCACCAGGTGGAGGGGGAACAAAAAACACACACAGCTGGGCTTGCACACATCCACTCCGAGAATAAACTGCTTATTTAATTATTTACTGTCCATCGCCTTTACAACAATGCAGAGCAGCACAGAGCAGAGCAGAGCTGGGAGTTTGGGAATAAAAGGAACCAGAGAGCAACATTTCCTTAAATAGCCCATCTCAAATGGCATAACGATTGAAGTCCTAAAGCTGATTTTACCATTGATTAGGCACAATGCGAGTTACATTAATTCTGCTGCTAAATCATGAGAAGTGGAGTACGTGTTATGCATTGTAGTGTTTATTTGGGAAGCACCACGATTGTGGTAATATTTAAATATCTTTTGGGAAATTTGAAAGCGTATATACTATCGATTGCCTTTGAGCACTACATCCAAGCTTTCCCTTGCAACTGTCTTGCCTCCAAGCTGAATTTGCAAAGCAAAAGTGTACATAGAACCACATGATTTTATCTTAAAACGATGATGTACAGGGGAAAGTATTTTTACACATTTACAAGTTAAGTTCAGGTGTTGCCATTTCATACCAGTAATGCAGAAATTGGTTATTAAATTATTACAACCCTATTAGATCATGTCAAAGTCTAAGAGTCGTAATAATGACTGAAGAAAAATTCAAAAGAGTAGACAATTTCCTTATTTTATTGAAAAACAAAAAAAATCTGAAAATAATTACAACGCTACAATTTTCTTTCTGGCATTCTATAGGAGAGGAATACATTTACACAAGTAGGCTTTTATATATTTATATTTATATATATCTGTACTCTGTACTAGAAGGAACAGAATCGCGAACAGAAAAGTATTCCTCTTGGAAAAATAAGGGTAGGACTGAAACCAAATGCAACACCCTTATACTGCTACAAATAAGGAAAGCATCAGAGAAAAAATAGCAGTCAGAGGTTGAAGTTGAAAAGAAGATTGATTTCAAATAGGCATGCATGTAACAGGCCTGCCCTAAAATAGAAAACGAGGCTGTAGAGAATTAGCACCTGTTTATACTTCAGTTGAAAGTGCCCGTGGCCTTACAGGCCTGTAAATCAATGTGATTGCCAATTGCCAAACTCGAGTACACGGGCCGACTGGAAATTAGTAAAGTACAAATAAGGAGTAACCACAGAGTCCTGTTCATATGTTAAGCTGCACAGAGATGCCGTCTGCCTCTCTTGTGATGTTCTGTACAGAGAACACAGTCCACTGCCACACAGAGGAACCACACGGATATGATCTACACATACATTCTATCATATGTGCCGTCTCCCTCACACGCACGCACGCACACAGACAGTCTTATAGAAGTTATGAGCTCTAGGATATCCTCTGTATGAGTTTATCATCCGATAGGCAGTAAAGAGCGTTCACTGACAGCTGAGAAATGAAGTTCTCACAGGCCTTTCGGGAGATCCCTTTACAGTCCCGTAGGTCCAGTACAGAAAGACAGGACAAACGCTGCAGGTATGTCAGACAGCTGTCTGTTAACCGGCTGCAACCTGAAACAGAATATTTGGTTTATAACCTCAGACATGAAAGACAAACAAAACAAGTCAGCAGATATAAAAAGCCTATTTATCTTGACACTATAGTCCAGTAGACAACTTAACCTTAAAGCACTAGATAAATATTCTAAGAATTTCACATTGTCAATATGAATCAATCTATTAGCTTATCAGTCTGAAGTCTTAAGTGATTTAATTGAAGACATTAAACAAATAAAGCAGTGGTGTACAATCCTTAACTGATGACGTATTATAGCAAAACTGTAAAAGCCGGTCCACAAACTAACATGAAATGCACAGAGGAACATGAAATCATGTTGAAAAGGATTCAGATCTAAGGCAAAATGGGAAGACCTGCTGATTCAAACTGCACTGCTTACTGAAACTCACCCAGCAATTAAAGCAGATCTCTCATATTGAATTGATGATGGACTGCTGAAATAAGTGCAGCCATAATGTCTTGCTTTCACTCCAACTGGGTGCAATTATAAAGCCTTTCAGCAGCATCAAGAGCACTACACTCCAGTTTTAACATCCACAGCTTAAATATATAAACAATTTACAACTATTTTTTAGCAGCCAGCAATATGTTTTAAGAGGCAGCAACACAAATGATTATCGAGGATAAGGGCCACATGTGATACTTTTATCCTAAATTCTAAAAGGGTTTCTTAAACTGTTTCATTAAAAGACTCCTATTAAGAAAATAAATGTGAGGACCCATCAGTGCTTTACATTTGCTTAGACAATTTACCAACTTCTGAGCATATACCAAAAACAAAGACTTGCTTAGACTCAGATGATGTGTAATGATATGTATCATTATTTTACCATCTACACAAATAAATAAAACATTTCATTGACCCCATGTATTAACATAGTGGAACCAGTTTGGAAAACACAGATGTGGAAGGCTTACTGACAGCTTTATTTTGATTAGATTTTAGAATTTTAACTGTAAACATTCAATAAAATATATTTAATTTCAGGATTCCCTTAATCTCTATACATCCTATAGCTGAACTGTATACTTGAATAAGGGTTTTTGCATGCATGTGTCGTGTACCTGCTAAGTTGAGGTGTGTCAGTGTGTTTCGTGTGGAGGAGCCCACAGCGGTGAGAAGATTGAGAGCGTTGTCAGTCAGAGGACAACGTGAAAGCTCCAGCCTTGTCAACTGAGGCATGTGTCTGATAATCAGCCTTAGAGTCGCCTCAGTCACCTCCAAACCACACAGCTTTAAACACTGCAGATTTCTCAGCTGGGAACGGTTATTACTTCCTGCATGAAAAGACCATATTACACTGAATGAGGCATGGACAAAAATGTACAATTTAAATAATTTTATATATAAAACACTAAAAGAAACAAAGAAAGTAAATGCATTTTACCTGGCGGGGTGAGCAGCTCCCTGATTTGCGCATCTCCAACACCAATAGCCCAGCGCAAGTCCAACGTGCGCAGTAAAGGACAGCTAGGCGAGCTCAGAGCAGAGACTAACGCCCAGCTACACCCTGATAACACCAGATCTCTCAGCCCTAAAGAGTAAGAAACTGAAATAAGACTACAGAAAGCATGCACACACCCAAATGTCATGAGATCTGCACAATAATGTAAATGAGCTGTTTTAGGATATACACCAAGGGATTATTTGGAATCTTAACCATCAACTGTTTAGAATTGTACTTAACCTGTTAACAATCTGCTTGGTGTATAGGGTCTTAGTTTTCTTGAACTTATTTTTAACTGTAACTGCTTGGTTATCAGAAGAGAGGACTTACACAATGAAAGCTATGATACCATTGTGATATTTGGGTGACACTCATTGACCACTTTATTGGATTATGTCATTTTGCAGAAGCTTACATCCGAAGCAATTCACAAATATTCAATCAGCACAAGTACCTGGTAATCGGTTGATGAGCCAGGTAAGTTGTTTCTTTGATATGTTGGCCCAGGACACATCCAGAGTGACAGGTTGACGCTTGATGATGCCAGACAGGGCCAGTGGACTGATGGACTGGCAGCGGTTCAAATTGATGTGCGTCCACAGGCGCTTGTCACAGCCCCTATTACAGAAGGAATGCTATAAAAATGTACAGGTTTATTTCATGCATGTTGTCCACTTTTTCACATACTTACCACTTGTACCAGCTTTTGCAGACTGCCATGCAGACACACAGCTCGGCTCGGGTCAAGTAACGGAAGACAGACACCCATACCAGCCTGCCCCAGCCAGGATCGCTGGCTCCAATCTGTTCAGGAGAACCACGGGATGTAGGAGTGGTGGAAGTGGCAAAGGGCTTTGCTTTTTCTAATCGAACAACCTTCCCACTTTTGCTGCGTGCTGTGTCATGGTAAGACTCTCTGGAATTGCATCTTAACGTCCGGCCCATGTGGGCATGTTTGGCAGTGCTCCTGGTCAGAGCGGGAGAGGAGTGAAGGTGCGGGACGCCGGCGGGTAAGAGCGAGCGCATTTTATCTGAACGGCGGCCATCAGTTCGGATAGGGGGCCGGAGCAGAGATTTTCCTTTGACGTCTTTTAAAGAGGACACGTTTGCTTCAAGCTTGGGTACAATGGTGCCAGGGTCCCGTCGTCCTCGACTCGGTTGTAAAGTCACGGTTACTTGTGACCTGTGGCCTCTGACCTCATCAAGCAGCACTGTGGAAGGGTCAGAGCTGGCCTGTTCTCCGCCTTCCTCCTGCTCTCGTTCCTGGGTTCCATTCGTTTGGATGTCTCCGCTCTCATCTCCATTCAACCGTCCTTCGTACCTCTGCGGGCGGTTCTCTTTTCCTCCCAAACCTCCCTCCCTTCTCTCAACTTTCTCCTCTTCCTCATCCTTTTCCATGCTTTCTTCTTCTCTCTCGCTTCTTCCTCTCAGTGCTTCAATTCTCCTTTCACTTTTGAGTCGTATGTCTCTTCCCCGAAGAGTAGACATCCCTCTGCTACGGGACAAACTCCTGCTAAACCCTGTCCTCATCATGCCCCTTCTCTCCAAACTCCGCTGACGCAGCAGCTTTGGAGAAACAGAGACAGACGAACTTGTCTGAGACAAAGAAGAAACAGGAAAAACAGGACGGAGGTGGGACAAGCAGAGTAAAAGCAACAAGAGTGGAGCAAAGCAACAGTGAGTACAACAAGCAGGGAGTAACATGTAAAAGTACAAAAATGCTAACAAGTCCAGAAATATGAAACAAGTAAATCAAGTCTTACCGACTGAAAGAGTTTGTTTCTTTCTAATTTTATCTGCAGTAAAAAAAACAGAAATAATCTTAATTAAGGAGGGAAAACATTATTTAGCATAGTACAGCAAAAGTTTTGAGTACATTTATAAATTTACAGTTTTGTTATAGTATATTATAATATATATTATTATATTACATATAGTATATGTAAATTACTCTTTTTCTGTGCTGAAGCTCCAATGCACTGGCTCTCTTGCGACTCTGTTGGTGCTGCAGCAGGATCCGCTGTGAGGGCGGAGGCTGTCGACGAGAACGGGTAAGAGGCCCCAAACGCAGACCACCCACCCCAATTCCTTCTCTGTATGCTTGTTTAGCTGGAGGACCAGAAGATGGAGAGCCAGTGGATACACGGTTTTTGCTTTCTTCTTCAGAATTACTGCCGGATGACTGAAGTTCAGATATGTGATAAAAAAATAAGTGTTAATGTTTATGAAAATGTCATATTAAAAATTTGAATTAAAGCTAAACAGAATCCTTTATAATACCTCCATGTTCTTTTCTTGGACACATTTAGGACATTCCCAGCAACTAGGAAGGTCCTTATTGATCACTCCTTCACCTGGAACCTTTAAAACACAAAACAAACAACACATTAGCTAAGCTAGACTTCATAACACAGGTTGGGCAGTGTAAGCACTGGATGTGAGGAACTGTACCTTAATACACTCTGGGTGTGTGATTTGGGCACATTCTGAACACTCCATGAGATTTTGGTTGGGCTCGGATCCTTCCTGGTTGCCCTCTTTACATATGGCACACACAGCAGTTAGAGGTAGTGCCGGCTATGGAAAGCACATGAAAAACTAATTCAGTAAACATAAGAAAGCTGCACATATTCATTAGTTATGTTAGTAATTACCGCAAGAACTCACAGCAAGACACTGTCTAAGGACGCACGTCTTCTTTAGACGTCCAGGGCCGCCAAACTTTTTCATATCCCTGCAGTATGTACAGTCTCCACAGTCACGACGGCTGCATGCCTCACAACGTTTGCAACGTACACGTCGTCGCCTCAGAGCTAAAATAGAGGATGGAGGCTTGACGGGACGAGGTATTGGGGCCATTGTGGGACCTGACCCTGGACCCTGTGGCCGGTACATCACAGGTGGAGGAAGAGGGAGTGGCTTATACCATGAGGGCTACAAGTAAGTAGAGAGAGAAAGAATTTTACACAAAGCTGGGGGTTTTACTCATTCAGTAAACGGTGTAGACATGCTGACACAGCAGGTAAAACAACATAAACAGATGAAGAAAAATGCTCCAACCAAATCCAAAAGTTAAATTAAATACTTTTAATTTAATTAGTTTCTCTATTTAGCATATTCACTTTAGGTGTGGAAAGTAACATGCATTTCAGGTTAACTCAACAGCAGTAAGTGGTACAGTGATGCTACTAGTGACTAAACAGTTTACATGTTTGATCTCAAACGTACCCTTTTTGGCCATTTGACAATGGGTTTTCCAGTGTAAGACAACTTGGGGTCATCATTGGCATGCTCCTCTAAAAGGGCCTGATAAAAACCAGGAAATAAGACAATTCTTTACTACACGACAATGTGCTCACACAAAGCGTAGGTAAAATAACTACCTCAAGAAATTCATGACATTTAATCAAGTCAGTTTATTTACCCGCATATCGCTGAGAAGTGCTGGAGCGTTTCTGATGCCTACAGGGACGCACTTTTTGTGGGGGGGCAGCTCCTCTAATTTGTGAAGTAACTGCCACAGACCCTCTAGCTCGAGTGGAGTTAGATGGACCTTCATTCCTGGACGTGTAGGAGGGAAAGGAGCATCCTCCAAATCATCCTTCTCTTCGACCTCTTCATCTTCATCATCACCATCGTCCTTCTCCTCACCTTCTCCAACATGCTCATCATTGGAGTTGGACGCATCTTCTTTTTTTAGACCTTTGTGCAGATGATTAATGTAATTCATGCAAACAACAAAACATACAAATAACCAAAATGCAAAGGAAGGAAAATAAAAAATTAATAAAATAAAAATTATTATGCCATTTGTAAACTTTACATTTACATATACAATTCAAAGGTAAAAAAATATTGGTCAAAACACTAACCAATTCCAAGTGAGTATTTTTGGAATTCTGGGGTTAGGTGAGAGGTATTGGTGAGTGAGTAGATGTAACGTTCCAACACATACCAACACATTTCGTAAAAAAACGGGTAACGAAACTTTGCTGGGACCTGAAAAAGAGGAGTATAAAATAACATAAGCATGTCTTTTCACAAATCTTGTTTTAAAGAAATACACACCATGACAGTTGTTGTGAATTATATAAGTCACCTGAACTGTGTTTTTTTTTTATCTATGCATTTTATCAAGATTTTTCTGCTACTGACTGTACAACAAACTGATCACATGAAAAATATTAGCCAGCCAGCTTTGTTTCTGAACTAACCCGGATTCTATCCTCAATGTTATAGATGTTTAGCTGCATGGGAATGTTGAAACTGTGCAGGAAATTCCCACCAAACACCAACGTGTCCTCTGGAGTGTAAACTGCATGAATCCAACCTGCACAAAGACAGATCTGATTAAATTACCGTGCATGCAATTACTGAAATACTTCAAACCTGCTAGCTAAATATAGATACCTTAAGACAGTACAGTTTATATTATATAACACAAAATATCTGCAAAAAAGACTCTGCTTTAGTTTGCCTGTATGTTTGCACCTGAGGGAATCATGAAGGTGTAACCCTGTTTAAGTTCAATGCGTTGGCAGGCAGTAGCTTTATCGCCAAGAAAGATGTCACCCTGTTTTCCAGACAACACCCAAGTCTCATAGAGTTCAAGGTTGTGTGGCGTAGGTGGAATCAGCCAGAACACCTAGAGTCAAAGGACACAGTCATTTCTCTTCAAAAAGGAAAAATAAAAGCAAAACAAGAACGGTATTCTTAAAAGTACTTGTAGACCTAACCAACTGATATTAACTGATATGAAAAATAAATTTAATATATAGCTCTTAATTGTAACTCTAGTTATTTGACTCTTATTCTGCATTAGATGCTATACTGAAGTCAGCTCGCAGGATCAAGTATTTTGCTTAACAGCAATAAGTAAAGTCTAGTCACAAGTTCTCACCTTGCCACCCTTCAGGATGTGGTACCAGACTGATGTGCCACCAAAATCAATGTGAAAATCAGTAAAGCACCCTTTCACACTCATCAGACAATACCTGCAAGGATGCACATAGAAATAACTTCAAGTACATATATGTATTATAAATTTATATAAGTAGCTCACAATAATTCCCACAAAAGCACAGTATCAAAATAACTCTAGTGTCTAACTATAAATGAGACACTGCAACTCACTTCTGTACTTTTGGGTAATGCATATCCATGATGGCGTTAGTGGAATCAGTCTGCCTCTCTTTGAGATGCCGTGGCCATATGTTATCCACCCAGTCAATCAAATCGACCTGAAAGCCCATAAAGTGGATGTTAGGAAATAAGAAATTTCTAAGGAGTGTACATTTGGATGTGCAGGAATGAATTCTTACTGAGGCTGGCCTTTTCACAAGATTTGCCAGTTTTGTATGGCTAAATTCGAGGCTGATGACATTGTACAGTTTCTCTCTCTCTGAGGCTGGAGTTTCATAATAGCGCCGCCACTGGCTCATTGACATCTCCATGCCCTTTTGAGTGTTTACATCCATAACATCAATCATCCTTCGACTGCCTGAAGAAGGTCCGCACAGGACCACACAGGAGAGGTACAAGTTCAAAAACATGGCCATGAGATCTTAATAATTAGGTGGAAAAACGATTCCAACTGCTATAAAAGAAAGAAAAGCAGCATATGCTTACCTACGAAGAGCTTAACATCACTCACACTGAAGTCTGGATCAGGCATCCTGAAAGACAAATCACATGTATATTTATTTTAATAATATCATGATTAACTCAATAGTCATCCAACCAGTAGAGAAAAACTTTTAACTTTTCCACATTAACAGCTCATGGAAAATGTATTTAGATTTAAGACTCATAAAACTGCGAGTAGCTCTAACATAGCTTCTGTCCAGACTTGCACAGGAACGAGCAGGAATTTTAAACCTTTCTAGGATTTCATGTTTCTTTAACTCTTTTGATTAGCCTCCGTATTCTCACAACACCACAGCAAAAAGTGTTCAGTCATGTAAAGCCATGTTGGTAATTTACTTGTGGATATGTTTGTGTGCCTTTTTGGCTGCATCATTCCATTTCAATTAGAGCTCAGCAGAACGGGCTCAGGGGTTTTTATGGAATGGAGCACCAACCATATTTATACAGCACTTGACATTTAATGCCTGGAGTTCCTAGTCAGCATCTGTTTTTAGTCACTTCACTTCAAATTGATTATTTATATGACAACAGATATTTGAAATTGTAACTATGAGCTCTGTATCTCAGGCATGGTTTCTGCATGTAAATAAAATAAAAACAAACTCCCTAGGACCATAAAATTCCATAAAATAGTATGGACTTTACTAAATAGTATAAAAGTCCTAAATTTGTGTACATACAATAAAGGGTGGACTTTTCTTTTTGTAAGTCTTTTCTTTGTACCCTTAAAAGTGTATGTAGTTTCCTGAGAAACTCTAAAGCTGATCAGTCCTTGCTAATAATAACTGTCTCAGATGGTCACAGGGAGTCAGATGTTGACAGCAATTCATCAAGTAAAAACATATTTCATATGTGAGGGACGTACTGAATGCCAAGACCATCAGCACTGGTGAAGATGACTGGGTCCCGAAGGCCCTCTCGCTGAATGTATTCAAAAGTAAAATCTGAAAAAAAGCAGAACAAAAATCACACCCAGTGAGTGTTATTGTGTGTACAAAAGGATATGAGGTACAATGTTTATTACAAGCAAAATAGACCAACCTTTCCCTTCCATGATTTTGACCAGATTTGAATCAAAGTATTTGCTCTCAAGTTTTTCATCCAGGTCAAAAGTCCTTTTCCCTTCAATTTCATCATCCGAGATGCCATCATCGTGGTAACGGCGTCTTGTCCCTGTTCGCTGAACATGCAACATTGGATGGGTATTATTCCGATGCAAGAGTTTAGTTACTCATCTATAATGTTGAGCATTTAATTTAGGACTGAATGCTTAATGGCCTAAATAGACATGCCACTAAATAAAACAAAAATAAAGGCAAAAAATAGTAAAGGAAATTTCTGGTTTGCAAATGCCAGGTCATGTAAATAAAATGAATCATTAATGTAAAGACTAATGTAACACTTGCTTAGTTCTTCTTTATTCAAAGATGTTAAAAAACAACAACATTTATCTTATAAAGAAAAGTATGAAAACATAGAAGACCACAGCGTGTCAATAACCAACAAAATCAAAATGTACAAAACCTTCAGTTAAATTATATTAAGACAGTATAACCAATTTAAAAGTTTAAAAAGACATACAAGTCAATCTTATTAAATAAGGATGAGTGAGGCTAAAATGGGTCATGTTTTCCCTCAAGCATTATTAAACAATTATCTAGTATCTAGACTGTTTCTAACAACCAACCACACCCTAAAAGTTTCAATATACACACAGATGCATTCACTCGCAAACAAATTTTTACTAACATTTGTTTACTTAAACTGACATTTATTTTACATCAGTATAGCTGAAAATTATCTACTGAAATACACTTGTGGAGCTATGTAGTAAGGAGTCAGTAAGTTTGTTTTGGGATGAATGTATAATTACTATTAATAGAAGTAGTAGCAGTTGTGCCCTCTGTTATGAGAGCTGATGGCTTCAGAGTTCACCAACATGTTTAGTCACAGTTAGATTTACTTCTGCTATTTAACAATGTCAGTAATGTTAAATTAGCATTGCTTAGCATATGCATATAAACTGGAGCTGCATTAATTGCAAGATCATTACACAGAAATGCAGTTTCTACAAAATCTAAGATTTGTCATAACAAATGAAACAAACATTCACTCACCAGACGCTTGCTGTACCGACTTTCTGCCATCACCTAAAAAATAAAATAGAAGTTAAAACAGATGTCAAAATTCACAATATTCTTCACTTTTTACAATTTAATGCACACTGCTTAGTGAACACATTTCAGAAAAAAAAAATCTGCTTAAGTGCACCAATCTGAAGTGTGCACCACACTTCTCCCTCATGATTAATAATGCCATTTAAGCAAGTTAGAAAAGTTCGTACTGTATTTTGAATATGAACTAGATTGTGATTCAAGTAATTTGCATAATCTGTATAGACTGTACTAAAGCCCATGCATGAGACATCTGCTCGGATAATAAAGACCCTACACAGCCCCACCCCACGTTAGTCCTTAATCTTCTCATTATTTATATATATAAAAACACCATTGTGACCCTCCTTTTTCAGACATCCCCAAGTCAACCCCTACTGTGCCCCTTACACATGCATCAGGAGCCCATAATCACCAGAACTGCTTCAGTCACATTAAACCTTACTGCTGTGCCAGTTACTCCCAAATTAGCCCCTACTGTATCCAAAGTTGCACTACCTGTTATGTTTTTTTATTGCAAACATATATACTCAATTCCACTTTACGAGCATAATAACTATTGTCCCAACCGTGACACGAACCTACAACAATACTAATTATCACAAACTAAAAACTAAGTATCAGGTGATTTAAATGATATAAACAACACAATTTACTACTAAAGTTGTATTTTTTTTGTTCATGTTTGGCTAATAAATTATTCTAACTTCCAAAAACTGAAAACGACCAGTTAATACCGAGCTTTCAAAATCGAAGTGTTTAGGTTTATTATAGTGAAAATGCATAAAAAGGCAACGCCAGTGAATCGTCAGACCGCAAACGATTCATTTAAAACGGTAGCAAAGCGTGCGCATCCTAAATCACACCGCGATCACTATAAAGTGCGCACTAGTCAGTAGTCAACTTGAGAGACGCAGGAGCGATTCATTTGCACTAGTAAGTACGGTGGAGTGCGGTTTGGGACACATCCGGAGGCTACCAAACCGTAGAGACAAAGAATCAGAATCAGCTGTGTAGAACTGGCTCGATACAGATTCTAAGAGCAGGGCACTTTTAGACTCGAGACAATGTCTGTTAAAACCGAGCAGCCAGCGTTAACTACAACTTTATAATGTATAGTGATACACGACCTTATTAACGCTCACGTACGCTCTAAAAAGCGATGGTTTTTAGAACCTTCGCGACAACCAGTCGCTGCTAATTAGCGTCCGGGGCTAAACCGTGTAAGCGCCGCTCTGCAGCCTGCACTCTGCGAGTCTCACTCCGCTGATCTTCTCCGTTAACGCGCAGCGCGAAGGGAAAAAAACGTTTCATTCATAACGCAGCTCCACACCGCACTAAACTCTGTGACTAAAGGCTCGCTGGAGCTGAAGAGGCAGCGCGTTAGCGTTCGCATTGACACCCACAGTCTGTGGCTAGCGTTAGCATAACACAGCGTTAGCTTCCAGAACAAAACAAAACCAGAAGCTGTGAAATCCTCAGCGCTTCTAATCTCACCCGCTCTTCAGTTTACGCGCGCCGCAGATATCTTGTCTGTTTAAGGCGAGGCCGAGCGGGTTATCCTAGTTCACCCCGGAATTCATACTGCGGTAATCCAGTTCACTCGAAACGTTGGTTATTGTACAGGAGAAAGTTAAAGCAGTCCGCGTTCATCCGCCATTTTCAGATTGTCATTATACACACATACACACGGCACGAGCGTCAACAAAGCCCCGCCTTCATTAACAACACGGCCAACTAAAAAGCACAAACGCGCATTTCTGAATTCCCATTGGTTAACTTCCACGCCACTGAGAAGTGTGTCTCGGGTTAGCCACGCCTCATGTGTTTATTGTTCGGGCTACTTCATTCCCACTGATTGAAAATGAAACACAAATTCACGGGTTTAATGTAAATCATTGATTTAGCAACACAGATACGTTATCTGTCTGAAATCATTTTAAGGTTGTGTCATTGTTAAATCCAGAGCAGTTGAAATCGCTTTCCAAATCACGATTTTATATATCAGTTTGTTCCTTATTTTTATTTAAAATACCTTAAAATTGTAGCAACTACTAGAAACACTTTCATTTAAAAGAAATTAATTTGGGCAGCAGAAGTCTTACACTGTGATCGCAGGGCAAAAGACTTAAGAACACAAATATGTAATAATAATAATAATAAGCAATAAAATAATAACAATGATTATTATTATTACTATTATTATTATGTGTAAAAAGTGGTAAATGGTGTGGTGAGTAAATCTGACAAAAGCAAGCAGTTTATACTTAATAAAATTTATTAGAATACATAAATATCATAACTAAAACACCACACACATACACTCAAAAACCATAACATTAAAAAAAAAATCATACTCTAGTACCCATCACAACACATTACAGACACACAGCTTAACTAACATTATTCATTAACACTACCATGAATGGGATCTCAGGGGAAGTGTTAAAGGAAGTGGTATTTTTTAGCACTGAAATTTATCAAGTGCTATACATCACAATTGTAACATTTTACAATGATGAAGTGTGAAACTATGACATTTAATCCACAAAGCCGAAAGCTTGGAGATGAGTTGGGTTACTGTAGAACCTGAAAAAACAAGCAGTTTAAGCAATAAATACCCACTCTGTTTGATGTTTAACAATTCATTTGGGATCTCATTAAAAACATCACATCACTTTCCTTTTCATTCATTCATTCATTCATTATCTCCCGCTTTATCCTCTAGTAGAGTCGCGGTGGGGTTCCCCATGCCCATCCAGGGGAGAACGTTTCGGGCGCTGGGCAGATAGACCCAGGACAGGGTGCTAATCTATCACTGGGCACAAACTCACTCACTCACACACTCTATATGGGGCAATTTGGAAAATTCAATTGACTTGATCCATGTTTTTGGACTGTGGGAGGAAACCGGAGAACCCGGAGGAAACCCACGCGGACACGGGGAGAACATGGAAATTCCAACCAGATGGTGATTCGAACCGGGAATCCCTAGCGCTGAGAGGCGAACGTGCTAACCACTAAGCCACTGTGCCGCCCACTTTCCTTTTACTCCAAATATTTTGGCCAAATGCATGTGGAAACCCAGGCTTCGTGTGAACAAATACAGGCCTTTATAGAGGGGCATAACAGGGCATAACACAAAACAACTTTTTTGCTCTAAGCACAACCTCCTAGTAGCTGGTTAATTTTAAAAGGCACCAATTGAATTGTAATGTTGTTTCACTGTTTAAAATATTCACTAGTAGTAGATATGTGGACATATCATGCAACATTTACCTGATCCTGCTTTTAGGAGAAGAAGCTGTACAGATAGGAAAAAACAATGATTCCCAGGATGACACAGCACAGCATGATCATCATTTTCTTCTGCACGAAAAAAACAAATAGAGTAAACACAATATTAAAAAAATGTACATTTAAAATAAGCTGTAAAGCAATAATCTTTGATTAAATATTAAACATTAGCAATAAACATTAACACAATTTGATGAAATGAGGGGACTGAAAGGAGAGCAGAAAGTTTTGGTCAACATGGGGACATCTGTAAAATTAGGATATAAAACACTTACCAATTGCCTTGTTATGAGAAGGATACACATGCTGTGAATATAAATATGGCCTATTGCTACTGTGTTTATGCGATTTCCTGTTCTATTTTTAATACAATTCACTAAATAAGAACAGGAGGTATAAGCAGTCATCTCTGTGCTGGACTACAATATACTGAGCCTGCATAGGAAACTATAGGAAAAGTATTTCAGGCAGTAAAGTATCACAATGTTGAAGATCAAGTTCAGAGTACTGCACAGCTGCTTCATTAGGGACATTATAGAATTTTAGTTGCAAACACATTTTGGGAAATCCCTTCAGATTGTCTGCTTAAAGCTTAAAGTCTTCAAAAAAATTTAATAAAAAAATATCTACATTTCACATCTAGTCTAATCATTTAGAGATTTATTCAAATCGTTTTATTCAAAACAACTCAATTCAGTTAAAATAACCGGTTCAGATTCAATTGTGTTTTTATTCACAAAGGAACAGACCACTGGACATTTACCTACACTTACATCTTTATAGAGTATTTACAGACCCAGTAAAATTAGCAGATATATTTAAAAACTGTCTAAAATAATGTGCTGTAGCATTACCATTTCCTATTCCTGCAACAAATAACTCAAACATATTTTTTGCAATACAATAACAAACTACTTATTATAAGTAACATCAGATTTTGCATCCGAAAGCTTTTTACAATTCACTTCAAGTAAAAAAAAGATATTTAATCTTTTATGCAGTGAGGCTTTTTAAGATCTTGTCAAAATAAGTTGTTAGTGTACAAAAAACCCCAGCTTTTTTCACTCATGTAATTATCTCCCACCGATTCAAAATGTAATATCTAACTACATTGTTAATGGTAGGAGGTGACAATTAAGAAAGGAGACACAATAATGCATTTTTACTATAAGTCACTGATTATGGCAGAATACAGTCAAATAAAATGATTTATAATTGAGACAAAGTTATTGGTTAAAACTATATTCACTATAGCCATTTTTATTTGTCATGTTGATAATCAATTCACTACTTCAAAAATTATCACTAAACAAAACAATGCTGTGCTGATCAGTTTCCATGACTTTAATCCACTGAGTTTGTGAAGATAATGTAGATCAACTCAGTTTCTTTCTTTTTCTACTGAAACAGTCCAACAAGCACTTGAAATAAATTGTGAAGAACACCAAAGAAAGGTATTTCTCTAAAGTCTCAGAGACAAAGGAAATGGAATGTGTAAAATGACTTGCTGTCAGATGCAGATGGAACTGGGAGTGTTAAGGGAAGACGCCCTGGATATATTTAAATAAAAAAAATAAGTTAAGAAACACAGTAAGATCTGTGTACATCAGGTTCAGTGGAATGACTGATGATGTCTTTGGCATCACACACACTATAAATTGGTTAAAATGTCTTTACAGTCCACTTCATTGTTTAATATGGCTTAACACGTCAACCATGTTCATTTGTGCAAAACAAACATTCACTATGTGAATTCCCCAGCAGCTGAAAAATGCTTTATGTGACTAGCACATGGCCAGGCGAGTAATCCTTTATCCCCTCATTAATGCAGAAGAGAGCAGTCACAGAGTGAAGAGGTTTGTCTTCTCTCCCATCTCTTTTCTTTCGTAAGGAATGATGATAAGGCAGGGTGGGGAAAAATGGAACCAAGATGAATTAAGGGGTCACAGGAGTTGTAACACACGAGGAGTTTAGTCTTAGAGTGTCTGGGTGAGGGTGACGATGATGATGATGATGACAACGACCACAGCAAGGATCACAGCCAGTATGATCTTTTTCTACCAAAGACAAAAATATGGTTTACAGTAAATTATATAATACTGAATTAATAAATTACATCCAAACAAAACAACTCATTGAACCCCAAAACCACAAAAAGTGATAAGAAAACCACCAAGGAAAGTTAAAAATAAAAGATTTACCAGCCACAACCTCCATGTCTCTACACTCATTTTATATTTAACAGTTTTATATACATTCACTTTATTGTTCTACAATAACAGACTGTAGTCCATGTTTAGCTCTACAAACTTTGTTAGTCTTACTTTGTGCTTTAATGGTCAGGACCTACAGAAATGGTATCATATAGGTGGTTGATGATTCTTAGCACCACTGCACTGACAGTGTTTTGCTGACACCCTAATGTCTCTGCTAAATTACGAATGATAACTGAACTGTATCCTGTTAGGATAAATGTGTCTGACCGAGAGAACACACTGTTTAAAAATGATCCAATACCAGAACACGAACACATTGCCAAACATATTAACATAAAAATACCATTGTCACTTCAATACAAATAGTAATACTAAATACTAATACCTGCTCTGTGTTGGTCCTGACCATTAAAGAGGAACAAGGAGGTGTTACTAATAAAGTGGCTACGAAGTGTAATTTATATTAGTGTGAATTATTAAATGATGCCTGAAATATTTAATAATTATAGTAATGCTCATGTAGATCCACTATCCCACCACCAGACGGAGCCAAATCACCGCTCTACTGGCGCTACAATAGAAAATCTTATTCTGCTGCTTAAGAAGAAGGGTCACTTAATTTGGGTTCTTTCTAAGTTCTTAGTCATGTCAGTAAGTTTTCTTTACTACTGTTGCATTCAATTTGGTAACTGAGCTTTAAGTCAATGTTCAATTGTAAAAAAAAAACACAATAAAATAAAAATTTAACTATCTATAGCTAAATTCTTAAAAACTCAGTGGAAAATTACACGATGCATGCTTTTCTGTAGTTAGCCAACAGAGAACCATCAAATGATGTCAGTGATGATGATTCACCAAGCTTTATTGTATAATGTATTACACAAAAGCTGCCATTTAAAAAGGCATTTTGCAAATAGAATGGACCTCAGCTCATTTCTATTTTTAGAAAAACAATTAGGTTCTGGTAAGAAACTGTAAGAACTCAACAGATACATTTACTGAAACAATTTAAAAGAAAAAAAACTCACACCCCAACACCACCATCACCATAACACCAATGATTACACGTCATGCTTAAAGTGTACACCTTACAAACCCTGGGCATTTTACACTTGCAATAATACGGATTTCTTTGATTTGGACTTTTTAGAATAAAACTGGATATGGAATTTTACCTAAGAAAACACAATGGCCATGTTGCCTTAATGCTTAGGTGTATTTAATACATCCACTATTGTTGTTGTTGCTTGAAACAGTTTAAAAGTTTGTTTTATGTGTTAAATTATTTTAAAAATCCAAAAAGGAAAACATTATTCAATCCTATAAAACTAAAATACAGAAAACTTTGCACACACTAAACAAGGATCCTGTTTCAAGAGGAACCAAAAATACATTTTGAAAGCACATTCAGGATCAAGCCACTTTTATATTTTGTTTTCAACAATCTGTGGATAATAATTTAACACTTAAGTGTAAAAATGCCCACAGCCTGTACAATATACACAAGAACAAACACATCATAACAACCTAGTTTTCTTGTACCCTTCACCAAACCACACCACTTTAATTACACCCATAGCTGTAAATGCATTTAGGCCTTTATACACATATTTATACATAAATACTTACCAGCTATGTGACTATGCTTTTTTTGTTAATCCTACAGATAGCCCAATTATCAAAGCAATTATGCACAGAAGCACCACAACCACACAAACTATAATCACCACTTTCTGTAAAAAATATCACAAAGAAAAGCAGTATGTAGATAAGACATGACATAACGCACACACCAGCAAAAAGGTATTACAATTTGAGTTCACACCTCCAGGTGGGCAAAGTGTGAAAGTCCACTCAATACATAGGCACTGCATAAACTTAAATGGTGAAATTTCATAACACACTAGAAGCTTTAGTGTCTCTGACAGTGATGCATTGCTCATGAAATTTTATTCATTCTTTCATTCTCATCATACCCATGTGTTGTCCACCCCTATATATATATATATATATATATATATATATATATATATATAGACAATTGAATATATATATATTCAGACAATTACTGCACACAAAACAATGAAAGGCAATAAAGCAAACCAGACATCTGAATGTACATGGTGTGGTATGTGAGACATAATTATAATGATAAGGAAGGATGTCAGGGATGGCCATGGCACAGGGGCTTGGGTCAGATAGTTCCGAGCCACTCACGCGCTGCGCCTCCTGCTGATATTTGGCAGCTTTTTTAGTGTCGGCCACGGCTCTTTCCACAAAACCCACTGACTGATCCATGTTGCTTTCGATTCTGTCAATCATGCCACCCTGACGAGTAACATGACCAGAGGCGATCCAAAGAAGCAACGACAGAAAAAGAGAAAAGAAACAGCACGACAAGCAGATAACGTTATGTATGTGTGAATGAGAGGATGATTTTCATACCTTCCGTGCTTTGCTCTGATACCTGACAGCTTTTCGGGTTTCAACTTTTGCTTTTTCAACATGATCCACAGCTTTTAACACGTTTGCTTCAATGTTATTAACAATTTCACCCTGGAAAAACACATTATATATGTATAATACACACATATATATACACACATGAGTATACACACTTTTAAACACATCTTAATAAATCATTTAAAATAAATAAATAACAGTAAGTTTGTCCATAGTTCAAGAGCCTGGAACAGATGCAGATATGAATGATGTGCTTGGTGTTGGTTGGTCTGTGTCCATGCTAGAGGAAAATTACTGTCACACTTTAAACACTGAGGCAGTAATCTATATACAAAACTACATTTAATTGTTGTCACATACGTTAAACCGTATGTAACTGGATTATTTAAAAACATAAGAAATTACATGCTTATAATTAAGGTTTTTCATGTCAAATGTGTGTGAAAGCATCTTGATAGGTCACTGTAGGTGAAGTATAAATGATTTAAAAGACAATGTGATCGATACATTATTACAGATGTGAAATAAACATTTTGTATTTCTTTAAATATGTTTTCGAAAGCCTATATAGCTAGGTAAACAAACTAAATATGAACTCATTACTTTGCTACAAATGCCCTTACCTCTTACATGTTTTGTTCTCCTCAGAGTGCATATAAAACAAAATCAACTTGATTAATGTTGTATCTGCACAAATAATTAACCTTAGAACA
Source organism: Corydoras sp. C115 (assembly GCA_019802505.1). Taxonomy (NCBI): domain Eukaryota; kingdom Metazoa; phylum Chordata; class Actinopteri; order Siluriformes; family Callichthyidae; genus Corydoras; species Corydoras sp. C115. Next base: position 3,618,704 of record JAFMOC010000029.1, read on the forward strand.
GTCTACATTGGTCCAAATTTAAAGAGAGTGAAAGGAAGAAAATAAAAAAGATGAGCTGAATGAAGTGGTACACAGGCCAAGCACAGGGCCTGTGTGTGGTAAGAAACTTACATTTGAAAAAAAGGGTTTGATCTGCTGCAATTTCAAACAATGGGACCTTTGGACTAAGCAGCCAATGGCATGAAGAGACCTCATGAGAGGCCAAGGAAAGAGGAAAGCTGGGGTAAAGAGACAGGAAGCAGGAAAAAATCTGAGGAAGTGAGAGGACAGACATAATGTCCATTTATGAAGGTTTAGAACAATGCTGATGATAAATAAATGAAGCAGGAGAAGAATGAACGAGCCATGAGCTAAGCAACATACCTGGTTCTCTACGAGCATAGCAATGTCCACAAACATATCATGGAGCTCCTTTATGCTGCTCTCTAGTCGTACAATATCTTTGTGCCGAGATTCTATTTCACTCAATGCCTGCTTGGAGATACCTGAATCTACAATCTAACATATGAAAGCAAGCAACACACACACACACACACACACACACACACACACACACACACACACACACACACACACACACACACACACACACACACACACACACACACACACACACACACACACACACACACACATATATATAATAAATGTACTGATCCCCCTAACATTCTCACAAGAAACATAAAAGTATATCTAATAAAGGAATTACTATACATATGAGATATATGAATATAAACAAAAAAAATAATAAATGAATTATAACAGCAATTAATAGTGGCAATAACCTGAAATCACATATTGACACAGTGAGACACAATGAGATATAATGACAGACAGACAGGTTACCCCTGCAGTGAAAACTGCTGCATTTCCTCCTTCCAGCATTTCTTCCAGTTCCTCATCAGTAGTGATTTTACCAGCTTATGAGAGATAGAAATGACACAACGTTACTTAAAAATAAAGCCTTTTTTTAAATATATATACTTGTAATACATTAAGTGTTTTTTTTTTAATGTTTGAATAACTGCAAGAACAAATTGCTGGTATTGAGTGTTTGAGACACATGAACAGAAATCCAGTTTGTCTGTTTGACACAGTTAGACCACAAGTGCAAGAGAGGAACGAGGCTGAGGTTGTGCAGACAATTAGTGTGAAAGTTATAACTTTACATTCTGTTTCTGTCACTAAACCGGAACACTTTGCTGCAAAACAGTATTGTACAACCCTCCCATCATTACACAAACACACACAATTCAGTAACTAGACAATAAATTCACTATCTGTGTACTAAATTAGCTTCAGAATAAATACAAAGATGATTTTATTGATGAAAGAATTTTCACATTGGTAAGGTTTTGCAATGTCTTTGAGAGGGGCTTTCGACTCAAATTGTGTTGGATATTATGTGTACAGTTTAAAGAGGATGTTACACATACCCAGGTTGCACATTCAGCCTCGCTCATGCCAACACTACATTGCTTGCATGCACAGCCTTAAGCAGAATGTGTTTTATTTCCTTATAATTGCAGAACAAGAATTTCAGAAGATATTAAGTTTGCTCATGAACATTACAGTGGCATAATTTCCTTTATTATCAACTAAAAATGTAGCCAGTTATTTGAAAAGTAATTGGATTAAATGAGGATGTCAGTGTTACAAGCATTATTTAGCCACAGTAACCATTTTGATCATAAAAAATGTGTGCTGTGTGAATAAGACTCACTGATCTCTAACTGCCTTTGGATACGACCTTTACTCTTCTCTCTGAATTCCACCTGGGCTTCATTGTATTTTGTCATAACATCTACAAACTTCCTTGACAAAACTGCATGCTGAAGGAAAAACAAGATCAAAAAGTATAGATATAAAATATTTAAAAGATCATTTTATTAAATACCGTGGTGTGAGACGACGTCACTGACCTGCGATTTGCGTATTCTTATGTCAGCAGAAACTCTCTCCTCTTCACCAGATTCAAGATTTCTTTCAATGGCTGCGTGCACACAAATACACACAATTTATTTACTCTCATTATTTGCACAGTTTATTAAGTATCCTTCCTTGTTTTTACCCTCATTGTCTATTTTATCTGTTCCACTTATCATATAGTTGCACTTTGTAGAGCAATAATTACAGACTGTAGGCCATCTGTTTCTATTTAGACTTTAAGCTCCTTTACTCATTTTTCTGATGGTCACAATTCCCAAAGGACCACAACAAAGCTGATGCTTTTTGGTTATTTAACACACCACTACCATGTCAATCTCAATGCAGTGCTAAGCGTCATACACGGCACAATTAACACCTGCAATTTGAGGGTCCTATTGTGGTGCTGGTAATTAAAGAACCAAGAACAGAAGACTAAATGAACTTGTGTAAAGGAACAGATAGATTACTCTTTATATGAATAAAAAAATGTCTGAAATATGAACAGTGATTGTAAAAACAAGAAGTATTGAATGAAATGGAAAGTAAGCAATAATCTTCATGAACAGCAGCTCAGGCTTACTCTTCAGCTTGTTTCGAGCATTGTTGGCCATTTTCTTAATGTCATTAGTCCGAGCCTCCAAGTCATCTTGCGTTTCTAAAGTAGAAAACATCTGTCAATTATGGTGGTACATACCTTTTACATGCTGAGCCATATTATAATTAATTATAGGACTGGATTATTTGTTACTTTCACCCATTAAACAGCAGCTTTGTATATTTATTTATATTTAAAAAGAGAGTAGGGTTTAATTTTAAACCAGGCAGACAGGGATACTTCTGTGTATTTGTCTGTTCTCCTTCTGGTAGAATGGTTTCCCAGACTAAAATTTCAGGTGATCTGGAGAATGGAAATTATATCTAAGCAAGTGAACTTTAAGCCATTTAGAACATGTGCTTTGGGGCTTACCTCACCTGTGATGACCTAATATTCCATAAGCAAATCATAAATCCATATTACTAGTACAGAGTGTTCTTAACCAGGTGAAAGGTTTGCTTGGAAACATGTATGTGACCGTACAGAGTTCTATTCTCTAAATGAAGTGTTGACTGTAAATAGCACATTGTGAACACTGTTCAGTTTTTAATTAGCTTGGACATTAAAATCTTCAGAATAAGGTTATTGCTTGATTATATTATTGCACAGCATTTCATGTATTTTGTCACCTTAATGTGGACGTAGAGTTATAGGATATAAAGTTTTATATTTAGGTCAAGTTTACATTATTGCTCATAACTGAACCGAAACTCCCATTGGTACTAAATGCACTGAGAAAGTGTTTGTAATTTGAAAACAACCATTAATTATGCTCTTGCCACACTTAGCAAACAGTTACTGTAACCATTAAAACAAACAAAATCTTCTTTTAAAAAAACATTATGGAACATAATTACATTTTCATGAATGACAATACAGATCAATAAGCATATCATTTCATTTCAGTATTAAATGTTATTGGCTCTAGAAATTTAGCCATGAACTGTGATGATATGGTTGTGAATTATTTCACTGGCTTTCCTTACTCTGATCAGAAGTTGGTGCAGATAGAATAATAGAATATAGTTTCTTTACTTCAGCCACATTTTCATCAATCTTATCAATGCTGATTCTAATCTCCTCAATCTAAAAAAACAAACAATGAAACAAGACAATGTTAAGGTAAATACATTCAGGGAGACTTTATATAAGCACACGTTGAAGATGAACTTTTAGTAATTTAGCTGAACTTTTAGTAATTTAGGCACTCTGTTTTGCACCATTAACATTACCTGAGTAAAGAACTCATCCATAAATGCTGGATTATCCACTGCGATCTCAACATCCTCATCATCATGGTCACAAGTCTTAGATAGGAAATATAAAAGGTCTAGTTAAAATTAAGTTAAATAAAGATACATAAGTCATATATCAATAATGTCATATAATAAGGATATATTTGTTGGCTAACCACTAAACTTACTTCCTCTAAAAGCAACCACACATACAGAAAGCTTTAAACACAGGGACATTCAACGGAACCATAATGACCAAACATAGCCAAAATAATTACAGCTTCAAATTATTTATAACAGTTAAAAGTAATTCAGACAAAATAGCACTGTAGCAGCAGCACTAAAACATGTTGTAATCAGTATAATACTAGTATACACTAGTAGACTATACTGGTAATGTTTTGTTGTACATCATAGTAAATAAGTACACACTAACTGTAAATAAATACCAATAAATATTACTTTTCAAATAAACTTTTAAAAATATTCAATTCTACTTGGTAAATTAGTCTTATATCACCTAACATTGTCTTTAACACACCTGGAGCAACTATTTGGAAGATCTTGAATATCTGGATTAAAAAGGTGTGTTAGAGAGCCGGGTTTAACCAAAACTCTGTTGTACATCTCTACATAAACAGTAAAGGTGATTTTGATTCTGGAGAAGTTGTTCAATCAAGATGTAATTGATGCTTCAATAAAGCAACCAACATGAAAAGTCCTCTGAACACAAACAGAATGATAAAACTAATATCTTGATATAGTCCCTGAATTTAAAACACAATTAAAAGCTACTTTAAACCACTTTATTACTTAAGACATCCTGTGGGGGTTAAACTGTGCATATTGTAATTCATATTACAATTCTTTTAATTGACTTATTTTGAGACCATTAAAATTTAAAATGTACTATGAGAGCCCGGCAAGTAAAGAAGCAAACACCACCAAACAGGCTGAGCAACTATTTTAGGATCAGGGTAACTTGTAGCATTGTATTTTTAGCTGAACTATGTCATCTATGTAATATTAAATAGATTTTACTCACCTTAGCTTTAAGAATCACTTGCATTATGGCTTTGTTACAGATAATTAAAATTAAAAAAATAATTGAAAAGTGACAAAATATCTTGGTATTTTAAACTTAATAGAACTGTTGTTTAGTTTTTTATATACTTTGATAGAGTTTTTAAAACGCAGACCTAGTTGCCAAGTCTTTAATTTCATTTAAATCTATGCAAAAATATTCCAAGGAAGCTTTGTGACATTACATAATCCAAATACCTAGATCTAAACCTCACGGATAAACAACATTTCTCTAAAACGTTTTTATGGCACCGCTGCCTTGGTTTGCCTTTTGGATGTTTAGGCTTTATGTATAAAATTGGTTGAGAAAATTCATTACTAAAAAAAAAAGCGTAACTTATATTTAAATATATCTTGGGGTGCAAACACCTGATAGTTTTAATAGGTGGGTTAAAGTTAGAGTTTTCAGGGGTGACAGGGGTTTTTAGGGGTGATAAATAAAAGTGCATACAGAACTATATGTCTTATTAAGTCAACTATATATGATTAAGAGAAGATATGTGTTACACAGTGGTTTTATAACACACTCAGCAAGTCATAAGTTGTGGAGCTTAAAGTCCATCACAAGTGAAAACTTAAGTTAAGCATTTCTTCAGAGTCATCACTTGGGCATGTCCTACCACAGTAACTGTCAAAGACAAACTCTAGAGATGGAAATGCACTTATTTTTGTTTAAATGTAATTATCGTTTTACTTACCACAGACTAGACCTACAGCAGACCTGTTTTATTATTTAGACCCGTCATTACAAACTTGCCAGAATACAGGATATTGCATAACTAAATAAAAGGAAATTGTGAGTACCTGAAAATACACTAGCAGACTACTTTAAAAGATAAGGCTCAATTCTTTTTAAAAATACCAAAGAATGTAGCCACATGTTATGACAGCACTTAACCCACTGTTAAAAATAAGTAGTTTGAGGCAATGGTTGTGACAACAAGAGAACTGCTTTGCCCCCAATTTTGTTTTTAGAGAACATGACAGATGTTGTGGTTTCTCTGCCCCCCTAAATACTTTAGATCTCTATCAAATCAAGCATCTGATGGATGTTAGCTACACACTGTAGTAGGAGCTCTAGCCGACAATTTACAGGACACTAATTGTTATGTTAATGTATTGTGAAATACTCTCAACACTGAGCAGCAGCGTTCTTATGGAGATGGATATACACCGTCCTCCCAACCCAGTTGAAAATATAAATTAAATAATTTCCAAGACTAAATCAAGGCAGGGTGGCACGGTGGCTTAGTGGTTAGCACGTTCGCCTCTCAGCGCTAAGGATTCCCGGTTCGAATCCCAATCTGGGTGGAGTTTCCATGTTCTCCCCGTGTCCGCATGGGTTTCCTCCGGGTTCTCCGGTTTCCTCCCACAGTCCAAAAACATGGATCAAGTCAATTGAGTTCTCCAAATTGCCCCATATAGAGTGTGTCTGTTTGAGTGAGTGTGTGCCCAGCGATGGATTGGCGCCCTGTCCTGGGTATATCTGCCCAGCGCCCGAAACATTCTCCCCTGGATGGGCATGGGGAACCCCCAGCGACCCTATTATAGGATAAAGCAGAAGATAATGAATGAATGAATGAATGAATGAATGAATGAATGAATCAAGACATGTAGCAATGCAGCAATGCATGGAAATAAACATTGGACAGTATACACAAAAAAGCCATATAGTTTACATTTAACTATGAACATACAAAACATGTCCATATCCACAACAGTTTGCATTCTGCATTTTGTTCAAATGTACAATTTTATTAAATTTTTAACAGAAAAGTACACCACAGCATTTCCTGTTAAAGGAGTGAAATGTTTGCTTTCACTTGATTAAAGGGTGCAAACAATTTAAAGGTTCTGTCCCATATGGTGACCAATTCATTTGTGAAATACAAGATTGATAAATCTTAGCACTGTTGGGCTGATATCTGTCCATGTCCATGTTTAAAAATAAATAAATAAATAAATAAATAAATAATAGGATAAATCTAAATATTTTATATGAACAGCCACTCAGGTGACTTTACTTTATTGCCACGTGATTTTGCTGACTCGACGCCGGAATCAACTGAAGCAGGACCAGATCATAACACTCCAATGTCAAAACTGATCTTGTTGTTTTGGTTGGTCAGTGTATTTAATTAAATGTTTTTTTTTATTTTAGGACAGAAAATTCTGTTTTCCGGTACTGTGTTTCTGATATCGCTATACATCATATTTCTTTTACAAATATATGTGTAGTTACTGAAATCCATTTGAAAAGTTAAGGTTTGTTGAGAAAAACACACTTCAATCACCTTATGTTGTATGTGTAACAGACTAAAATGAAGGTGCATCTGAAAAAACAAATATATAGTTGAGACAAAGGGTTGTATGAAGGTTAAAAATACAGAGAACTAAAATACACACAGCAATGGCTGATAAATTGTAGGTAGGAAGATAAGGCAATACAAAACTTCCGAAGTGTGTATGAGGGGGTAAAATATTTGCCGGCTGAAAACTAGCCTAAAGAAATCCTTACCCATCAGTGTAACAATACCCAGAATAAAGGCAAGTGTTAATCAACAGTGAGATCTAAACAGAACAATGTTCACAGAGAGAATTAGTGTGAAGGAACCAGGAAGATAAACTGCTTAGATGAAGAATTCTCTTCCTGGACAAGCATAAGCACACACGCATGCGCGTGCGCGCGCACACACACACACACACACACACGTCAGCTGTCAAGTGTCCCACAGGCTTTTCTTCTTTCTTTTTTTTTTTTTACATTTCCTGACAGAATGCTAGAGTGAGTGTTTAAAATTAATCTTGTGGACACACGAGTGGAATAATGCTGCCCCACCAGGAAGTTAAACATTACAGAAACACAGCTTTGAAAACTGAGGCCTACTTTAAGCATCTGTACCAAAACTATTGGCACATAGCATGCCGCAAAGACTAAAAAGAGAGACAGAAAGAGACACAGAGGCAGAGAACAATGCTGTAAAATTCTGTTATATATATACTCATATATTCGTTTGTTGGTTTATTTATTTAGCGCCACATATATTTACTCATATGTAAAAACATAACACTTATTATTCGTTCATGGAAATACACGGTCAAACATCCCCCAGGTGTCAACAAACTCCAACACACACTCACACACTCCTTTGTCTGTAAAGTTGCATTCCTGACAGTCACCTACAAGTCAATGAGGGGAAATATTTAAGTGACAGAGCGTCATTGCCATGGCAACAAATCCTGCTTCAACCCACTAGTATATGACTTTCTAGTTTTTTTTCTGAAGTCTCTCCATCTTAATCTGTGTCAGATCACATTCACACATTTTTGTAGTATTACGTGAGAATGCACATATCTGTCTAAGTATATCTGCTCAATCAGGGTGTGTGTTTATCTGCTAATAAATTCATTCATTTATCACTGTATTCTGAATATAAACACATAGTAGTACTGTGCCTAATAACTGTATACAAGGCTGACATAAGTTTACCTGTTGCACTTAAGCAATACACATTATAATGTTACTGTCATTGATATGTAGAGAAAGTTGCTGCCTCTCTACTCAAATCTGTACAGCAGTGGTCCTGCAATTCTAGTAAACTGTAATTGCAAGTGGGTGTCACTTATTGTAACAAAGATCATTTAAATAAACCTAAAGAGACGGTTATCAAATATAAGTACAACCACGGTGCACATAACAAACTCAAAACAAACAAATCAGAATGATCTCACCTTCCTAACTCCACCACCTTTAGTCACCTGACCACATCCTCTTTGTGCTTTACAAGTAAGTTTTTATTATATTATATTATTTAGAATTAGAAATATAGATTACTCATTTACTTATTTAGAAAACAATTTCTGACATTTGCCGTTAACTCGCACAATCCAAGTTCCACTTTGGAAAACTATTAGCTTAAGGCAAAGAACTTTATTTTCAGTACGCATACTTGACATGACAAGGGACTAACAGCTGAGACAGAAATCCGAACTGCTCCTAAAAGACTTTATAAGCGCACTTTAAGGGAATGACTAGAACACATCACACACCCTATATAGTGCACTACATGACGACATGACAGCCGATGGAGATTCCGCCACTGATGTTGTCGGGGGTAGAAACGCTTATCGTAACTCTTCGACGACGTTAGGTTTAAATTACACTATTAAACCAAATCAATCACACACAGATATAAGAAAAAACGTGCATATAATTTGTTTCCTTATAATTTCTATTAATTCGAAGTGAGCATATTTAATAACATTTTCCAACTCAACCACTTACCGCCTTTAGTTGTTCCAATCGATCCTTCATGGTTATATTGCCGTGGTTTGCTCCAAAATAAAATTATTATAAAAGACGACGTAAAATGTATTATCCTGGGTGAAAATGTTTAAGGGAGGTCAGCGCGGAAGAAGGAGAATGTCGGGATCAGAATGTTAGGAAGACTTCCTTAGACCGCCGTCTTGCACCTCCAACTCCACTTTATACACCAACTGGCCATTAAAATGGCTGCTCTGATCCAAACCAGTAGTGTTTTTCCTCTAAATCTCTCTGCTCAGAGGATTAAAACAACAGTTGTGTTCGCTTAATCTCTCTCTCTCTACCCCCTCGCTCTCTGTGTAATCATCCCCAAGCGCAAAACGCACTGGTTTCACGCATGCGCTCTCAAACCACTATGCAAACTAATGACACGCCCTGTTGTAGCTACCTGTGCGTCTACCTGTAGAGTGAGTGTCTTCGTCGTGATATTCAAGGCTGACGAATTTAAACAGAGGACATTTTCTTGTTTATGAAGGCAAAAGAGAGAGGAGGAAAGAGAGAGAAAGAAGACACCTTGAAGCTTTTAATGTATTTACGTTCAATGGTATTTGTATTATGAGTTAATGGACTACTCATCCCATAATGCACTTCATTGCCTGGTAGCGTCATTACGTTGTCGCATAACAAATATTACTAGCTGTTACCAGAGGGGAAGAACTGTCAGGTTGGCCAACATTATTTGAGATGAACATTAAAAAACCGATTTTACAAATTTCAAATGAACTAAGATTTTGAAACTAACAAACCCTTTGACCACTGGACCCCACATGGAGAACCACTGATGTATTTGATGATGATGCTGTATGTTTATTAATAGGTTTTGTGCGTTTGTGAGTTTGGTTCTCCAGCCTGGGGATGTGTGTCTGTGTGGTTTGCTCGTTATTCAACTTTACTCTAGACTTTCTACAAATTAATCAGAAACAAACAGCAGTTTTATTTTGTTTACAAATATTGTTTTTCTACATAAAATGTATTTAAATAATCACTATTATAAATTTATAATATTAAACTTGTATTCATCTAGCATTTTCAAGAGGTTGCTAATTAACTGCGCCATCTGCTGCTCAAACAACCACATTACGTTAATAAAGCAACGTCTTAATTGGAATTTTTTCCTAATAGCGTCCCAATTAATTTCCCTCAATTCTTACGAATTACAGTCGTGATCAAATTTATTCAACCCCCAATGCTGCGAAGGGTTTTATGGAATTCAGTGCACATTTGTAATTGTGTTCATAATGAAATCTTACAAGGACTTGTTAAAGAACTAAATGCAACTAAGATAGCATCAATTGTTTTTGTCATAAAGTATTAAATGGCCTTTTTGTGATTTCTTCATTGACACAATTATTCAACCCCTTTACAACTACCACTCATAAGAACAGAGGTTCATTCCAGTGTTTTCAATCAGGTATTGAAAACACCTGTGGATGTCAACGAGCAGCAATCAAGCATGATAAGCACCAATTAGGCAGATTTAAAAGGACTGTGATACTCAGCTCCTTCTAGACATCTACTGGTGTGTTTACAAGCATGGTGAAGGCAAGAGAATGGTCCCAGAAGACAAGAGAAGAGGTTATTGCTCTTCACAAGAATGGCAATGGATATAAAAAGATTGCGAAGTTGTTAAATATTCCAAGAGACACTATCGGAAGTATCATTCGCAAGTTCAAGTTAAAGGGCACAGTGGAAACGTTACCTGGTCGTGGCAGAAAGAAGATCCTGACCGCGACTGCTGTGCGCTACCTGAAGCGTAATGTGGAGAAAAATCCCCGCGTGACTGCTAAGGAACTGAAAAAAGACCTGTCAGATGTGGGCACTGAAGTTTCAGCTCAGACAATAAGGCGCGCACTGCATAACGAAGACCTCCATGCCAGAACTCCCAGGCGCACCCCCTTGCTGACTCCAAAGAACAAGAAAAGTCGACTGCAGTATGCCAAAAGTCATGTGGACAAGCCACAAAGGTTTTGGGACAGTGTACTGTGGTCAGATGAAACTAAATTAGAACTGTTTGGGACAATGGACCAGCGCTATGTTTGGAGGAGGAAGAACCAGGCTTATGAACAAAAGAACACCTTGCGTACTGTGAAGCATGGCGGTGGGTCAATTATGCTTTGGGGCTGTTTTGCTTCTAATGGTACAGGAAAGCTTCAACGTGTGCAGGGTACCATGAATTCCCTTCAGTACCAGGAGATCTTGGAGGAAAATGTGATGGAGTCAGTCACAAACCTGGGAGACGTTGGACCTTCCAACAGGACAATGATCCGAAGCACACATCCAAGTCCACTAGAGCATGGTTGAACATGAAAGGCTGGAACATTCTAGAGTGGCCATCGCAATCACCAGACTTAAATCCAATTGAGAACCTCTGGTGGGACCTAAAGAAGGCAGTTGCAGTGCGCAAGCCTAAGAATGTGACTGAACTGGAGGCTTTTGCCCATGAAGAATGAGCTAAGATACCCATAGGTCGCTGCAAGACACTTGTGTCAAGCTATGCTTCACGCTTGAAAGCTGTCATAACTGGAAAAGGATGTTGTACTAAGTACTAAAAAATAATGTCACTAGGGGGTTGAATAAAACTGACAATGATGTGAGCACAGTAAAGACATTTGTGGTTATTCCATCATAAATATTGTTATATTTGTCTAATTTATAAGTGCCTCTTTGATATAATTGTAAATAAGATGACTGAAATGATCCAAATCAATGTCAAACTGGCCTAAACACTTTATTTCAGTGGGGGTTGAATAAATTTGATCACAACTGTACATGTCGTAATGCATTGCCGTCGCACGTACACCTGAATCACCTGTGATTTACTAGAACGATTGTGCTTTACAAAGTTAAGACTGTTTCTGAAGATTGTGTTGAGTTTTATTACATGTTAAACTCTCCTTAAAGCAGTCTAAATGAAAATATCCCTCGTCGCACAAGTGTTTAATGACTAAGGTAAAAAAATAGTGCTTCCTAGTTTGTTTTATGGCATTATATATATACACACACACACATTTACATATTCAACCACTTTCAAATGTAATCATATATCTGGTCTAACTGGAACTAATTATGTTGTGAATAAGAATAGTACATAAAGTAATTTAGTTTTCTAAAATTTAATTTTGTCTTTATATACATAAAACAGGGTACTTGCTAAGCCAGTGCTAAAATCGTAACTACATGTAAATTTAATTGTAGAGTTTATTAAGAGATTTTAAAACAGTTCAAACCTGTTTTGAAGTGAACATACTGTATTAATTTTAAATAAAATTCAATATAGAAGCAATATTCAATGCACATTAAATTGGAATTCAATCCAAAATACTTGTGAATGAAACTTAATGTCTTTTTGACAAAAATTAAATAGACAATGCTTTAATGTAGTTTTATGAGTAATAAAAACACATCGAGTAGAACTTCTGCAAATAGACAATATTGCCATCTGGTGGTTTGTGATTCCATTGTCAATCTCTGAAAGAGCAACACTTCGATTATATATATATTCACAAAAATTCACCGTTTGTAAAGGTCCCCAGGCATTATTAGGAACACTAAAGTAGGATTTAATGAGGCATGATAAAGAAAAGAATCTTTCAGCAAAACAGGCACATATAAAACAAAAGATGGAGGCAGATGCTGTATGGAGAAGGATTTTATTCAAAGTTCTCCAAGTGCTTAGAGCCTAAGAGTAAGCACTGTGCCACTCTATTTCAAACATCTGAGTGTATACACAAGAGAATGTAGCCTAGTGTGTGTTGAGCAAGTCTGCACGGTGGTGTCAAGGTGAGCATTTCTACGTTGAAATTCACTTTTTTTTTTAATTCAGTCTGAAACACAAAAACGAAACCAGTTGAAAAATAATTTGCGCTGGGTTTTTACAGTAAAGGGAAGGGGGTCGAACTCCTATTGCTGGAACCCAGCAAAAACACAAGGAAAGATCAGAGAGAGTAACAGGTTAGAGGTCATCGTCCTCATCTGGGAGAGCTGTTTCTGATGCCACCTACAAGGAGAGAAAGACATGGAAAACTGTAAAAATGCTAATTCTAGTGCAGGTTAAATCAATATAAAAATCATTGTCATGTCATGCATGTGCTTACTTTAAGGTCGTGCTCATACTGTGCTGCAAGTGATGGGTCCATAGCAATTTCAGGTGGGGCAAGAGCAGGCATCTCCACAAACTCCAAGTTGGGATCACCAATCAATTTCCGTGCAAGCCACAGGAAGGGCTTCTCAAAGTTATAATTACTTTTTGCAGAGATGTCATAATACTGAAACAAAAATATAGACCGGTTTGGATAAATATAAATGAATTAAAAAATGTTTACAATATGGTGAAGCATAGAATAAGGCATTTCATTTACTGCCCTAATCATTCTGAGGCTGTACCTGAAGGTTCTTCTTACGATGAAACACGATGCTTTTGGCTTTCACCTTTCTGTCCTTAATGTCCACTTTGTTTCCACACAGCACGATGGGAATGTTCTCACACACGCGGACCAAGTCACGATGCCAGTTGGGGACGTTTTTGTATGTCACTCGAGAGGTCACGTCAAACATAATGATTGCACACTGAGCTGAGGGCAGGAAGAGTGTAGGCAACAGTTTAGTGACAGGTCCTGAAAACAGCAAAGCACTTCTGTGCAGAAGATTACCAATTTTGCATTTGGCCTAGGAAAGTAATCGTGTGACTTAACACCTACCCTGAATGTAGTAACCATCCCGAAGACCCCCAAACTTCTCCTGGCCAGCTGTGTCCCACACATTGTATTTGATTGCTCCTCTGTTAGTGTGGAAGACCAAGGGATGAACTTCGACTCCCAAAGTGGCTAAAATAAGGGCACCGTATTAAAGTTAAAAATATACTCCAGAAATCCCCCCGGTTTGAATGTTAGACCCCAGTTTCCAAACAACCAATAATCTTACCAACATATTTCTTTTCAAATTCTCCTGTTAAATGTCTCTTCACAAAGGTGGTCTTTCCTGTGCCTCCATCTCCTACAAGAACCAGCTGTGAAAGGAGAATTGTAACCCATTAGTTTAACAACAAAATCTGAAAGCTTGCTTAAAATAACTGTCTTTAGCTAAAAAGTAGTAATTCTGGGTATTTTTCTGCAAATTACTTTTACACTTGCTTTGTGTCAGTAACTTAATATAACTGGCCTTAGTTTTAAGCAACAGCAAAGCAAACAAAAACTATGCAAACAATATGTAAACATGCACCAGTAAATAAAACATCACCTAATCAATGCAGTCATCAGTGACTCAAGAAAGATGGTAATTAGCAGCTAAGAGGCAATTTTATTTTAACAGCATACTTAAAGACTGGTGGTGGTCAGAGATATGTATACTAAAGGCAACATACTACAGCATTTAATTAGAAATGGAAAGTTGTAACTAACAATCAATTCTGCCCCCTGTAATTAAGACCCTGTTTAGGAAACATTTTAAAACGTACAAATATAAGGATATATAGAACTGAGCTGGAAATCATTCAGCTAGTGAACACATTTGTGATTTGAACATTACATAAGAGCAATTTGCCACCAAGAATAGAAAAAAAAAGGCAAAAGTATCTCAGAACTCCAAGAAACAGTCAGAATTCAGACTGCCTTTTTTCTTATTAGTGATGGAAATGGGCTTCCATAGTATATAGTATGACACCATACAAGTATTCAGTAAAAAAAAAAAAAAAAATCAAGCGACATAAATGATAAAGCATCAAACACCTAATCGGTTTTAGTTCTTAATGGAACTGCTTGCTGACGGATCCCTTAAATACGTCACAATTTTCTAGCAGAAAAACTCAGCAAAATGATGGTTGTAAAACACCAAGTGTACCTTAAACTGAACCTGTGGGTCGTTCTCTGCCATAGTTGCGTGTGTATGAGTCTGACTCAGCAGCGGGACTCTGCACAGAAAGAGAGAGAGAGCGAGATGGCGGGAGGGTTACAGACAAAAGGGCCGGAACACTAAACCCGAACACACGCGTTCTACTACTGATGATTGTAGTATCAGGAATAGGGCAAAACTACTGCTTAATACATACAGTACTTGGTTGTGTCGCTCATTTCGAACGTTAAAATGTTCTAAAGCGTCACAACGACTGTTCGAACTCTTATAACGTGCATTCAATCAAATAACGTGTTAGCCTGTGCGCCATGTAGCGCAGCCGCACTTTACCCTGATACCGAATTAGCGATTTGTTTATACAGACATAAGAACAGGAGCGCGGTGTGATTACCGATCACGGTTCAAACGGTTCCGCTGATCCAGTTTTCAGTTCGGGAAGTCAGAACTAAACCCGCTTACATAATGCTAACCGCCGAACCCGAAGGCCCCGGATGAGATCATCATCACCGAACCTACAAACACTTTCACCGCGAACCGAGTTCCAGCGCGCAGCCGGCGTCGAAACTAAAACAACGAAAACTACAAACAGAAACATTAATAACGTTTCGTTAAACTGATCCGCAGAGCTGCGCGCTGCCTGCCTCAGCCGCACGGTGGCTAACAGGCTAACGAGCCACACTACAGTTTGAACAAAAAAAAATACCCAGAAATAACCGAACCGCGCGCGCCAAACATGCCTTCGCCCGAATAAACTGACCTCGATATCGAGTTCGACCGGCGGACCGCGTCTCTACAGACCGAGCAAACCGTAACAAAGACGGAGAAACCGCCCGCGCCTTACACTGCAGCGTTCTGCGTTCCGCGCGCTCCTAGCGAGAGCAGGAAAAGAGTAAATGGCAGCGGCCGCGCGGGATTCAGCGTGCAGCGCTCACATAAACGCTTCCGCCCGCACCACGTGACCGCGCGAGGGTTTAAAAAACCGCGCGTATGCAAAGCGCCACCTGGTGGCCGCTGGTGAGAGAGGAAAAACATTCTATGAAACGTATGCAGACCCCTGACCGCCAGACGTCCCATTTTCAGTGTGAGCATCCACAGGGCTTTAGCAAGAACGCTTTCACTTTGTTTGCGTATGAATCAATAAAGCGATATGCAGTTATACACCGATTTCTATTCTATTACGTCTTTTCATTTTAAATACTTCTTAATAGATATGTATCTTGTTAACCTTCCCAATTATTGTCACTTTGCTACTGAGAATGTGAATTTCCCCATTCTGGGATCAGTAAAGGCATATCTTATCTTATCTTTTTGCAGATAGATTATCCCTAAGCAACATCCATTTCAAGCTGTACAGTGCATGTGTCTATGCTACCTCAGACATGTATTTACAGTGGAAGGTAATTGGAGAACCCACAGAAAACCCACACCAACACAAGGAGAACATGGAATCAGGGATTCAAACTTGGATACCCAGGGCTGAGAGGCAGATGTGCTAACTACTATGCCACCATGTCATTCACTATATGATTTAACTTTGGGATGAAAATAAATTAATCCAGTTAATGATTCATTTTAGTGTAATTTTTTTTATAGATAATTAATTTTTAACTTCACCTCTTACTACTTCATCGAGTTAGCAACAGATCACTGTAACACATGCAAGAGAGACAAGATTGCCTGAATGCAAGTGCAAGAAAAGTATCTAAAAAGGGAAATGCCATTAAGGGTCACTTTGCAAAAAAGAGAAATCTAGCATACAACAGTAATCACTTTCAATAAATGCTAACCTGAGAAGGTTTAAATCAAATTGAATATTAAATAAAAAAAAATACATAAATGCACATGAAAGCTTACGTTTAAATATGAATACACACACACACACACACACACACACACACACACACACACAGAGAGAGCGGAAGTAATTTTTTCAGTTCTGTGATCCTTCACATTTCACTTCACTTACACCTTACTGATGGACTGCACATTTAAAGGTAAGTTTTATCAAAATACTTTACAACATTATCTCACATTTACCATTATTTGTCAAACCCCAACAGTGAGATAACTGTAACAACAATTTTAGATATACACACGTGAAAAATAGTAATGAGTCTACAGGGGATGTGTTCCGGAGTTTGAGGTGTGTCGATTCAGCCATCATTTAATTTTTAGTGTTGTCACCTGGAACTAAGTTTAACCTATTTACTATGCTGCTGTTTTAATTTCTAACCACACAAACTTCACCTTGTTGATATTGAGACCGTATCTCTAATTTTTACATGTCTTATCATCCAGAGCAAAGAGAAGATAGAGAGAGCACCTCCAATTCGTCTGAGTCACTGGAAGCTAAAACTGACCGGTATGGATTTTTACTGGGTAATGAAGATGCAGAGAACCACAGGTTAGTGTTCTCAAACATTCCAAATATATTTTGGTAATGCCAAAGGCGTATATGCAAGCATGGCATAAGCTTAAAGGTAAAGCTTCTACACTGTGTTGTTCTCAGCCGTTACCTATAGCTAAACTGTTGTACTGTTGCTCTCAACATCCTGTCACATTACCATGGAGATATTGGTCCTGTCACATTGTGGTTTCCTGTTTTATGCATGCATGTTCGTCTGTTTATACGGCCAAAGTGTACTTTAGTGATTACAGAGTCCCATTAAAATCCTTTTAAGTTTTTAGTTAATTTCTAGTTTAAGACAATATATAAAAAATTGTATACCCATTCTAAAATAAATCGCTTTATATCATGTCATTTCTCAGTAACTCAGTAACTTCTGTCTTAAAGTCTTTCTGCAAACATTGCAATTGCAAACAAATTGCAGATGGACAATGTCAAGGGCAATATTTAGGATAGTGGGTCAAAATGCTGAAGTACAAAATAAAATTCAGACCAACACTAATTCTTTAGGATGCTCTAGAACACGGCTGGACTGGTAATCTGGCATACTGGGCATTTTCCCAGTGGGCCGACCATCCTGTGTTTAAATGTGTGCTGTTGACTATTGTCGACGTCTAACATTTAACACCAACCTAAGAACCCACAATTCAGGTGACGCATTCATTTCCCTTCTGCAGGAGGCTATTATGAATCAGTGTGCAAAATATTTTTGTGTGTTGTAGACCAGCTATTTTAAGAAATTGGTAAAAAACTTATTTTTAAAAAACCTAAATAAAACATTGAATTACACAAAAGCAATGACAAAAAAGTACCTATGTAGTACCATAGGTAAAATTATGGTACAATAATTGTATCAGTCATAATCATACAAATTGTATATGAGGATAAGTGTAGGAATAAAACAAACATATTATATTAGTTTTGTAGCTATTTGTTTATGTGCTTTTATGAAATTTACCTAGAAACACTAATAATATGTTTGGTTTGGCAGCAGTCATGAACCTTGCCCTGAGTCTGTGAGACACAGAGAAATGAAATGGCTTACTCTTATAAGCCAGTGGGATCAAGTGTTAGAGAAGAAAATGAAAAAGGTGTGTTTCTATGCAAAAAATTTTTAAGATAAACACAAATTATTATGTTTATTCTACACAATTTTTCAACCATTCACAATGTCTGATTACCTTCTTTTGGGGTCCAGGTTAAAGCTCACTGTCAAAAAGGTATACCAGGATCTGTCAGGTCGAAATGTTGGCCACTGCTGTGTGGTGCTACTCACAGGAAGGAAAAGAACAATGGTCTTTATCAGGTCAGTTTGTATGCAGGTGAAAAAAAAAATACTGGTATTGTTAACTTATTAGTTCAGATATATAGGAACTTTAAGGGATTTGGTATTTATGGCAAGACAAGTTCATAATATTTTGGTCAGTGATACAATAAGATGTACCGTGTTTCCATCACGATTCAAAGATGTCATATTTCTGCAGAAATGGTGCTAAACTGATGATCTTTTAATCTGTTCATTACACCAGATGACATTTTTCTGCTACTTGTGTTATCTTCACTTAATAGTTTGCTGAAGTTTATGTCAGAATATTAAATTATGCATACATGCACTAAAATGAAACTATGCAAAAAAAATAGTTTTTGCTTACACCTGTGTAACCTGTATATTCTTAACAACAAAATAGAAAACAAGTGTGAAAAAATTTCAAGAATGTTACCTCACGCTTCACTTAGGACTTATCATAGCTGCTTTGGGTGGTTGTAGTTGCCAATTACAGACACCAGCAGTGATGACCCATCATATTGTATGTGGACTTCATATCTCAAAAATCAATGTTACCCATTTTATCACTAATCGTTTTGTCTTGTTTTGTCTTAAAGACTCTTGAGTCTTCTCCTGGACAACAGAGCTGGATTGATGTAATAAAGAGAGACACAGACAGGCAATTTCCCTTTCATGAGATGTTCCAGTCTAAAGAAGGTTTAGGGTAATGCCATTTTAATGTTGGGTTCTTTTTTAAAATATACAACATAATAGCACAAATACAATAGTATACTACATTTTACTGTGTAATAGCACAGGGGTATAACAGCTTTTGTTTATTTTGTTCAAAATTTTTAAATGGTAACAAAAATACTTAAATGATTTACTTACATTTTTTGTTTGAGCAGTCAGCAGGGCCTGCTGAAGGTCCTGAAGGCATATACAGAGTTTCGACCTGATGAAGGATATTGTCAAGCACAAGGCCCCGTGGCAGCAGTGCTTTTAATGAACCTGCCCATAGAGGTACATAGCTGCTAACGAAACATTTATAAATGACAATTAAGTATGTTAGTTTTATGACATGCAAAGAGCAAATGAACAAATCAAAGAACCTAGATATTGTATCTGCATATTACTCACATCTAAGAGGATAAACTGTTCAAAAACTTAAAGTTCAATTATTATTACAGGAAGCTTTCTGGTGTTTGGTGCAAATTAGTGAACATTACCTTCCTGGATACTACAGCGTGTCACTGGTACAGCAAAATTACTCCCACCAAAATTATGCAGATAACAGTTATTGCAGTTGTTGAATCCCATCTGCCCATCTTCACAGGAGGGAGTTTTGTTCGACGCTGCTATTCTTTCAGGTGTGCTAAAAAGGACATGTCCAGCTGCTTTTAAACACATGCAGAGACAAGGAGTCGAGCCTCTCATGTTTGCCACCGATTGGCTGATGTGTCTGTACAGCCGTCACCTGCCTTTCAACACATTACTTCGAGTCTGGGACCTTTTCTTCTGCTATGGTCAGTTTTGGTCATGTGCTCAATCATGGGTTAAGCATTTAAGTGTTGGTCAATATAGGTGTGTGTGTGTGTGGTTAGGTGTGCGAGTGCTTTTTCAAGTCGCTGTTGTGCTCGTGAGGCACTGCATAGGTGAGCCTCGCCAAAGAAAGGAGTGTGATGGCCAAATGGAGACTCTGGAGCGACTACGCTCTGTTCGGGGTCGTGTCCAACACCATCAGACAGATGCTTTTATTCATGAGGTAATCGATTATGGATAGTTATCTTAAACACACTCCATAATATATTACCAAATACTGATTATAATGTGCATGGTGAAAAACAAGACTGTACACTAAACACTAACAAAGCTACAAACTTTGGTCTGCTTCATGTATTTAGGTTAATTTCTTCATACTTTATAAAGTTTATTATTCAAAGCTATTTCTGCCTCCATCAAGCTGTACCACATGACAGACATGATTAACAATGGGTAACTAAAAATACTATAATGGCTCTGGCATATCACTTAGCATTGGTTTATGTAATGTCTATAGTTGAGTATGTCACATAGTGCTTGTAAAATCATCTACCCACTTTTGTGTTGAACACGCTCACCATTTCCTGTCCCCTTTATGTTTCATTTCATATCTTCCACGGCATCAGTATACTTTCTTTAATTTCTTGGAAAAAAATTAATCACCTCACAAATGTGCAGAAGTATTTTGTCCTGTAGAGGATGTGTTGACCTATTTTAATATAATAAAAGCATAAAGCTATATTGATACTTCTAAGAACTCTGTTGTTTTCTTTTAGGTGTGCTCAGTACCTTTGTCCTTGGCAGATCTTCAGCGACAGACAGAAAAGGAGTTTGAGAAATGGAGAAAAGAGCATCCTAACTCCACATTTGACCCTCGCGACCGATGT
Source organism: Corydoras sp. C115 (assembly GCA_019802505.1). Taxonomy (NCBI): domain Eukaryota; kingdom Metazoa; phylum Chordata; class Actinopteri; order Siluriformes; family Callichthyidae; genus Corydoras; species Corydoras sp. C115. Next base: position 3,639,820 of record JAFMOC010000029.1, read on the forward strand.
CATGGGTACCACATGGTATGGGAGAAGGAGAGAGAAAGGGAAAAGGAAAATAAGAAGAAGGAACAACAGAGTGGAAACCTTGTGGTTCCTGTAAAACGTTCACATTCATCCCTCTCTCCTGCAATGCTCCGAAAAAAATGGAAGAGACGAGGGAGCAAAGTACAGACAGAGGAGTGGGTGGGAGGGAGTCAGAGATCCTCACAAAATAAAAAAAGGGACAAGGAAGATGAGAATAAAAGAGAGAGTCTGTTGGATACTGCTGAGGATTTGCAAATTAAAACAGACAGGATACCAGAAAACAGTGAAAAGGTCTCACTAACAAACATTTTCTGTAACTCAGCAGCAGAGGAGCGAATTGGTTCTGAATTATTACACCAAAGTTCAGCTGAATTTGAAATGAAAGACATCACATTACAGAAAATCACACACACAGATAAATGTGAACAGGAAGATATAAAGCCAAATGATGACCTAAATGAGAAAAAGGGTCAACAAGACATCTGTGTTAATAACTCAAAAAAAATGGCAGATGAGGAAAAAGAAAAAATAAAGACAGTTAAAGACAATGAGGATGTACCAGAATATCAAGACCAGCAGGGGGACACAAATCAGGAAAAACAAGACAAGCATTTAACTGATAAACATAACATTGAAACAAAGATCCACATAAGCAAACAAGAGGAGGAAACGGACATTAATCCAAATCAAAAGGAAAACATCAAAAACTTTCAGGAAGAAGAACCTGAAATTAAAACCATGAAACAAGAATATGAAAGCCAACTAAATAATGTCAGTCTACAAGAAGTAGAAATAAACACTATGTCCAAGAAAGACTATGAACAAACTGAAATTATGAGTTATAAACCTGAAGAGGAAATGCAGCGTACTGTTGATAAACAGGAAGTGGAAATTGTCATCACCAGCTGCACTCAAGATGAGGAAACAGAGCTAGGTCACAGTCAAGAAGGGGATGAAAGCACATGTCCACAGGAAGAAGAAGTTAGTGCATTAGGGATCATTAGTTGTATACAAGAGAATGAACAGGAAAAGGAAATCGATTGCAAACAAGAGGTGGAATTGCAAAGTGACTTCACGATCCAGAAAAATAAACCATGTCCTAAAAACCATGAGGAGGTACTGCAGAAGAACAATGAAAAGGAAAATGAAAGTTCGAGTAACCAAAGTCAAGACCAGGAAATAAATAACAGCAATGAACAGGAAAAGGACATTTCTACTGACCACAGTCAGGAACAGGAAATAAATAACAGCAATGAACAGGAAAAGGGCATTTCTAATGACCACAGTCAGGAACAGGAAAAGGACATTTCTACTGACCACAGTCAGGAACAGGAAATAAATAACAGCAATGAACAGGAAAATGACATTTCTACTGACCACAGTCAGGAACAGGAAAATAACATTTCTACTGACCACAGTCAGGAACAGGAAAAGGACATTTCTACTGACCACAGTCTCGAACAGGAAATAAATAACAGCAATGAACAGGAAAAGGACATTTCTATTGACCACAGTCAGGAACAGGAAAAGGACATTTCTACTGACCACAGTCAGGAACAGGAAAAGGACATTTCTACTGACCACAGTCAGGAACAGGAAATAAATAACAGCAATGAACAGGAAAATGACATTTCTATTGACCACAGTCAGGAACAGGAAAAGGACATTTCTACTGACCACAGTCAGGAACAGGAAATAAATAACAGCACTGAACAGGCAGAGCAAATTTTAACTCATAACAGTGAGAGGGATGTTGAAACACATTTCACCAACAATGAAGAGGAAAAAAGCCTTTTTTCTGATGGCAATAAAGAGGAACAGGAACAGGAAGAAGACAAACACGTGGCCTTTAACAATGATCAAGAAAAGGAAAGGAAAAGTCTTACAGATGAACAAGAACAAGAAGACAATGAACAGAACAATGAAGACTCTGCATGTTTAGCATCTCAGAACACAGAAACAGATAATAGTTCACAATTTCAGGATGATGGACAGTTACAAAGAAAATATGAAAAGGAAGCAAACTGTTTAAAAGCTGATTTTACAGATTATCAAGAAAAAACAGACAAAGAAAAGGCAAAGGAGGCAAAAGAAAGTGAAAATGATACACAGATAAGTGATACAGAAGAAAAATGTACATTATCAGAAGTCGAGCAAAGGAGCAATCAGCCAGAAGATGACAATACACAGAATCAGGTCTCAGTGCCTCCACCAACCTGTATTTATCTTCAAAAGACAAGTGACCACTCTGAAACATCAGACGACTCCACACATGACTTGACAACACAACAAAATATTCAGGTTGTCACCAGCTCCATCACCTCTGAGATCCCACCTGCATTTAACCTCAATGAACTGCGATCCAGCAGCCAAGAAACTGAAATCATGGCAAACATCTCAAATAAAAATACACAGTGTTTTTCTGAACCATCAAGCCCTGTGAAGCCAGTATGTTCATCTAATCCTCAACTCTGCCTACGGAGGTCTTCCACCTCCAACTCCCATCCTACAATCCTCTCTGAAGACACTTTTAAAGACCCACACAAGATATGCAAACACAAAGAGAATCCTCAAAGTTTATTCACAGATCAGACTCAACAAACACCCAAACCAGACTTAGAGACCCTGCAACATTTGCCCCAAACTGTTACAGTGCCGGTAGAGGAAAACAAACCCAAACGCAAGGGTCTGTTCCACCTTTTAAGAGGAGAGGCACCTCCTAAAAGAATCATTCCCAAAATTCTCATCCAGGACTTTAGTGAAGGAGATGAGAAGCTTAGTTCAAAAGAACGGAGGAAGCGCAGGAGGGTAAAAGAGAGAAAGGAGAAGGAGGAAGAGAAAGAGAGGAAAAAGCGAGAGAAAGAGCTGGAAAAGGAAAAAGAAAAGGAGAGGAAAAAGATTCAAACAAGGGGAAAAAGTTTTCAGGTGCTCAGTAAGAAGCATGAGGATAATCCTGCCAAAAGTGACTCTCAAACACTGGTGTCCAAAAGGAACTCTGCACCTTTTTCAGAAAGTTACTTTTAACTTGGTATTTATAACTTTGTTGTCGTTGCATAACGTACAATTCTACAGACAAAATATTGGGGCCTCATTAGTTTAGTTTCAGGCCCAAATGCAGTGAAATGTCTGAAACTTGAAGGCTTTAAAGGTACTGGATAATTTTTTAAACATTATCCCCCTCATCATTGTTGATGGGGTATACCAACTTGTGCATAACGGTGTTGAGATGTGTGGACTGGTGTATAGCCTATTCTGTGTTTTTCCCTTAAAGTCAAGGTTATGAGACAGAAAGAATTAATGCCTTAATGTTTAATGTGCAACAAAAAACCCCCAAATGACTACGTTTTTTTTTTTTTTAAATGAAGATTGGGGCAGAACAGAAAAGCATTTGTATTATCATCTGGACAACACTGGTTCAAAATTCCCATGATGAAACATATGGTTGGCTTCAAATTATGTAATTTTAAATATATTTACAATAAAATATGTTTACTGACTAATACTTTAGTAAAAAAAAAAGTAGTTGAGTATTTATAAGTAGCCTAAAGACTAAAATTAAACTTGTGCCAAAGTAGAGAACTCTTAATATGAGAGTTTTAAAAAGAAAAATAAAGCAGGTTGTTTTAGAATGGTGTTAAAACGTACAATCACAGTGATACCAGCTTTAACAAAAGAAAGAATTAATTTAATGTTGCTTCAGTACAGTGATTTGTTTCCTTTTCCAATTACCACTGATTTTTACCTAAAAACATTCTAAAAAAATGTATTTAGAAAAAGCTGTAAATGCATGGCTATTTCTGTCTAGATGCATATATGATATTATGTATGTTAAATTCTCCAATATAGCAATATGTTACTATTTTATATAAACAGTCAATATTTTCCTATTTTATTTGTATGTCATGTCTCAGTCTCATCTTGCATCACTAGGTGAGTGATCCACTTGTCTCTCATCCTCACTGTCGCTGGCGAGGACTTCTTGGCTCTGTGTCGTCTGATTGGTCAGTTGAGAGGAAGTTGGCAACACAGAGCCAAAGAATAGTGAACGGAACTGAAAATTGCAAACCAAAGGTTATGGGGAAAATTGACCTTCATGTATTAATTAGATTAATTAAATTAATGCAAAAGTTTTTTTCAAACACCTTTTTATTTGGTGGTTTATTTACTGATTCCTCCTCCTCATCCTCCCTCTCTTCTTCCTGCTCCTCGCTGTCACTATGCTGTCGGATTTTGTGATTGGTGGAAGGCTGTGGAGCAGGTTCATTAAATGGTGCTGCAAGATCGCTGGTTTCCATGGCAATGAGATATGAGTCTATATCATCATTCATGAAGTCATCAGGTGGCGGTTCAGGATTAGACCTGGGAGAGTGAAGAGAACAGAATGTGTTCAAATTAAAAACCACCTGTTTACATTGACATGAGTCGGACAAACTGGGTTTCATTTTGCTTTCAAATGCAGTAATTTAGCAGCAACTGCTTAACACAAGCCACATTTTTTTATTAAAGTCAAAGCCTGGTTCAATTGTAAAAATGCTTTAAAATTTACATTATCTCTGTGTTTCATGTTCCATATTTTTATACATTAAATTAAATATATATATTTGCTAAAGTTGTACAAGTAGAATTTACAAGTGATGATGTACTGTGATTAAATCCTTTGTTAAAACCTTCTGTAAAAAACAATGACATTACTTTCTATCAAGAAATAAAAACCTACAGTTGGCAGATTTTTCACTAGATAACATGACCGAAATAAGCAATATACAATTATTTAACTATTATAAGCAAATACATATTTCATATAGTCATCACCAAATATTTTTAAATAAATGGCTAAAAATGACAACACATTTTCCTACTGATCGTTCAGAACATTTTATTACCCTGCAGCTTTATTGTTACGGTTGCGCTGATGCGGGTCTTCAGAAAGTGTGGCGAGTACAAAGTTTGCCTCCAAAACACTATCCAACACGTTCAACACTACAGGGCTATAAACAGACATTTTAAACATACATGTTACAGAGAATAAAAAAGGCAGCTATGATCATAAGAAATAATTGTACCTGCCAGGCTCATCAAAGTTCATGGTAACTGGGAGACCTGACGACTCTGCAAACACTAAAAACCCCTGAAATATATATTTAAAAATGTTTATACCATAATAATTACAACAAATTACGGAATACAATAATTACGGAAAATTACGGAGTGAATACTGTGTGTTTGTGTTTAAGGCTTCACCCTGAGTTCCTTTAAGCAGAATGTAATACTGGTTTGGGAACCAATGGCAAAGTGATCAAACTCTTCTGAACTCAAGCATAACTCCGTCATCATTGATTTTGAAAAATCTGTAAAACAGATGGAAACAAAAGTTATGAAAAAGTAGAATTAGCTTCTTATTAACGATATGCTAATATAGTTTTTATTAGTTTAACCGATTAAAACAATCACTGGTTATAACAACTGGAAATATATGAAGCAGGCCTCTTTTTATCTCATAAATTTAATCACCTGCATCATCATCTACATAGTTCCTGACCCACACTCGGTCATTGCTCACAGTGACGCTCACTTCTTCCAGAGAGGGTGGAAAGTGCAGAACTGTATCCACCCATAATCTGCAAAGGAATTAAAACTATGATGTGGTTCATGTAGTAATTAGCAAAGGATTAACACTTGAAAAGATCAAGAGGCAAAAACAAAGAGAAAGGTGTGTAAACCTTGGCTGGGCTCGTAGCATGTTGGCACAACTGTCTTTATTAAATACTGCTTGCAAGCTCTCACAGTCTTGATAGGACAAGTTGTGTGTCTTTAAAAGCCCTGAAACACACACAGTTACTGCACTGTGAGAAAGCTCTCTGAGATGCAGAAATAAAAATGGAGATTTCATACATACACATGACATGGGATTGATTAAGCACCAGAGACATCCAGCTATAAAACCTTAATGTATTGTAACATTCTTTGGAAATACTACAACTTTTCCAACGAAATCGATTAATAGACAGATCAAACATTCCCATACACATCAATTATAACACTCACTTCTCAAAATCTCAAAGTTATACAAAGCTACTACCCACTAATACTAAACAACATGTATTAGTATGTTCTCAATGCAACACCTAATAAAAAGGTCAAACCCGACTCCAGGAAAATACAAATATCAGTATAAAACTGTTTAGATTCAAAAGGCATACTACAATTCGTGTGGAGTTTGCATAATTTCTCAGCTCCTCCACAGTCCAACACAAATGTTCCCAATTTCTATTGTGTGATAATGTGCTTAAACATTTTAGTTTGTGTGTCTATCTGTCTGTGGACTGTTCTATTCCACACTTTTATTCATTGAAATCTAAAATAAGTTCAAACACCTTCAGGATCAGGATTTACCATGTTTACAATGCAGAGTTATCCTCAGGTGACTCTTTTCTGTGTTCATCTCAATACGACACTTCTCCACTGAGCGTTCAAGAGAGGACAGTGACCTGAACACAGTCTGTATACTCTTAAAGAACAATAAAAAAAAGAGTTAACATGGTGAATGTTAGGATTCAGAATTATGAATTTCAGCACCTAAAATAAAACAATCCAGGAATGTGCACTGGTAATGTTTACTGGCAGACGGATTTATTATCAGGATATTTTAATCTGACCCACATGAAAAAATAAAAGCATTTTCCACAACAAGTGGACAATAAATATATATAGGATGTTGGTGGCTGAATTTTTTTTTTAATGGGTGAATTTTATTCATGCATGGTGTCAGTGAGCTAATAACACTCACTCACCACACACCACCACCACTAACATGCCAGTCCTCTTACCTTAATTGGCATTTTGCAGCGAAAGGTTTGGTTTGGAGAAGTCTGGTACCTCTGGAAAAAAAGCGGGGACATCAGGAAACAGGCGAATGCAGATCGTGAGGAGTTCACTGCACGCAGAGTTAACTGTAAACAAAACAGTCATGATCAAATATACAGTATACCTTGAATAGAGCTAAGTCAATTCTCAAAATTACTATTACTATTTGGTTGCGTAATTAAACAAGGAGGGCTTTCAATGTTTCATTCTATAAAAAATGCTAAAAGTTTTTTTAATGAACTAAACCCATCCTCTGTAAACTCCTTACGTTTTACTTTATTTTAAAGTGTGTAGTAGCTCAGTGGTTAGGGTGTAGGGATATCAATCTGAAGTACCAATGTGGGTCCTTAAACAGGGTTCTTAATCATCATTGCTCCATCATCATTCTAACTACAACAATCAAGCTGGAATACTTGTAAGACACTTTGGATAAAAGCATCAACTAAATGACCAGATGTATATACTATATTTATACAAGCAATATAGAAATACTAACCCCATCTTCAGTGGGTTCCAGAAATAGTTCCTCTCCAATCCTTGAAAGGGAATGTATTGCTTTGGCCAGCACTGCAAAATACATAATAAATATGAATATCAACAACACATAATTGTAAATTACTGTGATTTGATTAACTCTAGGGCGGCACGTTGGCTTAGTGGTTAGCACGTTTGCCTCTCAGCGCTAGGGATTCCCGGTTCGAATCCCCATCTGGGTGGAGTTTCCATGTTCTCCCCGTGTCCGCGTGGGTTTCCTCCGGGTTCTCCGGTTTCCTCCCACAGTCCAAAAACATGGATCAAGTGAATTGAATTCTCAAAATTGCCCCATATAGAGTGTGTCTGTGTGAGTGTGTGCCCAGCGATGGATTGGCGCCCTGTCCTGGGTCTATCTGCCCAGCGCCCGAGATGTTCTCCACTGGATGGGCATGGGGAACCCGACCGCGACCCTAATAGAGGATAAAGCGGGAGATAATGAATGAATGAATGAATGATTAACTCTACGTCGATATATTATACAAACGTATAATATATAACACAAACTCCAAATTGATTTGGTTGGCTATTTTTAGGACAAAGGAGTTGAATTAATACATGCAGACGCTAAAAATCTTGTCTTAAATGATGATTTAACTCTCAGTGAGAGAGGAAACACTCCGCACTGACGTAGTTTATATTGAAATTACTAATCTCATCCAACCATAAAAAACTAAACTAATGCAGATGGTTTGTTAATCGAGGAATTTAGCTGTGGCGTGAGAAAGCACGGCGTTGATGTGAAGGCGCGTTTCAGATCCAACTTTTTATTCACCTCTGACGTTTCCTCCGGTGGCGACGCATTCCATAGTGTTACAAGCTTTAACGCAATTAACTAAGAAATACAACTAAACTGGACACACGCATATTCGGATCGATATTATCGACAGATTTGCGGCGTGTTAAGCTCAGATCTGCGGCAATCCATAACTTTAAAACTGTTGTTTTTTTGCACCGCGCTACCACGGCGCGCTGAAAGCAACCAATCAAATCCCATTACGTTTTTTAGCCGCGCCAATGTTGGATATGCCGGCTGTAGCCAAATACTTATTTAGTAGTGCACTAGTTAGGGAGATTTGCTATTTTGTTGTACGCTTTTTTTTAGTAAAGACATATATGTTTTCTGATAATATATTCATAATTCAGTGTTTACAAGTAAAAAAAAAAAAAAGTATATAAATAAATACTTAAATTGTTATAATTAATGATTTACCCCCTACTTACTTACAGTAAGTAGAGCCAGCATGTATTAATACTCACTTGAATCAGATAAGAATGGTATAAGAATAAAAACAAATAAGAATCTCCCATGTCCATGTCCATGTACACACACACTATATAAGGGCAATTTAGATCAGCCAATTCACCTTAAGCCATGTTTTTGGACTGTGGGAGGAAAATAGTGACCCCAGAGGAAACCCACACAGTCAAGGGGAAAGCATGGAAACTCAACCCAGAATGTGCCACCCTATAATTTTATATTTATTTAAAGTTTTCTTCATTTTATTTATTTTCAAAATTCTGATTATGATAAATGAATTTGGCCATGAAACTTAAAACAAACTTCAGTAAAATCATACGAATGAAAAATTAATATTTTTGTACGTCTGTGGTTAGAATCCAACATTTTATTGCAATTCTAAATAAATATGTGTGAATATAGTATGGTAAAATAATAGGTGGAGATCATGAGAAGATGAGAGTCTAAAGCATAGATCAAGTTGATGGATAGCGCATAACACCCTGACACACTCGTCTTTCTTGTCTGTCTGGTGTTTGTCACACCCCTAAAACCACATTCTCCGGCTTAACTTTCTTCGTCAGATGCAAACGGATCTTTAAAATAGAAATAAAGGGGAGCTCCTCCTAAAGAAGGTGCTGTATTGAAACAAAGTGCAGGTTGGATTACTTCGCTACAGAGGATACCGTTAATCTGAAGCCACAAAGTGATGAAGTGGTGTTTGAAGAACAGATGTAAGACCGAGGTACATCCTGACTTGTTCAAACAGGAACTGAACATTTGGGGGCAGAATTAAACGTTTTGGCTCTACACTGAATTAAGCATTAATGTTACTTTATTTTTAATTAGACATGGAAGATTATGTATTTGTAAGTACATCTCTAACTTAAAGTGCCTAACTGTGTATGAGTGTTTATCGTGACTATTTTTGTTTTCACTTTTAAAGAGTGGAAATGGCTGAAAACAACTCTGTTTCCGACACACAGGCCTTGTTGCATTCAATGCTTCAAAGGCTGAATCTTCAAACGAGAAGTGCGAGTGATATTACACATACACAACCAGAATTACATTCACCTGCTTTACAGCATTTATCTGAAACCGCTGTCTTCCACTTTAATGGATCTCTGAACAACAATCATCAAAGTACCCCTGTCTCTATAAAATCAACTTATACAGACACTGCTTTTAATCAACAACCACAGCGCTCTCCTGCTGAAGAGTGTAAAGAAGAAATTAGCAATCAAAACTCAGGATTCTCTAAACCACTAAACAGGGGATTTTTAAAAAATCGCTCAACATTAAAACAAAATCAAACAACAGATTCTTACAGCAATATTTCAGATGCAACTAAGTGGCCATGGAAGCAAAAACAAGGACGGATGAGTGACAGCTCCAGTGTGTCATCTTTACAAAGCATAGACTCCTTATTGCCACCTTCACCGACACCAGATACCTGGTCCCAGGGAAGTATGGACAAATGGGTGGATCCTGGACATAAGAAATGGACAAAGAGACTAAAGGAAAGGTGGAAGGAGAGGAACAAGGTCATGGAGAAACAAGAAACAGAGCAAAATGAAAGCTACATTCTAAAAGTGAGGGTTTTTTTCATTTTGCTATATGCAATGCAATGCAATGACAAATTTATAATAAGATGAACAGGGCTGATTGGCATGTTAAAAAAACACTTCAATGTATGTTATTAAAGTTATAAATAGAAAAACAAAGTTATAAATGAAAAGAATTGTCATTGTGTCACCATTCTATGGATCGCCTGTGATAATAAAGATAACTATAGGAAAATTATTTAGTACATACAAACATGACAACTTCACACAGAGAGGATTTCTAGAAATTCAATTCAATACCTCATTGCTGAGAGGCAATTCTGAACACATGGATTATAGTAGATACAACAACCTAAATCATATATTTAACAAAAAGGTTCAAAGGCCTAAATAATACAAAAAATATAAATGTATTTCAAATGTGGGTATGTTTTATGCAAACAGAACAATGACTCGTCAACTCACTACAACAACTCTACAGCTGCAAGTGAGGAAATTTGTGTCCAAGTTCATCCATTCGACAAAGAACCAGAAAAAGCTACACCCAATCCATTTGACAACATGAGGTACATATGAAGTTTCAATAAGATTAATAACAGATGATTACACAAATGTAATACAAACATTATCAGTGTGTTTAATGAAAAAGATTGCACTAAAATGTTAAACACTTGTATAAACTAAGAAGCTACATATGTAAAAGTATGTCTTACAGATTATTTTTTTATAAAACACAATCACCCATGCAATATAATGAAGCTTTATTAGTAAGATATTAGTATACAGTAAAATATTTTTTGTTTTCTTGTTAGTGAACCATTTACTTCATTGGGATCATTCAATTTAATGGAAGAGATTTTGGCTAGCAAGGAATGGACCAAGATTCTTTCAACTGGTTTAACCCTAGACTCCTGCTGCAGCACACATGACCAAGGAATGCAACTACCAACCGTTACCAACCAGTTCTATAAACAGGAGCAACCAATACATAGCCCATGGAGTTACCCAGTCCCAAATACAAAAATGACTCAGTCACAAATGAACTCTGAATATCTCCAGCAAGACATGGACACTAGTGCACATACTGTCTACCAAAGACATACTTCTGATGTGAACATGTCTTATAGCCATGAACTACACCAGGGTCAGTTTATTCCATCTGCTAAAGCATCAAACCATTTAATGAAAATTGACTTGACTGGCAACCCAGCAGAAATCTATGGACCAATTAAGGAGCAATCTGGAAACACTGAAAGTGGTCATGAAGAAATGCTTCCTGTTTTGGACTTATCATATCTTCAGGTAAATATACAAACATATTTTTTTTTACGAATTTGATTTTGTTAAACATTGTGAATAAAGGAACTCTGCTAAATGCTGTAAATCTAAATACTACATATCAACATTAAGTAACTGAAAAATATGCTACTTTTTACACTCAACATTCACATAAACACATTCAATGTCAATGTGAATAGTTGTAAATTTGCAACAACCAAAAAAAAAAAAAAACCTTGCAAATACATAAAATGGTTTTAATTTTAACACATTGATCACAATTATTGATTTTTATCTATATTTTTTATTTAAAGCATGGCTCCCCTTTGAAGAAGGAAGCCTCAATAAATCGTAAGAGAAGTCACTGGACAGAAAGGAAAGGATCAAGTGAACAAAGCATGTTTGAGAAACAAGAGATGCAAGCTCAAGTGCCAAAACACTCACCTACATCCTTGATCTCTTCTTTCCAAAATTCTACATCCTATGATCTGGAATCATCTGTATCACCATCTGTATCAGCAGAAACTGTGATCAAAAAGGTGAGTAAATGGTAAATGCCATGTAAATAAATGTGTCGCATACACAAAACTCATTACAGGAAAAATGTGCTTAAATTTTGTACGGTGAAATATAATTATGCACTATTTTTATTCACGTAAATGTGTGCTATACTTATACACTTTTTTTTATTACAATTAGAGGAGGATGGAGAACACAAGGCATGTAAGATTTGCAGAGGAAGTGACTTATTTGCCACCCCTCATTCTGTTTGAGGATGATGAGGAAGAGGAGGAAGAGGAGGATTATATTGGTGAATGCAATGAAAGTACTGATGACTATCAAGAAGAGCCAATACCTCATTCTTCTGTTCCACGGTGGATCACAGCACTTAAAAATAAGACAAAGAAGTCATCCAGTCTTAAATTATTAAGTCACACAAGGTTCAGATCTCGCAAAAAACATTCTTTTATCTGAAATTTCTAATCTTACACTACATAGTGAGCAAACATTCCTTTTGTTAAAGCAGAGTCTAATAGGTAAATGTACGAACAAGTAAATGTATTCTTTAAATAACAGCTTGTTTACTTTAGAAGGAAAACTTTGTGAACTCTATGAACTCAAACAAGTGTTTAATCAAACGTATCAATGAAATATTTGAATAGTCCAGGTGTTTTCTGTCTGGTAGGTTTATGTTTTTAGGAGAATTCATAATTGTATTCAACACCATGTGACATCAAACTCACTTTGTAATGCTCACTTTGCATTCAGTTATACAGCTAACTATTGTCATTTTATCCAAAACCACTGATTTTAAATTCAAATGTGCATTTTGGGTTCCTGAAACGAGCACATTCCATCCCTATATATTGCCCAACAAAGGCTAACTGCAGTAACCACACAAACAAATCTTAAAAAATGCATTTAAAGTGTCAGGTTGAATTAGATTTTGCAGTTGCTGCACTTTTGCATAGTCCTTTTTATCTTAAACACAAAGCAAAACCGGACTCTGAAAAGAAATGAAACAGACTGAGAGGTTCCCATTTTTAGCTACAAAAATGCTTTGTCATTAGTCTGCGGCAGATGGCAGTATTACAAATGAAAAGAAATAATTTGTGGACAAATAATCTCTCTCTCTCTCTCTCTCTCTCTCTCTCTCACACACACACACACACACACACACACACACACACACACACACACACACACACACACACACACACACACAATGTGTAAATATCATTCAAACAACAAACATTATAATAAATACATGAGATCTGATATAATACAGAAATGACATTTATTCCAAATAATATTTCATAAACACAAAACATTTTATATAGCATATATATATATATATATATATATATATATATAGCATTTTATTTAGTATATATCACTTAAATGTACAGTTTAAATCTTATGTTACATGTGTATAATCGCTTTGTTTGACTTCATATGTTACATTAAGTTATGTGGTTATAAAAACATGTAACACAATTTGTAAATATTTTGCTTGGTGTGTATATGGTAGATGCGGATTATAAATATTGCTAACATGCACTTATTACTAGTGGTTCAGCAGTGAAATAAATGACCTGCATTTATTTGTCTTGATAAGCACTTTAACTACAGCAGAATGAGACAAAGGGTACTTTGAACTCTTCCTAACAACAAAACAAATCACACACTCAGTTGTTAAAAATCATTTAGATTTATAGGTAATTACGAATTAGGAGTTAATATTTCCTGCATGTTCTTTGGAGTTTTGAGGATTTCAAACTTCTTAGAGAAATATGAGGGGAACACTTGGTATAGACATCACACAATTTCATGACAAAAATGTAACTGGGTTGAGGAGTTACACTTGTGCAGCTCCACACTATATTACCATGTCAAGTTTTGTGACGTTTTCTTTCAATTTTTAAAACTGTTAATTATTTTCAGTATTTTTTTGATATGCTGTCTATCTTGGGACCCAAATCATAGCAGTAATGTCACTTTCAGTATTATTAATGTGTAAAAATCAGCTTAATAGTGCAGAATCAAGTAGGCGGTTTCTTTCCTTAAGCACAGAGTTGGTTCTATTAGGTCTGAGTCATTGGATGTTTTTCTCCTTCTTGGCTGTCTTGGTACATCTTTTCATGGTCATCTGAAATCTTAAAAAAGAGGGAAAGAACATTGAATATAAAAAAAAAGAAAAATGTAAAATGCATGCAAAGTTTACATAAACTGTTTAAGTTAATTAAATTTAAATTATCAAGCAAAATGAACCATATTGAGCACATCTTGCCTTTACTTAAAGTACTGAAATGAACAATAACGTTGCTTATTTACTAGAGGGCAGCGTTGCATTTAATAAAATCACCCAAACTAAACTTGTTTTGTTACTCAGAGTTATTTATATATACATCTTTATCTTATCAAAATTTATCTTTTTAAAAGTTTGTACAAATCTGTACAAAATCTGTACAAATTTTTTATATTAATGTGACTGTGCTAATAAAGATGTAAGGCAATCATATAGATGATGCAAGTGTACAAGATGTTTATGTGTTATAATTTAAAAATATACAAAAAAATAGTCACCTCTTCAAATTTCTTTGCCTTGTATTGTTTTGCTCCTTTCATGAAGTTTAACAGAATGATGTCACACAGAACTGTTGCCTGTAGCCAATAAAAATTAACATGAGGGCTGTACAATGACGTCCACCAGCTATTACATGCAGTGAACCAAGGTCCTGACTATGTACAAGTTGGATTCTAGAAGTATTTTTTTTTAGAAGTTAGGTTTTCTTACTCAAAGAACGTATGATATTCATTCATTCATTCATTATCGTCCGCTTTATCCTATATTAGGGTCACTGGGGGTTCCCCATGCCCATCCAGGGGAGAATGTTTCGGGCGCTGGGCAGATAGACCCAGGACAGGGCGCCAATCCAACCTTGGGCACACACTCACACTCAATATGGGGCAATTTTGAGAATTCAATTGACTTGATCCATGTTTTTGGACTGTGGGAGGAAACCGGAGAACCCGGAGGAAACCCAAGCAGACACAGGGAGAACATGGAAACTCCACCCAGATAGGGATTCGAACCAGGAATCCCTAGCGCTGAGAGGCGAACGTGCTAACCACTAAGCCACCGTGCCGCTGAACGTATGATATATGTATCTTAAATAATAAAAGTATATGCATGCAGCAAAAAATTACAAACAAAAATTACTGTGATCTTACCAAACCCACAGACGTTAAAGCTGCAACCACATTAAGTAGTGTAGGGATGATATTAAATTTTCCAGCCTGAAATAAGAGTGTGCGCACACGAACAGAAAGAAACACACCATTTTTTATTATTATTATAATTACTATTAATAGGAAAACTCTATTAAAAAAAATCTAAATGCAGTGCTTACTAGTGCACTCAGTATTACATTACTTACATTTCCAGACACAGTTATGTCAAAGCGAATGCCAAAAACTTTATGAAGTGTGCGAGTGTCATTGCCTTCACTTGACTTAAAATACTTGCCAAACCTAAATTGGAATTGTAAATTACTGTCAACATGTTTTCTCTGTTTAGACAATTTTGCTAGTGTGCAGAATAAAATCACCTGAAGTTGTATCCCTTGACTCTCATATTGATATTGTCTGTGTCCAGTCGTTCAAATTTGTATTTAGGTTTACAGTTTTCCACTGGTTCGTCCAGATTGCAATTCCACGCAATGTTAATCCCAATCACTGCTCCCTAGTTTGCAAATATAAACACAGATAGCGAAACATGTTACAGAAAAACACTACTGAGTGTCTTGAGACTAATTGCCCACTATCACATGTCATACATATGAAATGCAAAGATGGGAAAGGCTAAGATCCTTCACTGACATAACTTTTTGTTTACTGAGTGTAAGGACAGAATAAGGATTTGCTAATTTTGCTATGAATCTACTGACACTGAAATTTTGAGTAAACGCAACTTAAATGGTAGTGAAAGCAGTTACAATAGGAGTTTGTACACATGATGGTATTGTTTATTAATAAAATTGCTTGGCTCTAGTACAGCTGCTAAACTAATCATTGTGATATTAACTGGCTTACATGACAGGAGAGAATTCTATGAAATTATTTTATGTGTTTCAAAATAAGCCAGATGGATTAAGAGAGTGGTGGATAATAAATCATTAGCAAAATTAGGACAGTTTTTAATTTTTATTTATTTATGTTAGTAAAAAATAGATCTTACACTGTCTGAAGCTTCTGAAATGTTTTGAACAGGGACGATATTGTTGAAAATGTCTCCCACTCGGAAAATGGTGCAGAATGGATCTTTTTCCTCATGGTAGTTGCAAATACCATTTTCCTTAAACACATTAGTCCTAAGTGAAATAGAAAATTTATTAGTAAATGAAATCCAGGTCTCATCTAATAATAATGTGTTAGCCTCTCACCTTGTGACATTAAAGAGAGGAAAACGAATGGAATTCTTTATAAAGATTGTGAAGTTCTCTGGTTCTGTAAAGGTAGTTCTAGTAATGATAAACATCAGAAATGTTTACAGCAGTTTAAACAGCAAGACTGTCAAGCTTTTAATTGGTTTGATTACAGAGGCTTACCTATGCATGCTTTTTATGCAAGTCTTTATCAAATTTCAGGACATGATTTACTACGATTATTAATGGCTAAGCAAGAAATCTATACGTGTATTATCTATATGTGTATTAAATGCACATCTAAGTTATTTATAACAAACTATTGTAATACATTTAAAAGGTAAAGTAAAAAAACAATGTCTATTCATTTCAAAATCTGCAGTGTTGTTGATGATTATAGCAAATATAGAACTTTGCTTAAGGGGTTTGTACTTTTTTCATACAATGAAACCTATATCAATTTTATCTTTGAAAAAAAAATCAACGAAACTGAACTGTATACAAAAAGACATGACATAAAAACTCTGCTGGTGTAAATCTTTTTTTTTTTTTTATAATGATGGTTACAACATAAAATAAAATACTACGTAGTACTAATATAACTAAAAGAACAGCATTGGTTTACTCACACAAGTTTACTCACACTAAATTTCACTTTTACAATATGTTTTGATCAGCATGTACAAATTTAGATCTTCATTGAGTGTAAAGTAGTCAATAGTAAAATAAATATGATGTCTTCGCTTAGTGCAGGTTTATAGGTTAGTGAATGGTTTCAGGTTTATTATTTATACAGTATAGTGAATAATAAAGAATCTTCAGTTTGACCTTAAAGTGGCCACATTTTATATCCAATTGTTTTAAAAATGACAGAGTTTCAAAGATTTAAAATTGGTATAATTGAGAAATGTAAATTTAATGCATAAATAAAAAAAAATGTAGACATTCTGTAAACGACAGACATCATTTTACATGAAGCATTAGTAAAAACTAAAGATACAAAATTATTATTAATTCTAATAAAATTGTTTCATTTGTGTCTGCGCGTTTTCTTACTTCATCTTAGTGTCATCCTCAGCTGGGCACCAGCCTTTAATTTCACACTTACTTTCATTTGTTAAACACTTGCCAGTTAACAAACCTGAAATGTGATGCCAAAATTATTTTACTATTTTAATTTACTTTAATTATTATTTTCATTTACATTAAACATTTTTAAAGTAACCTTAATAAATGAACTCAATATTTTTTAATAAACAAAATTACAATACAACATACAATACAATTAACCTTCATGAACACATACATCATATACAATGACATTACTACACATTCCATATAATATTATCTTTTTCAAAAGAAAAATAAAAGGTTCAAATAAATACATACCATTAGCCAGATTTGCAGACATTTGCTTAATACATTCTTTATCGCTCTCACAGGAAAACTTTTTTTCAGTCTATGAAAAATAGAAATCATTGTAAAATATTTTCACCTGTAAATTTCAAAGCGTATATCTAAATAAAACATATTAACTGCTAAATTAACTGCTGTAGGACTGTAACATAATGTAACATAATTTTCTTTTTTTAGTGACTGACCTCAGGACAATATCCTTGCATTTGATTAGGTGTCTTGATAATTTTAGTGATAATGCAGAATGTAGAGGTTCCCTAAAACACACACACAATTTAACATGTTAACATGTTGCTTTGCCTCTAAAGCCATTTCCCCCTCAAACCTCAAGGAAGACAAAAAAACTATCTAGTGAAAAAGTCAATAGTAAACTAGCAAATATTTGCACCAGACTACATGTTCTCATTTCTAGTACTTCACTAATATCATATACTAAAGATTTGCAGCATTACATTGTTTGTACAGTCGTGGTCTGTTAAAGAACAACATTATACTTTTTAATATCCTAAATTCAAAAAGGATTTTAGGGTTCTTTTTATTTAAGTTGTGGTCACTACATCTCTTAAAGTTTGAACAACAATTCCATACTTATGTAAAGTGGAAGAATTTAATTTATTTATAAAAGCAATGCTTTATCTAATTGTCACTAACCTGCTCTGGTGTCACATAGTCAGCAACATCCATCACTTCATCGCTTAGGTTGCTAATGCCCTTTACTTTGGTTATGATTGCAGACTCAATCCCAGTGTCACGCACCTGATAGGCTTTCTGATAGTAAAACACATAACTACACACACATATGTATGTATGTATGTATGTATGTATGTACACACACGCCATCAAAACACTTTGTATTATTATTTCTATAATCATAATAGAACATACATTTTTTTAAAAGTTAATTTTATTTCTCATTAACAACCATAAAGAAAATGAAGCAAAGAAAAAAAAATTAAGAAATACTTTTAAATATGTGTATATTATATATTAGGTTTAATACTTACCCAACAAAGTAAACAATGATAAGAAGCTGGCAAAGGCGGTTGATGACTCCAACTGACCAACTCTTGACAACGACCGATTTGTTGGTCTCGTAGGTGAAAAAACCAGCAACAAAATTCAACATATTGAGATCAGAAGATGAACCTGAACATTAACGAATTGTTCAAAAATGTTAAAGTCCACTTTTTGTCCAGAGGTTTAAAATAAAATGTGGAAACCTTTAAGCTAGAAAAGGTTGTCTCTACTGAATGAGAACTGGTGCCTTCTGCCTTTAGCCTGAACACAAAAAAGATTAAGCTCTAAATGACCATTAATGGTCACCAGTCTCCTCCCTTCTCTATCTTCTAATCTCTTGCTTTTTCCTACGTCTCCAGGGGGCCCTCCACTTCCTAGGAATTTGCTCATTTGCTATCTAAATGTTCAAGTCAGTGCATTGTGGTTTCAAATGCATTTGTAGCGAAGCACTGAGAATAGTGGCATGCTTAATGTCAGCGCTATCTCTAAAATTACCCCCATATTGCCATTTCAAAAAATTATGTATGCTTGTTTAATAATTAATAACTTAAGAAATATCCATTTCATTGCTATAATTACACAAAAACAGGATTACAAGCTCTGATTTTTCAGTCCAACAAGCCAGAATTTTATTAAATGCTAATTCTTTTACAATTACATTGCTTTAAATAATGATGAAGAAAGTACGTTTATAGCTTAAGTTATAGTTTTTTATATATTCAAACCAAAACAACCAAAAACAAAAGGTGAAAATGAAAACTTAAAACTGTATTAAGAATGTTGACCTGTAATCACATCTTTCACACAGGGCTGTGAAAGTAAAGATACCCGTCTAACTAAAAACAGAATCAACACTGTTATCCAAATGTTTGTTTCTATTGCAAATGCAAGAACTGCAATCATAACCTTTAAATAGGCAATTATCAACACTAAACTTGATGTTTACAAGTATCACAACCATGTTTGCATAATTGCAAGATTTATAATTATCTGAAAGTAAAAGAAAATAATTTAAAGGCATTCAAACACAATGACAAAAAGTATGAGTGAAACTGTGTATGCTAAGCAGACCAACTGAGTCTCAGATACATGAACCTTATATTTTTCTTTTAAATGGGTAAAAAAAAATGACTTGTTAATCTAATGAACACTTCAGAAGACATCGCAATACACTTATAGCAACATTTTAAAGATCTAACTATATGGCAGTACCTTATTTTGGATTTCAAATTAAAATGAAACAATTTACCTCTAAAGAATGAAAACATGCATTGGAATATATATATTACATTGAATTACATGGCCAAAAATGTTTTATGCATTTTTTTACTGATATGGTTACCTTAATAATTTCTATAAATAATTAACTCCCAGTGCCAGTGACAATTTTCATCCATTTATTACTAATAATAACTGGCTGTATAGTCTCCTTAAAGTTTAGATAAATATAAATAGTACAATTTTACTCCAAATTGCAGCATTTATATTAATTATTAATAAAGGCTAGTCTCTTGGACTTTGGGGGCAAATTGTCTACTTACCTAGAGGTGGGTTTTTGTGTGCATGCGCATGTGTGCAAGCTTCCTTTTTTTTTCAAATTGATCCATGATGTTTTAGTCAGGCTTTTTAGCAATTACAAGTCAAAATTGCTTTTGGGCGACCATGAGGTACAGAAAGGATCCAATTTCCTGTACATTACACAATATATGCACAAGTGACTTTATAGTACAATTACTATGGAAGTAATAAGCTGCATTATCCATAAAACTATTGCAAGTTAAATTAACATTGTTGAGCCATGGCCAATTTTTTGCAACAGCCACCCAGCTCAAACTAAAAGCGGGCAAAAACGGAAGATAAATAATAAAGCTGTACTCAATTCCTTTTATCTCTTTCCTTCGCATTATAAAACCACACACACTTGCTCTAATCGTTTACTTGAGATATATAATAGGATGCACAGTGTAGTCCTGGCATCGTTTCCATGTTTAAAAACCACACACTATGACATCATCAAACTTGATTTCTGCATTATCTAATACTAATGTAGTGGGGAAACATGCAGGGTGATGATTACTCTGCAAACATGTACATAAGTCCTGGATCCCATAAAGCAAAAAAAAAAAAAAAAAAAAAAAAAAAAAAAAAAAAAAAAAAAAAAAAAAAAAAAAACCTCAAATGGCTGAACTCAAATAATTGCAAATATTACACAAAACAATCCCATAAACTGTTGTCAGAAACTACTAACTACAAGCTGTAGTTAGAGAATGAACATTAACACTAAACATATAATAAATATCAAAACACTACATGGAACTAAGTGATGCTTCAAAACACCACACAGCACAGACACTAAGTACCTTTTATTACAAAAACATTTATTGATGCTGTAAAAAGTAGAATTGTATTTATTCCAAAATTAACTTTGGGAGCTTTTTTTTTTTC
Source organism: Corydoras sp. C115 (assembly GCA_019802505.1). NCBI lineage: Eukaryota > Metazoa > Chordata > Actinopteri > Siluriformes > Callichthyidae > Corydoras > Corydoras sp. C115. Next base: position 3,661,122 of record JAFMOC010000029.1, read on the forward strand.
AAAAGGGAGAAAAAAATTACAAGCTTATGTTCCCTGAATTTTGCAATGTTACATGAAATAAAAAGTACAGTACAGTTAAGGGCTCTCATTGGGCTGTTGGTCACACTAGTATATAAAGAAAGAAAATCCTCTGGTACCTGCCCCTCTTTATGGTCTTCGATCAGGATACAGTAACCTATGCAAGTCATTGTGAACATGGGGTGGACTTTGAGGCAGCAAGGTCTGAGAGCTTGTGTTAATAGAATGCACTGTTACAACAACAAAAAAAAATCATAGCCATTTCTCAGGTTGAGTTGCTGCAGTTACACACTGCATGTTGGAACCAGTAACTTGAACTGAGTGATCGCATGTGAGGTCAGCACAGCTGTGTGACATCAGTCAGAGCCAGACTCCTCCTCTGAACTCGGTGGTGTAGAGGCAACTTCTTCTTCATCATCGTTGTCATCATCATCAGCCTGAACGACAAAGTAAAGAAGTAGAACCTGTAATATCTTCCACACCGACTGACATTAGCCAAAACCACAGTACCAATGAGGAGCTCACCTTGCGCTTTTTGCCTTTGCCGTGATCAGAATCAGATGAGCTCTCTTCACTGGAGATAAACTCTTTGCTTTTAAAGCTCTCATTTCCTCCTTTCTCTCGCTCTTTCTCTCCTCCACTTTTTCTTTTCTTGTCATCAGCCTTACCAGCCTTCTTTTTCTTTTCCCTGTCAAAAAACACAATTGGAACATTATACTGTATTCTTCTGGACTATGAAATATGTTTTTGTAAGTCGAGTGTCTTTCACTCTTTAATAGCACTAATGCCATTCAGTCTTCAGTATGTTCTACAATGAACAACCATTAAAAATGTTTCAAACACACTCTGGTCCACCACTTCTATTTTTACCCATAAAGGTTTGACTGGAGTAGCACATAAAGATTAAGCTTTAGATTAAATAAAACACTTTTACTGACGCTACATAAGAAGTCAGCGGTATTCAGATTGTTGCTGATTGGCTACAGATTTTATGTAATTGATTCTGGATGAGTATTAAATCCCACTCTGATCTGAATTATCATTTTAATGCTTCCACCAGTTCTCAGGTGAGAATCCTTTTCAGAATAACTCTTTTAATATGATGCACTGACGTATTAAAACTTAAAGTTACCAAACCGGTTCATGATGTGAATTCTGTGGGTCTATGTAGCAGTATTTTTAAATTCATATTGATGATGTGGCAGTGTGAACATGTGTGAAACTCACTTGTCTGCTGAAGACGATGCTCCTCCCCCACTCTCTTTATATTCCTTCATTGCTCTGTCATATTGTTTTTTGGCCTCCTCTGCCTTCCTTTCCCATTCCTAGAATAAATGTATTACATGAGTGTATCCAATGACGTGTTTAACAATTTGTAAGTGCTGTAAAAATAACATCCCAGCACTCCCACAGGACCATTCTAGACAGTAAGAGTAAAATTAGTTGGATAATAGAGAGAGTAAGTAGCAGGAAGTTTGGGCTGATAATGGACTGGAGTGGTTCAGGTGGTTTAGGAGGGGTTTTACATTTCAGGATGTGGTGACAAGGGTAAAGCAATTGCTCAATAAGTATGGTTACTATCTTACTGAAAATATGGCACAAACAAAGCTGGATAATATTGTGTTTCTTATGTGTAACTCTGCACACTATTTTTAAATAAAAAACTGTTAATAATGTAGGGTTTTTTATTGGGGTCCAGGAACCATTAAGAGATTGTAATACTAATTCAGGGAGAATAAATAATATAAACAATAACACTAATATATAGTAAATCGACAATTTACAATAACAAACACTCTAGCCCTGCATGACAATAAGGCTTGCAAACACTGGCACTGGCAAATACTTACATCTCTGTATTTTAGATATTGGTTACTAATTAAAGTTCTATCAAATAAAATTTTAAATATTACATAGTCTCTGTTTAAATTCATAATGTCTACAATTCCTGTGGATCTATTACATCTTGGTACTGTGTTCTTTTTTTTTTTTTTTTTAATCCAGCTGCTTACAATTATAGTGGACACGGAATGTGCTAGCTGCACATCTTCAAAGGGTCCCTAGGTTTTGGAAAAATTTGAAAAGGAAAATCCACTCTGTTGACATGTTGATACCCAAAAAACTGTTTCAGGTTTACTGCGACAAAACACTCTGATCTACAGCAAACATCCTATGAGACTAATTTAAAGTGAACTACAGGGCATCACTGCTGGGTTAATTAAGATCAAAGGTGTTTCATTAAGATGTATGTGAGCACTTAAGCGCCCGTGACAGCCCTGACGAACCTCTTTGCGGACTTTGTCGATCTGTTTCCACATCTCCCCAGCCTTCTTGGAGATCTCTGTGACGGAGATTCCGGGATTGTCTGACTTGATCCGCTCTCTGTTTGCATTCAGCCACAGCATGTAGGCGCTCATGGGCCTTTTGGGTGCTCCGGCATCTTTTACTTTCTTCTGTTAAAGACAGAACAGGCACATGCATTATACAGAGTATCGACTTTGATTTGACTTTAAAGGCAAGAACTCACATGCTTCTTACAATAAGTATGCGTGCTGTGCAAAACAAACATTACACTGTTGTTTACATGAAGAGCACATATAATATCTGGCAATTTGTTAAGAACTAAGAATTGGCACTGTCCAAACAGCACTGTCCATTTAGAAGATGTCGGTTTTAAATAAAATGGTACATTAGAAGAACGAAATGCAAACGGATTATCTGATCATTGGGTGTCACGTTCGATCCAAGGAAAGTTTGCTTTCTGGACACTACCGGGAGATCTCTACTAGACCGGATTTCAGCTCCGCATGAGGAAGTAATTATGTCTCACACATGGCCAGTATTAATTACCGTTTCATTTATTCCCTTGGACACAAGGAAGACTGTGTGCCCAACAAAAATGAGAAAGGATCTTCTGGGCTCTGTGGTAATCTGGTGTCTGTGCATCATCAGTGGAAGGTTAAAAAAGACTTACAATCTTACTCTCTCCCTCACATACACAGACAAAGACTGTAGGTTAAATGGGAACAGATTTAGACCATTACTTTCATAGAACATTCAGTGGTCAGGCCACCAAGTTTGATCACAGTCAATGCAAAAAAAAAAGCTCTATATAGAGTTCCACCACCATCTCAAGGAAACAATTAAAATAAGAATAATGACTTCTTTTAAAAATTAATTATTTAGGCACCAAGCTTTCTTTTGTCTGAAATCTCCAGTTTCTCAGAATTACCTCTTTACGTGGTTTTCGCTCTTTTTTCTCTTTTACTGGTTTCTTGGGCTTCTTTTCAGCTTTTTTCTTCTTGCCTTCATCCTCGCTGTCACCATCCTCACCCTCACTGTCACTCACTGAAGCATTACTGTCATATCTGCATTTGTTAAAAAAAGCAATGCATAGAATGTTTTTGTTGGTCCTCCCATACCAAATGTCAGAGCAAGAAATACATTACTGAAAGAAATACATTACTCACTCCTCAGCAACTTCATCCTCCTCTTCACCAGGATTGAAGGACTCATCTGAAAACAGTTATTTGTAATAGTAAATAACCAAACAGATATCTACATAAAAAACACACCAAGAAGAAAAAAGAAAAGTAGTGTGTGGTGTACTTTTGTGGACAAATTAAGCAAAATTGATGCTCAAATCATAATTGAGGGACCCCTCCTCCTTTTAAGTTTAGTTAAAAAAAAAAAAAAAAAAAAAAAAAAAAAAAATATATATATATATATATATATATATATATATATATATATATATATATATATATATATATATATATATATATAAAAAAGTGGCTTGGGCGGCACGGTGGCTTAGTGGTTAGCACGTTCGCCTCTCAGCGCTAGGGATTCCCGGTTCGAATCCCCATCTGGGTGGAGTTTCCATGTTCTCCCCGTGTCCGCGTGGGTTTCCTCCAGGTTCTCCGGTTTCCTCCCACAGTCCAAAAACATGGATCAAGTTAATTGAGTTCTCCAAATTGCCCCATATAGAGTGTGTTTGAGTGAGTGGGTGTGTGCCCAGCGATGGATTGACGCCCTGTCCTGGGTGTATCTGCCCAGCGCCCGAGACGTTCTCCCCTGGATGGGCATGGGGAACCCCACAGCAACCCTAATAGAGGATAAAAGCAGGTGATAATGAATGAATGAATAAAGTGGCTTACCGCTGTCACCCTCAGAGTCATCACCCTCTTCTCTGATCTTGCCCTCTTCCTTCATCCTTTCCAAATAAGCATCATGCTCATCCTCATCAGAATCACTGTAACCTTCCTTTGCCTTTATATCCTACAATCACACAGACTTAATAAACAATAATCCAACAATCGAACAATTAAAGCACAGTGTTTGCATGGTTTTTAACTTATTGTATATTACAGTAGAAAAAAGTAGCCTAAGTCTTAAGTGGAAAAAGCTTGTAGAGGTCTTAATAAAAGAAAATTACTAAGAATTCAGTAAACTTATTAGAATCATGTTAAATGGGTTTTACCATTTAAATAGCTATATTAAAAATTTTGTTCTAGCGAATGTGTAGTTTATAATTGGTGGAATTTGTATAAAATTATATTTTCTTTTTTTAAACTATTATTTACTAACAGTAAAGTTGACAAAATTTACCTCCTTTAATCCTCTGTTCTTGATGCTTAGCTTCTTAACATTTACAAAGTCAAACAGCTTCCCATATTCTTCCCTAAAAGAAGGATGGAGGTTAGTTTTTTTATAATACCAAGAATTTTATCAGGTGTTAAAGGTGTTCGATCAAACAGTGTAACAGTTTGCTGACTAACTTAAATGTCGAGTTGGATGTTGTGTCTAGCATTTAAATCATTACTCATCTGGAAAAGGGTTTAAATTTCACAGCATCCCATCTGGATTGCATTTTTACAAAGTAATAGGAGAAGGCTGTGGCTGCTGCTTGAAACAGGACTGTAGACACCTCTATTTAGGGTTTAAGCTATTGAATAATGGAGGTTTTTGAGCCAGTGTACAAGCATAAGCTGCAGTCTGATTCTTAAATTTATCACTGATATAGTGTACGAGATAAAAAAACCCAACATCTTGAGATTTGTCCTGATCCACTTTTAATAAAATCTGTGTTTGAGATACAAGGTGAGGCAGGACTTCACCTTTCAATGCTGCTGAAAGTATACTGGTTGCCTTGCTTTGTCTCAATCTCAAAGTCAAAGGAGCGAGTGGTGGTAGTTCCACGAGCAAAGTTCACACAGGAGATCTCCTCAAAGCGCAGGTGTACTGGGGGCTTGTGCACATAGATGAAGCCCCTCTCCAGAGGGTACAGGAGACCTGAGCTTGCTTTGTAGGAGCATGTGATGCACTGAGCACCTGAATGTCTGTAAAAAATAAATTGTATAATTATATACAGCTGTAAGGCATTATATGTGTTCTGCACAAATTTAAAAATTTTTTAGGCTTTTACATGAAGCATTTCTGCCATAAATAGACAAAAAAAAACTTGGAGCTACTTTTCCACTTCCTTAACAATGCAGATCCAGAATCCAGTAAACGAATGCCTTCCTAGAAAGCATCTGCTTGCATCAAAATCCCAAGAAACCACAACTAATGCCCTTTTGAGCTCAACCACTAAGATTTGTAATATTGTTTGTGTGTGTGTGGGTGTGGAGGTGCATGGTTTCTCACCCCTGGAAGTTTCCAGGCACTGTGATCTTTCTGTTAACCAGAGCTTTCATAACCCTGCTCACCATCTCATACAGAGAGCCGGACATGTGCTTATTAAGCTTTCCCTCAAAGCGCCTCTCCACCTCCTCCCTACCGAAAGACAGTTAGAGACCAAAAAGAGAGGTTAAAAAGAAACAAATGTTCTGTGTTAACAGTTTGATGCAGCTAAGGCACTTTATGGAACTGACCAAATCATTTCAACAATCCAAACCACAAGCTTTTCCCCACCCACTGAGGGAAAAAAAGCAGCAGAGTAACTTACTCGCTCATGCTCAGAGTAAGATTGACATCTTCGTCTTTGGAGAACAGGAGAATAAGAAAATGATAGCGAGTTTGTCCCTGCTTAATTGGTGGATCCAAACTGATCTGAAAGAGTGGGAAAAAAAGGAAATGATATGGTGAGGAAACAATTATATACAATACAAATAATGCAGGCTCTCTCAGAACACCCTGTAAAGTGCAGATAGTATATTGGGACAGATGGATATAAATGAAGCCTAGAAAAGACTAGTTAATTTATTTCAGTAATGTGACAAAAAAAATGGAGAGTGAAAAATGAAAGAGTATAGAAGTGTTCCTAGAATAGTATTAATCATGGTTTTGGACACAGGTTGCCACCTTCAAATGATGAGTAATAAAAATGTCATGACTTTTCTAAGACCGCGTAGATAAGTGTCAAAACCCTTGTAGGTCTGGAACATAATTTATTTTTCCATGACCTTTTCAGGACCGTGGGAACACTTGTGTTCCTACTTAACTATCGTGATTTAAACTAAAGGGTTTTAAGCCCCTTGTCTATAATTACATAGCTACAGTTGCACGCAATGAAGGAGCTAGACTTTGGTTTTACTTTTGACTTTTCCAATTCGATTTGCTTTATTGTTTAAGCACAATCTTAGTTCTGAACATTTGATTATGTATTAATTACAAGCCATCACAGACCCTACACAAGCTGTTCTTAATAATAAAACACAATTAAATTCAATAACTTGCGTAAGGTATACATTCCCACTGAACTCACTAATGCCTGGGGTGACTTGTTTTTAGTTTCTAATATATTAAATACAGCCAGAAGATGGCAGTAATATCCCACTCCGTAATTGGCCAACATAAAAAGGCCCTAATTTTAAGCTATTGAACCAAGTCAGACACTCACCACAAAAAACATCTGCCGCTGGTCTTTGTGTGGCAACAGGAAGAGTCGCAGCACAGTGGTGTAGGGGATTTTATAGTCGAACGTCTTACCGTGCAGGTGCAGGAATGTTGGGTAAATTCGAATATCATATCTGAGGAAGAAAAACAAGAATTTTTTTTTTTACTGGTTAATTTTAATAAAGTTAAGGTTGTGACATTTTAAATAAAGAATAATCTGCTTAAACTTGTAGTGATCACTATAGGGAATGATGAGTTCTTTATCACAGCCAGAAAAGCATCTATTTTACCTTCCTCTGGGAGTAAGACACTGTAACTCTTTGAAGATGCAAACAGCATCACCAGTAGCCTGAATAACATCTGCTTGTGAAAGAACATTTTGGGAGAAAACCTGCAAAAACGAGCAGTGAGAGAAAATCAACCACCCTGCTGAATGTGTTTATATTTTTTAAATATTTTAAATTTTTTATAGGGCAATCAAACATGCAGTTAATCAGTATTCTAAATTATATCAAAGCAAGAAAATAATGAACACACTGGACTACATGTGAACTGAACGTTTCCCTGTAAGCTCACATTGATCAGGATGGTCATACCTCTACAGGGTCTGTTCCATCATCTCCGGTGGAGGGAGGAACATAAAAGCGTACTTCCATAAGTGATACTTCTGCATCATCATTCTGATGGAATTCCACGGTGACCTCATTCTTTCCTGTAGTGCACTGTGATACATTTGCGAGAGGGATCTCAAATGCTGGACTGTCATTGATGTCAAATGACAACAACGGCCCTAAAACAAGATAAATATAGAAAGAAACTGATTTCAGGTTATATGTATAAGAGCATTGCTTATGTGGATTTTAAGTGGAAGAAACAATAAAATAAAGGTTATAAACAACCAGGTTAACTGACATTTGTTCATTTCAGATATTCAGAATTGGATTTTCTGGTGAGCTTCAGATTAAACTTTTAGCTGGTGCTTTTACATTTGCTTAAAACATAATGGGATATTACATGTTCACTGGTAACTTAAATCAGAAACACATTTTGCAAATTGTGCTGTCAAAACAAAAGCATTTACTGTGCTTCCAGAAGCCTGTAGATCATGCCTCATCTTTTAACACGCATACACACAAAGTCTAAAGGTTCATAAACAATCTGTCTTATTGTAAAATGGTGAACTTTCATTGTTTGAGAGATTTATAAGGCCACTTCTCTGTGGTTATTTGGCTGTCCCACTACCTTGGCATGATGTGGACACAAAACAGAGCGTTTTGACACTGGTGAAACTTATACTTCAACAGAAACAGGGTCCTAAATTGTAAAGTGAATTTGATAAATATGGACACTGTCTAGGGTCATTCTAAGGTTTGGTAAAATATGGTAGAAAATGGTGTATTTACCTGAGAACTTTGCAGTCCCCCAGTTCCAGCCTTTAACACACATGTCCTTTTCCGTCAATTCAATCTTATAGTTTGCTTTAAAAAAAGCTGAGATTTTCTCAAAATCCTGTAGAAGCAAAAGACAGCAGGAGAGGGCAATGGGAGTGCAGAAAGAAGAAGTAAACAGAATTAATTCCTCACTTCCCCAGTTCACTGATCCCCTCCCCCATCCCTTTTGGTTTCATTAATAAGGGGTCTGTTGACAGCACCGTGGCCCACAGCCCTCTGGGATGGTGGAGGTGTGTGTAATCTGGCTACAGGCTCATACTGAGAGCACCCAATCAGACTGTTTATTTACCCAGCACCATACAATCGCTTCCACATGACACACTGGTGCAGTGCATGTGTGTCGGTGCTAGACAGAAGAGAGAGACATGCACATCTGTGCACTCATGGGTTTGGCACAGTGGTGCAGGTTTCTTTACAAAAACTGACTACACCAACCTGCGACCTTTTGAGAGCTTTCCTGCAATCTCTACTAAATATAAACAACTAAATGTTTTAAATATTTTTAAAAAATAATATATTAAAATATTTTTTAAATACATTTCCATAGTAAATTACCATAAAAACTCATTTATATCCACTACATAACTTTGTTTTTAAATCATTTATTGAGAGCAGTATTTCCCTAATCCAGCTTTAAAAATTTTAATATTTCAGGTTTACTTAACTTTACACTTTTACACAGGTTTACTTAACTTTACACTTCAATTACATTGAATCGAACCATCAAGAAACCATCAACTTATAACCAAAATATAAATATTAATAAATTTAGCCTAAACAAATACAAAAAGGTAATAAAAATCCATGCTCTTAAAAAAGTCTAAAAGCATGCCCCGTTCATCTGAATATTAAATCATACAGTACAATGTCAAAGCTTACTAATGTAATTTAATATTGTTTAACTAAACTGTTGATAATGCAGGTAAAATAACAGTTGCAAAAAAAGTAATTGCAGTCTAATAAGATTTATTAACAATTTATACTAACATTTATCAACTTTCGACATACTAAATACATATATAATCACACACATGATAAATATTAATACACTTCTTAATAAGTCAGGATATAAAACACCTTATTCATACCGTGTCTTTGAAGCCATCATATTTGTAAATGTGTCCATTGTTTGTTGCCAGTTTGATCCCATGACCGAGACAAACACGACGCCACTGCGCAAGAGACAGATCAGGAGCAGAGATGCTGTCCACCTTCCCAGTCTTGCTGCTTTTATAAACAACAGACTGTTTGCTAAACCTCAGACGACCATCATTCTTAAAATGACAAAAAACGGATCAAAGGGGTGAGTTGTGGAGAATTCAATAACAAACGTACATTAAGTTTCTTAAATGTGTGAAGTCATCTAGTTAACCCACCCAGAATCCTTTCACCTCCTGATAAATCTCATTAAACTCCAGTGTGTCTCCCATCTCTGCGCCATAAAAACGAACAAGCAGTTAACAACTTTAACACCTTTTTTAATTAAAACTCAATACAAATAAAAAATAAACACATTAACAATATCAGGTTTATTAGTATTATTTTCCTAACACTAAGTATTTTAAAAACACTTTTTTCCTGCATGGCTTATTTAGTTCACAAAAACAAATGGAATTCTGCAGTGTTTTATTAAAACTACATGCATGCAGGCACGGTAGAGCATAAACGCAAAACGCCCTAAAAGTTCTCCCCTGGATGGGCATGGGGATCGCTTCACGTGATCCTAGCACAGCAACAAGCAGTCAAGATACAGAGAGGAGAACTTTCTCAAGCACCACTATGTGCAATATTTTATTTTAGCATTGTACATATTGCGTTTAATAAACACGCACAGGGTTGTTGATAAAGGGGGGCATAAATTATGCAGCATCCATGGCGGGTGTAGACTGCATCTGGACAAAGTGAGTTGCACATTGTGTCATAATTTAGTGCTTATAATAATAATAATAATTAAAAAAAATAAAATCATGGGTGGCGGCATGGTGGCTTAGTGGTTAGCATGTTCGCCTCTCAGCGCTAGGGATTCCCGGTTCGAATCCCCATCTGGGTGGAGTTTCCATGTTCTCCCCGTGTCTGCGTGGGTTTCCTCCGGGTTCTCCGGTTTCCTCCCACAGTCCAAAAACATGGATCAAGTCAATTGAATTCTCAAAATTGCCCCATATAGAGTGTGTCTGTGTGAGTGAGTGTGTGCCCAGCGATGGATTGGCGCCCTGTCCTGGGTCTATCTGCCCAGCGCCCGAGACGTTCTCCCCTGGATGGGCATGGGGAACCCCACCGCAACCCTAATAGAGGATAAAAGCGGGAGATAATGAATGAATGAATGAAAATCATGGGTTTTTCTGAAAAGGAATTCAACTACATGCATGTTTACCATCATTAGGCATAGTGTGGATGAAACGAACAATGAAGCAATATTGCAGACATAATTAGTAAATATATGAAGTACTAAAGGACTAAACGTGGTAGCTCAGTGGTTAGGCCGTTGGGCTATCAATCTGAAGGTTGGGGGTTCAAATCCCAGGTCCATTGACGTTACCACTGTGGGTCCTTGAGCCCTTAACCCTCATTGCTCCAGGGATGCTGTGATTAAAACTGTGCTCACCTTGTAAGTCGCTTTGGATAAACCAAATGTAATGTAAATGTGAATTTAAAAGCTAAATGATGTAACAGAAGAACCACTAAAAGGTATCGCGATAATTTAAAAACCGCGAGATCGTTCACCGGTTGCATAACGATTGTGTTGTTACTGTGGACACGTTGCTAAGCTAATGAGGTAACGCTGCGGCGCTGCTTTCATCTTTATTCTCCCCAAATCTGACAGCGGTGTACATTTCAACTTCCTTAGTTTTGCAAATGCCTTTATATTCGCAGGGTAATGTGACACTAATTATTTTCGACTTTGAATGCTTTCATCAAACAAGAAAAAAAATGACAGAACAAAAAGTACCTCTGCTCCTCAGCGCCCTGCTTTCCCGCGTGAAACGTCCGGCATCCAGTGACGCAGGCGAAATGAGGTCACTTCCGTTTACACTGTCTGTAAAAACCATGCCCAGTTGAAATAGTAACATTGTTGGCGCCCTTATTTAGAACCCTACTTAGGATTTAATATAAAAGTAATTTAACATATTTGTCGTGGTTTAATTATAATAAAAATAAATTCAAGTTTATATATGTATGCTGTTTTTATTGTTAATATTAATGTTGTTTAGTGTTAAATGTTTTGATAATTCCGTTGTAGTCAAACCTGATAATAAAGATACTTCAAACGTGAATTTAGAAATAGAGAGACGTGGGCAACGAGTTACAGAATAGCAGCCGCTATTACGGTTTTTAAACTTTCAAACTGCTTTTGTAATTTTGACTCTTTGCCACCAGAGGGAGACAGCGTTTCGAAATCAGATTTTTTTTTGCAGCTATTTAACTTTCAGCCTCACGATTATATCAACATAAATCAGTTATCAGCAATTAATGTATTACTAGTCAATTAAATGACTCGACTATGTGTAAGAATGTGTTTTCATCCGAATTAACATATAGTTACAATTAAATGTAAATAATTTTAATTTAAATACAGTAGCCATTAATTTACTTATAACCTTATAATGCGTCTAACATGTAAGTTCGACAGTCATTGTACAGATGTAGTTGTAATCAGTCACAAAATCAATATGTTCGAGAATTTATTAATTCCCTATTAATGTAATTTATCAGGTACAGACTAATTATGTGATAGTGACAACCAATACTATTTGTTTTAATAAATTAAACAAGTAGTTGGTATAAATTAAATTAAATACACTGAAAAGTGTTGCAGTCAAACCATTTAGAAATCAAAGGTCAACGCGAATCAGTAACGGACAGTAAGGTGACTATATAAAGTCAAAATAAATTAGTTGCAGTTATTTCGTTTGGTAAAAAACTGTCAAAATAACATAATGTTAAGAAACAATTGGTGATTTCATTTAGACCCATTAAAAATCTACATTTGAAAAAAAATATAATGTCACTTGATATATTAACGGAAACACAAAAAGAAAAATAGACACATATTAATGGATTTTAAAACTATTAATCAGGTAAATTTCAACGCAGAAAGCCACTTTAAGTCCATTTTCAATGTTGCTTTACACACACCCCCTCCATACGCAATCATAGGCAGACAGGTAAAGGTGTGGTGTAGAAACATCACTAGACCGTCAGATCAGGTAATACCAGAGGTGTGAGACATCGGGAAAAAATTCCGTGTTAGTCGTACGCACCTGAAACACACTCTAATTATCACTTCAAAGATACAACAAGAACAAGACAAGTTCGCAGCATCCCATTTGATATGAAGGTATTCTCTAATATTATAGTTTCTCGGTCTGGTGTGTATGTCGGTCTACAGCAGAGCTATTGAATAGCTGATAATAATCCCTCCAGGCGCTCTGCGGTTTGAAGTCTCGTGGCCGCATTCAATCAGGTTCCGTTACAGACGTGGCTCTTCACGGGACAAAAAGAAACGGAGAAGAGGAGACCGGAGAAGTGAGACAGAGAGAGAGAGAGAGAGAGAGAGATAACAAGGAGGAGGAGAGGAGGAGGGGGACGTGTCTATAAATTCACTTCACCGTCACTCACTCACTTATTCACTCACTCATTCAGAATCAACTCCGCGTCTCCATCATCGTGCCAGCCGGATACGCACATCCCGACCGCGCAAAGAAACGGTGCCGTACAGCTCGAACCTGAACAACCCGAAAAAACCCAAATACAGAGCAATGCAACACCCCACAACCTGAACCCGAGGAAACTGAACTAGAACAATTCGAACCTGAACGAACCCGGACTCGCGCAGCGCATATCCCGGAACCACGAAGTCGGGACAAAAAGAGCGCCGTCGGTGCGAATCGAGCCGCTTATCACTTCTTTATTGACTGCAGCGGAGCTGGAAAAGTGTCGGGCTGCATTCTCCGTCAAGTTAACTTGGTGAGCGCGTGTGTGCGTGTGTGTGTGTGTGTGTGTGTGCGTGTGCGTGTATCCGCGCGCGTGCTTGCGACAATCTGGAGGACTTAAAGAAGAAAGTCGACCCAAAAGTAGTGTCATAAACTTATAAACATTACAGAAGAAGCTCAGAACATTACAGAAGAAATCAAAGTTCATCAGGCAGTAAAATGAAGCGCCAGAAAGGTGAGTAACCTTAGATGTTTCATTTAAATTTCTTTTACTTTGAGATTATTATTATTATTATTATTATTATTATTATTATTATTAGTAGTAGTAGTAGTAGTAGTAGTAGTAGTAGTGTTATAAATAATAATAGTAATAATTTTGCCAGCAGAACTCTTGTTTTTTATACATTTCAAATTCTTTTGTACAATATTGGCCCAAGTTACGAAAAATAACAAGAGCATTTAAATGTTAAGTAAATAATCTTTTGTTCAGTCGAATACTGTCAGAACTTTGTAATGACAGGAAGTTGTCGCACCATCCATCTTATTGGCACATTTTATGTTTTGTAAAATTGAGAGTCTTTGGAATACAAAAAATACATATACAGTATATATACATATATACATAATTACATATATAAAACAAAAACTAATACAATTAAAAAGTAATAAAAAGTTATTAAATGTATGAGTATGTATTTTATTAAGTAAAATGAGTCTTTGAAATAGTACATATATGCATGACTGTTAAAAATATGTTATATCTGTTTTATTAAAATAATTTAAATAATAATTAATTTATTACGAATATTTGAAGTCCTGTTTTTCCATATGTTAAACACATATTTCTAATAGTATTACAGGTTCACAGGCAGGAAATGCAAAAGTGTGCTTTGCATATTTTAATGCATAGAAAAAAATATATATTTAGGGAAATTATTTTATAAACACAAATCTTAGCTCATATTTTATTTTGCTTATTTTAGAACACATTTGGTATTTTTGATTAAATTACTTTCTTTTAAATGTACATTTTATTGCAAGCTGCATTTAAGTTATAACCATGCACAGATGCAAAAGCATAGGGTTTACTAGCACATGGGGGGGGGGGGGTTGGAGCCCCTAGGTCGAGGGTCACCCTTGTTAACTGACACTAATAGAAGAAAGTACATGATTCATGTTAGTCAAGGTTTTAATACACACACACACACATACACACACACACACACACACACGAGTGCAGACATTCAGACACACATACCACCTGTCTGCAGGGAGCCATGTCGGGGAAAAGTAGGATGAGTGTGTGACGAAATGATGCGATTTACACTAAAGTAAAGCAGCAGAGCGGCGTGTCATGCTTACACCACCCACACAGATATACAACCTTCCCCCTGTTCACTCTTTTCTAGTTTATCTTTCCTGCATTTTATTAACCTTTGTAATGCTCACACACTTACATATTGTGTCCATCCATCATTGCACGGAGCCCTGAAGTTGGAAGTGTATTCACACATCAGGGAAATCTGATGCATTTCGACCCATGCATATGAGGGGGAATAGATGGGGGGCATATATGGATGAAAATAAAACTGAAAAAATAGAACTGGACAAGTGTGTAGACTTAAAAGGATGAGATAGAGAGATGGAGTGATTGAGAGGGGGGAGGAGAGTAAGGGTTAATGCAGCCCAGATTTCCTCAACCAGGAAAAGGGACTTGGGCAGAACAAGATAGATAGTGAATGAAAAGAAGGGAGAGAGTTGGGAAAAGAAAAAGAGGAAGAGAGAGCGAGAGCGAGTGCACGGGGGAATGATATAAAATGAGTTGGTCACGGTTTGAACAGTTACACATGCTGTTTACATTTTTCCTAAATTAACATGGCCTCTCGCTTTACCAACTCCCTCTTTCTCTATCCGTCTCCATTTTTCGCTGTCCGTCTATCTCTTGCATATTTTGCCTTTTCCCCGCTTTCTGCAACTTTTCATGGGAAGGAAGGCAAGCATGGATGAGTCGACCGAAACCGCTCCCCATTTACTCTCTGTATTTATTTTGATGAGAATCAGGAGTTAATAGAAACCTGAATCCGGCGATGGAAAAATAGAGAGGGGAAGAGGCACAGATAATTAAAAAAAGGAAGAAAGGGAAAGAAAAGTTAATTAGAGAGGTAAAAAACCTACAGGAGACAAGCTGCTGAGCGAGAGAGAGAGAGAAAGCGAGAGAGAGAGAGAGAAGGAAAAAGTCCAGGGAAGGGAGAAATGGAGCAGTGCATAGAAAGGGGAATGGGATTAAGAAGAAGGAAAAGTGGTTTGTTGTAAATCTAGGTTTCATGCTTTTTTGGTTTATCCTTAAATTCTGAAGCTCCTTGGCAAAGTCATCTGATTCCAAGCAAGTCACTGGGGCGTTTATGCACCCACAAGTGTGAGCGTGCATGAAGTAAGCAGTACCTTAACATGACGGCTAATATGCAGAACTTCCTGAACTGCTAATACGCAGTACTAGTGTGTTGTCCATGTTACTGTTCAACATATTGGTGTGTGTTGAGTTAGTGAAGGAATGTACGATTGATTGAGTGCAGGCTGCACATAAATCTTCACTTTAACTGTACACAGATACACAACGTGGACCCTGACCCTTATTTCTTTCCTGTACACACACACATACACACACACACTCTCTCTCTCTTTCTCTCTCTTGCTTGTAGTTCAGGTACTAGATCAGTCATTTGGCTCATATAACATTTTATTGTCAATATCATATTTTATTATAGCCTATCAGTGCATTCTTGAGTGTGAAATGCAATAAAAACAAATCAGATATGGAGATGTGAATCTCATTGTGTGTGTGTGTGTGTGTCGTGACTGGTGAAAGAAAGAAAGCAGAACTTATTGATCTGCAGATTTCACATTATATCATTGCTGCCAGCTGTTGGCTCAAGCATACACACATATGCGCATGCACATACACCCACATACAAGTGCACTCTCTTTCTTTCTCTCTCTCTCCCTCTCACACACACACACACACACACACACAAACACACACACACACACACACACACACACACACACACACACACACACACACACACACACACACACACACACACACTTCTCTAATAAAGTGCTTCATGTTTTAGAGGAAACATGCACATCACAGCTTGTATCAATACCAGTGTTTAGATCATGCTCAGCCACCTAATTCTCTCAATCGGTTTCATCACCGGAATTTGGAGTGAAGAAATGAAACCATCAATCATGCTGGGCTCCCACAGAGAGACAAGTTCAGCTCTGAACTCTATTCTTTCTTCAACTGTATATGAAAAAGATGTACACATTTAATTTATTATCATGAGAAATATGTGTAAGGAGATAAAGCTTAATCAGAAAAAATGGAAAGAATGGTAGTAATACTGAGGGTGTAAGGTGTGCCAAAAACACTACAAGAATGCAACACAGACAATTGAATTTATGTTAAAATATGGTGTGAAATCAGAAACACTGTAGAAAATGTAGGTTCACAATTTTTGTACTTTGAAGACAAGAAAAGAAAACTATTCATAGTATGCTGTTCAAAATAAAATGAAATAAAAGCTCTGAGCTGTGGATCTCAGCTGTTTTTTATTGACCCATTGACTTGATTGAAAACACTGAGGGGATAAAGAGAAGTGCTGAAATTGCTGTTTGAATAATATAATTACTTTTTAGTTACTGAAACAAAACTACTTTTGTATGTTGAAATAATTAAAACCATGATATTTAATAGTTTTAATTCCAGCTGTAATAATGGATATATTTTTAATTTCCTGTACTTTTGTTGTGTTAACTTATCTTTTAATTTAAATCTATAATCTGTGCTGATACTTCTGTTTGTTCATGCACTAAAAAGATAATTACTATAACCCTAAGTCAGGAAAAGGTGTGTCACACGACATTTTAGTTATTTTGTGTTAGTGAGTGTGGTTATGGGGTACAGTTTCTTAGCATATTTAATAGAACCTTTTGTGTTGAGCTCTCTTTTCTAAATCTGAAATAAAGAGCGTCAAAGAAAAGAGCGGCAGGGAAGAGAAAAGAAAAACTGGCAGGGCTAATCGAGGTTAATAAGCTGCTGTTATTTTGGCTGGGGGCAAAAAAGAGATAAACTGCTTCAAAAGAAAGGCAGAGAAAGGAGGCGCACACAGAAGGAGGATTAAAAACAACTCGAAGAACGAGGCCAACTGAGAAAGGGAAAGGGGAAAAAGAGAGAACAAGGAGGAAAGAATGAAAATGCAAAACTTGTAAGAAAAGTGTGAGGGTAAAAGAAGTGGACAAGTGGATGACAGACAATGTTAGGAGGATGAGAAGGAAGAGGTGAAGGGGGCTTGTGGAGAAGGAATAGTAGTTTGGGAGGGAGGCAGCACATATTTCACACCTGCTGAAGACTCAACGCCTCAAACAAGTAATTACACATCTCTGCCATGTCCCTCTAGCTGCCTGACAAAAGAAAGAGACAGTAGAGTGTGTGCCATGTTTGTGCTGGAGGACACCCTGAGGCTCCCTCAGACACACACACACACACACACACACACACACACACACACACACACACATAAATTAGAGTACTGTCTGAGCCTCTCAGGAGCTTCAGAGATCATTTGCTTCCATTTTCCCCGCATGACTTCCAGGCTTAAAAGGGTTCCCAGACTGATATTGGCCGTACATACTCTCAAATGGGCATGCACACACACACACACACACACACACACACACACACACACACACACGCAGATACACACACACCATAAACATTTATTGTAAACAGACAGATAAGCAAACTTCCCATTGTTAAGCATGTAAACTGCAAATTGGCATTACGACAAAGTTATTACAGCCAAATTGAAACATGCAAAGCCAATTTCCAAACAAAAACACATGAGACCAGACTCTTAAAAAAAGGTGCCAGAACATATTCTTTAAAGCACTGCTGAAACGTGCAATGCATGATTCTGGTGCCACATTTAGCTTTTTGTATTTAATTTATTTAGTTTGCCTACTAAGCATTAATTTTCAGTGTCCAAAACATTGTCAGAACGTTCTACAACATAGCCAACACTGGTAAATTAAACAAGTCTAAAGAAATTCAAAGCATTTTCCCCCCATAATGATGCAAAAGACAGCATGTATTTTAAAAATGTTTTGTAGAAACATTTGTGAATCTCAAATAACTAACTTCAAAGCAATAATATAAGTTGTGACATACTACAATTTGAAAATATTGTGCAAGTAACATTCTTAGATCTTCTTGGTTTAAATCATTATGACATCATATGTTTTGCAAGTAGCAATTTAGAAGCAAATAATTGGTTACACGATGCATCAGGAACATTCCAAGAATTTTAGGGTAAAAAAACATAATAAAATGCTTTGAGTCTGCAGAGCAAGTAATATTTATTTGATTTTATAGTCTAATAAATAAATAATTGTTTTAATTATTTAAAAATAAAATAACTGAATTAATTTAAAAGTGTCAAAAACAAAGACAAAATTCACTGCACAATGAGATAAAGCATAGCGAGAGCAACTTCAGAACATTAATAAAGCCAACATTTCGGTTTTAAAATACATTTTATTTCCATAATAATAAACAAAAATATTAGGTATCATTATTTTTTATTCCAGAGTCAACATTGGACCTTACTATAAACAATGGTTTCTTGAAACTATACTATAAATATAATAAGCAACAAATCCAATTTTCTTCAGTCATTAAAATACAGGCTTGTGACTGTATGAATTTCTTCCAAATGTCAGAATCCTAGCTTTAGAAAATATTTGGCCTGTTAGGTCTTACGTTTGATTCCCTCCCTGTTATAACCACGACCTCAATCATCAAAGATTTTTTTAGTTCACTTCTGTCCTGCAGGCAGCATCCCTGCTTTTGCCAGTCGACATGAAAGAAAAACATAGTGTTCCCCAGATTCGTTTTAAAACATGTAAGGGTTACAAGAAGAGCCAAGGGAGAAATTTATGAAACAATGCATGTTAAATCATAACTTTAATTTGCTTTTTCTTGGCCACAGTTGTTTAAATCACCCTAAAATAATTCCACATGTCTGGCACCATAAGATTAGCAAGTCTCATTGCTTCCTCAAAAAACATCAAAACAAAACCGGTGCACAATTACACTCTTCATAAATGGTAATTATATATATATTTTTTGTATGAGTAAAAAAAAAACAATAATTTGGTAAATCATTGCCTCAACATGTAAAAAGCTTAATTAAAATATTTCAAGTATTAGACCATAAATGTGTAAATATTAACTGAAGTTTTTTAATGGTCCTTCATATTCAAGAATACTGGAAATTTATGAAACTCGCAGATTTTTGACATGTCCAGTGAAAACCTTGACAAAGATTGGTCATCTGGGGAAAACTTTTCATAATTTTTCCTTTTTTGGTGCGTTTTGAGGATTCTTGTAATTTTTAGGACCCAATTTTATTGGGCATATTTGGTTCCAGCTATAGAGTAGGTACTTTCTGTGCATAAAAGAACCATAAATGATTAAATGATTTTGAACCCTGGAGGATATGATGTGATTCTGTATTTAGGAGTGTCTTAGATTCCTCATCCAGGAATGTCCCTTCAAGACTTTTCAGAGAAGACAATAGACTAAATTCCCCTATTTTAATTTGTCTTACTGTGTTAGACATGTCTATTATATCAGTTTAAATAAAACACCTACCTGTCTTTCTGTCAAAAATTTTCACAGTGATCCAGAAGGTTGAGAGACAGTCTTGCTGACGCTTGCCAGTGACAGTATTTGTATTTTAGGTTTTAACACATTAATATAAATTTTTAAATATATATTATAAAATAGTATGTAGTTATTGAAGTTAAAAACCAATACAAATTTGAAAAATCATCAGGTAGTAGAATTGAAACAACATTAATAATTGTCTAGTACAGCATGTCACAATAATAGGATGCTGAGTGACATTACTGTAGCCATATATTTAAAAAATATACCTTCTTCAACTTAATCTACCATTATAGTCAAAATAATGCTGAGCACACTTACAGCTGCGATATGTAGCAATGCACTAAGGTCCAAAAGTGACAACTTTATTAGTTCAAAATGTTTTGTAATTGACATTTTAGATGTAAATATAAACTATAAATGAAATAAAATACAGACACATTTTCACATAATGACAAAATTGTATTTTCTTAAATGAGCACAAAAAATGATAATATATAATATAATATAATATAATATTCACAATATGAATGAATATATGTGAACAGTATTTCAATTCCAACAGTAAATCAACATATGATCTATTCAGAGTGCTTTCTGAAAAACTTACAGGAAGCAATTCACTTTATATTATTGTACACATAAGGTTGAAGAGGGTGAGATGAGAGGCCGTTTGTGGTAAAACCCCTAAGGGCTGTGCAGGAACTGCTTGGGATTTCTACACTAACATGCTGAAACTTTGCAACCTCAATTTGTGTATCGTCCAAAGTACAGAGAGATCTGACCATTTTGTTTTGGTTTTTGGTTTTTACAGCTGTTCTACAAATTATGACACATGTGACAGAAACTCTCGACCCTTTTTCAAAAAGGCCAATTGACAAAGAGACCGCTTGCTTTTTGGATATATAGCGCTGACAGTCCTAGTTAGTACTCACTGAGTGACTGCCAGCTAAACAGTAAACAGACAATTTATCTTTTAATGTACATGCTTGATTTGACTTCATGTTTGATACAAACTTTATCTTCAGATGATTTATTCTACAATGCACTGTATATGTTGTAATAAAAGTGGTATATTTTACAGTAGAAATGGAGTATTTATTTCTGATTGACAGGGATTTATACATAGTATAAATCCCAAAAACGTTTATTCAAGCCATATGACAAACGAATTCTTTATTCTTTCTGCTTTGTTTAGGAGTTCATCAGGCTCACCTCATGCTGCTTTTGGCTGTCGCAGTGGGGTATGTTCTGGGCCAGGATCGTGCAATGATGCTGTCTAATGAGAGAAGCACTATAGAACGAACGTATGAGTTGACCAAGTACCTTGACCACCAGCTGAAAGAAATCAAAGACACTTATGTACGTTCATGTACATTCAGTTCTATGTTAAGCTACTGTCTGTAAAATGTTTACAATTTTCACATTTGTGTTAAATTTTATATATATATATATATATATATATATATATATATATATATATATATATATATATATATATATAATTACAAATATAAAGGTTTTATTATGTTATCAAATTAACATAAAAAAGGATTTTTTTTATCATACTGTAAAATCAGTATAACATTTCTGACATATATTATTTTAATAAAATTAGTAGGCATTGTGTGAATTCCCACTGAATCCACATTTGCATTGTTGGAAGGCTTAGCTGTTTTTTAATATGACACTATTTTCAGTGGTCAAATGGAAATTTTAACAATTGTGCCAGCTCCCAACGGCGCCACTCTCAATTTTATATATTTGTGTAAAGAAAAATGACCACATTACTGTCAGTACTGTTTGATCGAGGTCTCTTTTCATCAATAGAGAAAAATCACTATATAGTAATGAGCACAAAATGCAATGTAATTATCATAATATTTTTAAATGTCTAAAATATTTTTTTTCACTTTCTTTTGTAGCTCTCATATCTTGGCCCTCCATTCAGTGATCCTGGGTTCTCCCCACCACGACCCAACATCTCTTCACTGGCAGTTCCGAGTGCTGCTACTCGGGTGGACTTGTGGCGTGGCCTTGAGAATGGAGCCCGCCTGGCACAAAACCAACGAGCCTACAGTGTCTTGCTGAGTGCTGTGCGTGAACTGGCGCGATCCACTTTGTGCCCGTACCTCCAAAATTCTCTGCTGCATTTCTGTTCTGGCTTAAGTGGGCTTCTTGGCTCCATATCGGGCCTGATGAACACCCTGGAGTACAACTCACCCCTGCACGGGAATGCCCCAGCTTCTCAGAAATATACACCACCTTTGGCCTATCAACGTGCAAATGGAAATGGCCCCGCCTCTTTGAGAAAGAATGGACAGAACCCCTGGTCCGCAGGAGGATCGAGGGAGAGGACAGCTGGTTTGGAGACAGAGAGGAAACGGGACAGAGAGAGAGAGAGAGCAGAGAGAGGCAGAAGAGGAAGAAGAAGAGATAGTGACATGTGGGCAGAGAGGGATGAAGAGGATAGAGAGGATGGTCTGGAGAGGTGGGGACGAAGAAGAAGACTTCTGTCTGTTGAAGATGAAGAAACCAGTAAACTATCAAGACACAAACAGAACAAGAACAACAATAACAATATGAATGACACCTACACGAGTTACAGAAATAATTTATACAGCAAAGGTAAATATGCTAAAACCAACAGTACAAAGATTCCCTCAGGGCAGAGATTAAGCATAGAGGAGGAAGAAGACGAATTTCGACAGGACATTCCTGTCCTCTTGTCAACATCTTTCTATCCAGGGCGTTCTGGGCATCCTGTGCCATCCACCCCACCTGCTCTGTCACTCATTTATGCGTACGAAGATCGCTCGGTTGAGCGTGACACGCACTTCACAACTCCTGCGCCCTCATCACAGCCAGCTCTCAATGAGTTTACAAGGAAAGTGGAAGGGTTCTGGGTGCTTAGAGAACTGCAGAGTTGGTTGTGGCGCTCTGCCAAGGACTTTACCAGACTGAAGAAGCGACTACGTGTCTGACACTTCTTTTTGTGTTTGTGTGAGTAAGAATACTTGGAGGCTGAAACTCAAAGAGCCTAGACACAAACGGAAAAAAGCAAAGACAATGAAGACGCATGTAAGGACAGTGGTAGACCAAAAGAGACAGATAATCCATTCAGAGCAGGAGACGAGTCAGCAGTTTAGGAAAAGTGACTCATTTAGTGACTTTTTGTTTAACAGGGTGAAAAAGGAAAGAAGAATGAACGAAAGGCATTGCGTGGAAAAAAAAGGGCAGAAAAAGTGACGGCTGTGTCACAAACTGACTCAGCAGCTGACTAGTGACTAGTAGTTACTGTACTTTAAACTCCCACACATGCAGTCTAACTTTGTGTAAAGAGCTTCGTCATGTCCTTGTAAACGGTACAGCACGGGATCATTCAAAAAAATGCCACTGTGTGTGAGTGCCTGTGTGTGTTCGTGTGTGTGTGTTTTGTGTGCGTGTGTACTGTACACTGCCTAGTGATGATAAAGCACAGATTCAAATGAACCAAAACTCACATGCAAAGTGATAATTCTCTCTATTTGTAAATTAAGATATTTTTAAAAAGACAAAAATTCTGTTATATTTATTAAAGTTTTATTTATTTAAAAGTGTTATTTTTGAATAAATTCATTCAGGACATTCAGTTAAAGCCTTGTTTAAAGTCTTTTCCTGTTTTTGTGAGAGAGGTCTCACAGCCCCAGGGTGAAGCAGGTCGACTCGGAGGATACAGAGAGTTTTATTAGTCTGTCTAAATGAAATTTATGGCCAGTCTTTCATCTAACACCACATTCTCTCATCTCTCTGTCTTTTTTCCCTCGATCTATCTCACGCCTCTCCTTTTTCCTTCATGCTCACCTACTGTCTCGCTTTCACGCTTGTGTACCCAGACAACCACAAAAAAGTAGTGGATTTATTAATGTTCTAGTTGTTATTTACAAATGCAGCATGCATTGTTGCATTATTACACACACATATAAATACACATAGACACCCACATACCCACAAACACGCATGAAGAGGTATAACCCCCACAGTACAGTCTGTGTTTGGGGGAGAAAAGAAGAATTTCTTTCTTCCCTTCAAGCTACACACCTGCATTTGGCCATTGAACCACACCCAATACACACACACAGGTCTTTCATTTTGTAAAATGATTGCTGTAAAAGGCAAAAGTTATGTCTAATGAGCTACACTAGTGTCAAGTGATAAGTGAGTACGAATATAAAGAGTCACACACACACACTACTATTATCATTATTACTTTTATTTACTTATTAATGTTACTCAATAACTTCATGCAGTAACCTAAATTAATATTAGAAATCCCAAATATAATCTCTTAATGTACACTTGAGCTTTTTAGTACTCACATTTGACCCAAAGTTTGTTTACCCAAAGTTTGTTTTTATTTATACTGATCATTACAAAGATTTTACGAAATTTCTGTTTTCATTTTTTTCTTTGGAAACAATTATATTATTAAAGCCTTTAAAGAATTATCAAATCAAACAGCCACAATTATTATAGTTCTTTACGCTGTGACTGCTCAGTGTACATTCTCTTTTTTGCCAAGAACATCATTTCGAGTTTAGTTTTGACCTAAAAGTCAATTAAAAGAAGCACTGTAAATCTTCATTTTATCCTTTTAAATGATAAAACATCACACTTTTATTTATCTGTTTCTAACTGAATTTAAATGTTTTGGAGTGACTACTGAAAAATGTATGAATAATATATATCTAATATAGTTTGCTATCCTGAGCCCTTTTCATTCAATTGTTCCTGCAATTAGTTGCTATGGAAAAGGACATTCGCTTAGTTAGTCTTCTTGTAAATCCTAAAAAGATATTCAAAAGTTTCCTTTTTATTTTGAATAGTTATTTATAAATCTGCAATTGATTGAATTATTAAATGCTGTTTATATGACTGCTGTTTCAAGGTGGATGGAAGGTCAAAGAAACTATACATTCATTCATTCATTCATTATCTCCCGCTTTATCCTCTATTAGGGTCGCGGTGGGGTTCCCCATGCCCATCCAGGGGAGAACGTCTCGGGCGCTGGGCAGATAGACCCAGGACAGGGCGCCAATCTATCGCTGGGCACACACTCACTCACACATACACACTCTATATGGGGCAATTTTGAGAAATCAATTGACTTGATACATGTTTTTGGACTGTGGGAGGAAACCGGAGAACCCGGAGGAAACCCACGCAGACACGGGGAGAACATGGAAACTCCACCCAGATGGGGATTCGAACCGGGAATCCCTAGCGCTGAGAGGCGAACGTGCTAACCACTAAGCCACCGTGCTGCAAGAAACTATACATTTATCTATAAATACATATAAATTAGTAGAAATAAATTTGGGGACAAGTTGTCAGTGCCGGACGGCTAAAAACATTTAGTCTCTTTAATACAAGATCTATTTTTAAGGGGAAGAAGGCATTTCCCTTACAGGGACCCACAAAACTCTACACATTGTCAAAGTTGTCACGTATTTCACAAAAACCTAAATACATGCCTCGTCTTCCTCTTTCTCCCTGAAATACACAGAGACACAAGCACACACACACACACACACACACACACACAGAGAAAAAAAACCCACACAGAGTTTAATGCGTTATGCAGAGTCTAGCAGACTGTAGCATTGAGGAGATGACCACACGTCTGCAACAAAGAAAGCTTTGTATCTGTGCATATGCGTGTGCATATGTGTATCTATGTGTCATCATGCGGGTTCAATGAATCACTGAGAAAGTCTTTTGGTGAATCATGGTCACCCTCCGTGTGGGTGTGTCCGTTTATTTATGCCAGTGTATACATGTGTGTATCTACTGTATGTAATCACATACTTGCCATTATGCTGTAATGTCTTTAAAACTTTATAGTTTATAAATTTTTATCTAATTACACTCCGTCACTGTGCTGCGCTGTCTCTCTCTCTCTCTCTCTCTCTCAAGCATTTTGCCACATGTTAAACAGACAGTCTAATGCTTTGGTCCGTTCTACTCCTCTCCTGCCAATCAGTCTGTCATCAGCTCATCAGCTGTGTCTTTAGTGATTGTTTATCTCTCCCCTATTGCTCATTCTGTTCCATTGGCTCACTGTAATACTGCACATATTTGATCTTTTGTCCCTCTTCAATCCTTTCTCAGACCTTCTCTAAAGTTTCTCTATCCCTGCTCACCTGCAGTACATCAAAATTCCTTTATTTCTCTCTATCAAGAATCACACCATCTCCCAGGAGTTGCAACATTCCTTCCAAATTTCACTCGCTCTTTGTGCCAGCTGGGTTCCTTACATCATTTGCCAAAGCAAATGCCCTGCTTGTAGGTCTATTAGAGATTCCTTTTTTTTCTTTTAAACCCTAAGCATAGAGGTCAAATGCTTGCCTGCTACTACAGCACCATGCTCACCTGGTGCTCTCCCACATGGATTCTACCACGCAAAGGAATCTCCTACTGCCATAGCCGCAGGGTTGGGCCGACTCATTTAACTGCTTGGCACAGGGGAGACCTCAGGCACCAGCTGATTTACGGTTTACTAAACTGATCTTCCCAGATAAATGAGTAACCACACAGGCGTGAGTGTGAGTGTGTGTGTGTGTGTGTATATGTGTGTGTGTGTGTGTGTGTGTGTGTGTGATCCTGTCAGGGTGTGTTTAAAAGATTTTCATGTACTAAAAATGTTTTTGTTGTTATTCAACATGTTTTCAAAAGTCAATAAGGATGATTATTTTGGACTGCTTTCACAGAGCTTGATGTCACTACATGTGTGTATGTGTTTGGCTAATGAGATGGGATTCTATCTGTGTACGTGTTAGTGGTTGTGTATGTGTGTGTGTGCTTGGATGTTTATAAGGGAGAGTGTGGAGTGATGGAGAAAATGCGATGACAAACTGAATGTTCATTGGAAGCTAATGGGAGGTCTTACATCCATGCTGGCAGCATCTCAAATCTAAACGAACAACACAAAACAAAGGGAATGAGACGTGGGAGAACGATAAGAGTAGGTCCTCAAACACCATCAATATCTCTATGACAGCCAAATCACACACTCATACATTCATATACACGGTTTATGAAGACACTCACAAAGAGCAGTGTGTGAGAGTGAAAGGTAAATAAAAAGCTTTTAGTGTCCCAGACGGACCAAGATTATGGTCCCAAAACCTCCCACACTGTTATATACACGCACACACAATAACTTGTACTTCTGCCTTCATGGGGTATTACATTTTTTGGGGGTATTGCCATTTTAATAACAGTAAGCTATACATAACCTTTAATTGAGTTAGGTGGCTTGAAAAAGCCATCCATTGTTATTTTAATTTTAAAATATCATTAATTTTTGTTCGGGCTCCACCAAAGTTAACATTTCAAAAGTGCTGATTATTTTTTTAACTAAAAAGCTACATCACACTGATATTTCCTTTCCAAACATTTAATCTGCAAAAACTGGTGGTTCTAAATCCAAAACATATTTTGCCATCTTGTTCCAAGTATATGGTTTCTTGTCAGTGCACTGCCTTTTACAAATCAAATCTGAAGAACCATGGGAAAACCTGGGAATTTTTTTTTTTTTTGCTAATGGTTTCACCTTGTGTTGGATTGCTGTATGCCTGAGGAATATAACCACCAATTGAGAAACATGGTTTAGTGTTTTTGTGTTTCTTATTTCACACATTAATGGATTTGGACCAGTCAAGAATAAAAGCCATAATCTATGTGTTTTGTCTTTTTTTAATGCAAAAGTGGTATTAAATGTTACTCTTGATTCACTTAACATCACTTGATTCACTTATGGTTTTATATATATGTTATATATATATATATATATATATATATATATATATATATATATATATATATATATAGATAGATAGATATATATATATATATATAATCACTTAAAATATATTTATTTATTTATACTTATTTAAGATATTCAGAAATAAGCATTGGTAAATACCATTAGATATGGAATAGCATTACATATTATCCACATTGTGAAGATACCCAAACATATTAACATGAACTGATACAATTACTAAATTGAACTTAGTGACCAGAAGGCAGGTGAGATCAGGGTTGTTTTAATGACCTTCCACATGGTCATTAAAACAACCCTGCCTTTAATACAGTATTATGTGGTGGACAGAATGTTCCTTTTGGAACAAATATGATGTCCCTGGATTGCCACCTGAATCTTCAGTGTGGGGTACAAGCACATTAAATACACAGTGGGAAAACTTTTAGCCAGCTGTCCAGAGCATGGATGAAGAGCATGGATGGAAGCCTCTACTTTTGTAATTCTGGCTTAGTATTATTATTCAATGATTCATGTGTGCAGTCTATGCTACTTCTGTTTTAGCATTGTTATGGACAAGATGATAAAAGGCAGATGACATTTCAACTGTTTAACTTATTGTAATATCATGCTATTATTATCCACGGTATAATAAAGTAAATTAAATAACGATCATAAATTCAGTCAAAATGCCTATAAACATACATTCCATCATTATAGCATTTGGTTCCCACAGAGACCTAAATACATTTATAAAAATTCATACACACAGATGCAACACACATACAAATGCACAACTCATCTCATTTTAAGAGGCTTTTAAAAGTTTTTAAGAATTGTTAATATAAACGAATGAGTTGGTGCAGTGCAGGTTCCGTCAAATTTGGATGAAAGTGAAAGGTTCCTTCATTCCATTCTGCTTTCTCCCTCCCTCTGCTCTCTCTCATTCACAGTTCATCCTGTTGTTTCTCATTGACCCAAACATGGTATGACAAGTGAGGAATGGTTTTCTCACGCTGCGAAAGAGTGGGTAAAAGAAAGTGAGAGAGTAGTAGTACCAAAGTTATCAGGCACTACATGTTAAATATACTATTTTTAAGCATCAGAAGGATATTAACCACCCCTTTTTAATATATTTTTAAATTGATGCAGCTTTATTCTGCTCATTGTAAAACAGAAATTGACTTGTTCATTTAGGCTGCTTTGCTAGAATGTTTATTGTCAAAAGTGTTATAAAATAAATTTAAACTGACTTAACTTTTGTGCCACCTCATAATCTATATTCTTGGAATTTCAAATAAAAAGTGCTTAATTTTGTTCAACATACCTAAAAACCTAAACTATACATACCAACATTCTGAAATGTCTGATGTGTTTACTTTACAAAATTGTCTTAATCATAATTACGTAAGAGTAAAACTTTACAACAGATAGGAGTGTGTGATGGTTTGCATGGACACTTTGATCTACTGCATACAGAAATAAAATAAAGAACTGAATACAAGAGTTACAGTTGTAATCTTAAAATGTACATATTTTCTTACCAGAAACATTAGTCATTACTTCTTTCAGATTGCAACAGTGTCTTAGTAACACTCAGATCATTCTGTATTAAGGTATTGAATTATAATAGCAACAGGTAATTTTAAATAACTGCACATAGTGCAAAGCCATTCGGTAAACAGGATTTTTTTGTGGAACAGATAGTTATTAGTATTTTCATATTTCCTGTTGGACATGACTTCCCAGTTTATTTTAAGGTCAGGAAGACAGACATTACACTACACTAGAGCTAAATTATTAACTTAACTGCTACCAAAGTTAAATGATCATGACGCATAAAATAGATGCAAGATGAGACTAGTTCATTTCAATAAAACTTGAAATAATTTATAATTTAGTGCATCAATTAAAATGATTATTTAACAATTATTATGTTGAAAATTATTACAACAATAAAAGTTTGTTTTGATGGGAATGTGAATTGAGCAGAACAGTTCACTGTGTTTCGACATAAAATGCCTAGTAGACTTTCTACAATGTTCCCTGTGGTTTGATAAAAAAAAAAAGTAAAAAGAATGCTTTGAAAAAATTTACTGAAGTGATTTGGGAACTTTAATAAAAGGTTTTCTCCACTGGTTTTTCTTACAAGATGTGTTTTCATTGACCTAATGTCCCACAGAGTTTCATAAAACTCTTTAATATAAGTTTTAAATGTTTTATAAGAAGACTGATAATTTACTTTCATAACATTGTGACTTTCACTAGAGACCTTGCAGAAAGTTAAAAAAAAATAGTGACAATTTTTTTGTCTTCTCTTGATTGTGTTTTACATACTGCAAATGTCTTCAACATTCAAGTCACTTGGTCCATTAAACATATCTTTTAACACAACATTCCTTCTGGCACTTATTCTTGCAATAAAATCTCTTGTCTCTACAATTGAGGACCTCCTAAGGCTCTATGATCAGTGCAAAGTATTTTAATAAACGAGCTTGTTTATTATGTGGTTTAATTTTCATTCCAAATCCTTTTTTCCGGCGCCTCTTTTACACTAGCTTCCAAGACCTTCAGACACATGAATCTGCCAACTATAAGAACGTAGGCCTAATTCCATCCTACATTACATAGACAAAAGTATTAGGACGACTACAAATGACAAAAAAGCTATTATAGAGTGATTTTTAATTTTGTTGAGAAAACCTCAAGATTTGACCACAGTTTGGCATTCAATACTGACAGTAGAATTGATAACAGTGAATTGTTCAGCTATTAAGCATAAAGGCTAAGCTCATAAAATGTTCTACCGCTAATGAAATAAAAAGAATTTGCAATTGCTGATAACTTCCTTAAAAGATTATTTATATAATGGCATGCAATGACGTTCTAGTGAAATTTCTGGCGCAACTGTCAACAGAACAAGACCAGTTTTAGCAGGACCGTAGCCAAGTGCATATAAGGAGTGGGTGTTAGACTTGACTTCACAAATCTCTAACCTATGTTCAATTATATAATTTTTTACCTTTATTAACAGTAATATGAAAAATTATACAATTATTATTATAGTAGCAGTAGAGCACAATCTTTATCTACTAGAATCTTTTACCACTAGAATGAACACATGATGTAGATGTTTGGATGTCCATATACTATTGGCAACCAAAGTGCTATATTAATTAAATGACACTTATAGGTATGGCCAACATCTAGTTTGATTGGAGATAATATCTATTTTGTGCTAACATTGTTGTCTTTAATTTATTTTGATTGCAGCAATTCAGACAGAACAAACCCTCCACAATTCAGTTGCAGTCCAAAAAATGTTATGTTCCATTTATTGTGAACTGTCAAGCTAAAGACATGCTGTTAACAAAATGAAAAATGAATCATGCCTGGAGATTCCCTTGTAAATGCTTGAATGCCGCTGTTTAGGGTAGCACACCTGCTTTTGGAGTAAAAGACAAACACAAACAGATGGATTTCACAGGGTAGCACTGAGTGTAAAATGCAGACACATGTCTTGAAGTGTAGGAATCTAAATGCAATAATATTTCATGACTCCATGACCTTAGACCCTGGGCCAGGGAAAAACATCAAACCTAAAGAAATCAGAAGCACACACACACACACACACACACACACACACACACACACACAATATAGATAAAAGAAAACTATACATACTTTGATCATTTTTCTTCTTGAATAATATACTGAAAATACATCAAATGGAGTGTTCAGTCTTACTGCCTGTAAAAAGTTTTGCATATATTTATACATATACATGTGTGTCACTAACTTGTCAACTTGTCACTAAATGCCAAGTAATAAAGGTAACCCTGAGCAACAAGCATCAATTATCTCACCAGGTAACAGCACAGCAAACGAGAACACACCTAGAAAGTCATATACACCTACACTCCCTCAGAGGAATGAGCTATACGTGTTTTGGTATCGACGTTCAAGTGCTGTTGCAATATATTGGCCTGCAGATATTTTTTGAAAGCAGTAAAGAGGTAAATTGTTTTACACTTTGTCATCACAGAATGCTTTGTACAAAGTTGACATCTACATCAGCACTCTGAAAAGTGTGTGTAAATGAAACAAAATGATAAACACACAAGATCAGACAGTGAAGGACTTACTGGAGTAATATTTTAGCAAAACAACCTAGAAAGTCTTTAATGTGTGGGCAGTTATCAAAGACAATTCAACACAATATCCTGTCATACAAAAATAATTAACACATGTTTTTCTTTTACATAAACCACAGAAGTTATGTGTGGTTATGTTACCAGCATAAATTATCTACCTGTAGAAAATTCTAAAACATATTATGGAACTACTGTAAGTGGAAAATGACATGTGTACATTGTATATTGTTTAAATGTCTATTTGTCCTAGAAATTGTTTTTAAAATCTATAATAATTGGTTTGCTAAATGGAATTCAGTACACACATTTGACTTCTGTTTATAGTAGATGAGTATTTTTTTCAACTTTTTGAAAAACCTTATGAATTCGGTGCCGCGCTCACGTATTTTAGGTGAAATGTCGCCACCGTGTGGTCAGTTGTAATGTCGCTGTCACCATTGCACTTGTTCTCTCATAGCGTTACCCAAAAACATCAGCGTCTGAACACACCGTTCCACAAAATTGTAAAACGAACCGATTAAGCTCAGGTTTGGAGGTGGAACTTCTCCAAGTTTGCAGTAAAACTCAAGCTCAGCCAAGCGACAACAACTGCCTGGGGATAAAAATTAAAACCACATGGGGAGGTTGAGGGGAAATGTGTGTGTGAGAGAGAAAGGGAGATGTCTGTTTATATGTTCATACTGATTGCAGTGCAGCCAAGAGACAAATTGAGGCATGATAATGAGATCTAAATTGATTTGGACTCCGCTCTGATCAAGATCCTGTGGGAAGTTGACTACTGACTTCAAATACGCTGAAGTAAACATTACCAGATAACCACATTAATTCAGACCAGGCGAAAAGCCGAGGCCTGTCATATCCATATACACAAGTCCTAAATTCAAATCAATTACACTAACCCTACAAAATTTGCATTTTAAAAGCATCTTAAAACTTGTTGGAAGGTGATGAAGGGGCACACAACTAGCTTACACAATGGCTCATGTGTTTTAAGTGTCATTTCAAAAGCGGTCACCAATATTGCTCCTGAAAATAGACCTTTAGTAAACTTTAGTTTTAATCAAACCCATCTGATCCATTCCATTATTTTCTGCAGACCTTATTCATTAGCTGAATGAGGTGTTGGATTTGGGTTGGAAAATTAAACTTATAGGAAGCAGGTTTATTCTGGGCGGTAGCTTGGTAAATACTGCCATACAAGGTCTTATTGCTCTACCTATAATTAGGATGAAAAAGTCTTGAAAGTTTTGTGCAACCTAGACTTAATAATGCTTCAGGGGAAATTGTTTCATAGATCACATTTCAAAGGGTTCTTCAGGTTTTCCCTTTACAAGAACCCATACATGTGTTTTGTAGACACTGAAACAAACCACCACTATTATGAGTTACAATAATAAACCTGTTTTACTATTTTGGGCTACAAACAATGAGTAACAGATAAATTACAATAAGCATTTCATATCAATCGTATAATATATACCAGTAAGTACAGCTAAATAAGGTAATTGTCTATTTACTAATACATAGTCTATTGAGTGCAGCTAATACAACCAGTGGTTAAATTAAAATCTGTTCACCTACCGTTTTTAAAGATAGATGTATTTTTTGTTTTTTTTAATCATTTGTGAGTAAAATGCTATCACCCTTTAATTATAGATTATAACTAACATTAAATTCTCAATAGCAGTAATGTAAGGTCCATGCAAATGTTTTCTGTCATAATTTGTTTTTTGAAAACAAAAAATTACAAAGACAAATCCAGGAGGTTCTGATTGTGACCGTTTGTGATGAATTAGTATATAAAATATACAGTTTTTTAAGAACAGGGATTTTATTTCTTTGCCTGTCTTTATGTCTTTGTAGATATCTTTTTCATTTGTTCTGTATGTATCACAAACACAGTAGATATTTATTTTTGTAAAAGTGTAATATTTCACCTTGCTGTGGAATTCTCTTGCGATGTTTATTCTATGGGGTTTCTCGTAATATTGTTTGCATTCTACAAGTGATTCATGAAAATTGTTCAACTTTGTTGTTCATTTTTTGTTTGGCAGGTAGAAAGAATCATTGGTACAAACATGTTAAACGGTGGTAATAAATAAAAACCTTTTTCATGAAAACAACAATATGTTTTGCACCACTATGACTGTCCAGCCATAATTCCTGGTAAAATAGTTATTTTTATATTCAGTCTGAAGCCACAAAAACTGCCCTTCTGGTGGATACATAAAAGTTTAAAGCAGCCAATGTTTCTAGGTCCTGATACAATTTATGCCTCCCTACATCACTCAAAACCCCTCCTGAAATGAAAAATAAAATGGTATCATGTAATTGGCATTCTGGAAATGACAGACTTTTACTGTTGTGTCAGAGTCTCTTTCAGTTTTCATATCAGCTTCACCTCTTCATCATTTAGTACTTTAGGATAATTAATCCTACATTTCACAGCGGGATTTTGCACATAAAAGTATTTTGGAAAGGGTTTTGGAAAGACTGTAGTCCACTTGTATTAACATGCGTATATGTTTAGTAAAGCAAAGACTAATATTTTATTTTTAAGTCATTCTGAATAAGGAAGTTGTCAAAGGCAAATGTAGAACATATGACAATGAACATACAAAACAGGTTTGGAACAACGTTACAGAAAACTAATAAAACTTCACAGAGGAATTTTGGAACTACAGGTGCTTATAATACTTATTGAGCAAGTTATACAGTTGAAATATAATATAATATAAAGAACAGTGAGCAGATTTCATGTCAGTGATAACATTTACTTCAGCAATCTTTGAATTTACGTATTAAAGGTTACTTTTTACTTGTTATTTCTAGCATTTTTATGCCTAAATCAATATTATTAGACATTTGTTAGGTAATTTTTACCTTTTTAGATCACCATGCTTATTATTTCAATTCATAATTTTGCATGACTATTATCTCTTTTTAAAATATTGTTCTTTATCTGTACATATAAACAGACATATGACATTACCTGACCTTCAAGGAATTATTTGTCCACATAAAGGATGTACTGAAAAATTATGTGATTCATGTTGTGTATTTAGAAAAAAAAATTAAGTAACACAAAAATGCACATTATATTCCTGACCCTCTTAATCAAAGTTAACAAATGTATAAAATGTCATGCCCATGACACTAAAAGCCTTAAAAGGAATTGATACTTAAATCATCTTGATTGGGGTTTTAAAGGTGTTTATACAGCTGCAAGGCCGCACACAGAGCAACTGTGGGAAAGAAAAACAAATTGGCAGGTTTTACAAAACACAAATGAATATTTGTCCAAAATCTGGCAGTGTTTGGTTTTCACGAAATAAATGTAAGATTATTATATTGTGGTTTGCTAATTTAACTAAGGTTACAAGTAAATGTTCTCCTGAATACCACAAAATGCATCTGTTTTTTTTTCTCGGTTTGTACAGAGCATACTATCCTGAACTTCAAAGAACTGCTGAAAATCAAATAAAATGGATGCCTTGGTTTAAACTCCATGGAAAATGTCAACTAAGGGAAGTCTAAAGCCACTTCATACCATCATTACACTGGCTAAATTCAGTGGAATATATACTATATATTTTAGATTAGTTCCCATCAAAAGGCCTGAGGTTCAGGACATTGCAGGGAATCTAGATTTAATCAATTGCATATATAGAACATAAAAATGCCAACAGTCATCCTGATTATAAAACTGGAATTGACGCAGGACTGAACATGTCCCACAACAGTAAAGCTTTGATGATTTCAAGTAGGGACTAGCCTTAATCAGACTGTACTTCTGGGATGAAAATCAGAATTGCAAAACTGTCAGATATGCCAAATAGCATTATCATCATCACTGCATCTCAGTAAGTAATGTGGATAAAGGGCAAGAAGTAGCAGGTTCTACTAGATATAATTTATATGCATGACAGGAAGTGTTGCTTTGTAATTAACATTAACAAAATCCTCTATCGTTTCTGCTTAAATATAAAATATACCTTTATAGCAAGTGAGAAGTTATCTCCCACTTTATCCTCTATTAGGGTCGCGGTAGAAGTAGTTTAGATTGTTTATAATAAATGATAAAAAAAAAACAGTATGTCCAAGTAACTGATTTAAAATAAAAATAAGTTATAGGAAAAAAATTGTACTAAACTTAACATAGGTTGCTCAAGCTCTTTTCTGTGGTTAATAGAAAATACAGAGTACTCAGAGCATGATGTTCAATGCAAACTGCAGTAAACTATACAGCCAGCAGATGTCAGCTAAGAACAAAATTCTTTTAAAATAGTTTTTCTAAATTATTTTATCTTTTTGCCCAGCAGATGTCAGTAGTACATTCATTCATTCATTCATTATCTCCCGCTTTATCCTCTATTAGGGTCGCGGTGGGGTTCCCCATACCCATCCAGGGGAGAACACCTCGGGCGCTGGGCAGACAGACCCAGGACAGGGCGCCAATCCATCGCTGGGCACACACTCATTCACACAGACACACTCTATATGGGGCAATTTGGAGAATTCAATTGACTTGATCCATGTTTTTGGACTGTGGGAGGAAACCCGAGAACCCGGAGGAACCCACGCAGACAGGGGGAGAACATGGAAACTCCACCTAGATGGGTTTCGAACCGGGAATCCCTAGCACTGAGAGGCGAACGTGCTAATCACTAAGCCACCGTGCAGCCCAGTAGTACATTATTGCATTTTTATTTAAAACGATTATTAAACAAGAAAAAATGTTTTAATAAAACACTTAATTTACTGTTTTGAAATGTTTTTTTATTTTATTTTATAAAAAAATCAAGCAAAAAACAGAAAAATATCAAGCTATCAAAGTTTGCAGATTTTGGTTCAGAGATACTTCTCTAAAATGATAAAACAGAATAACCTTTACAAGAAAGGGGCACAGTAGGGGCACAGTAGCTCAGTGGTCAGGGCGTTGGGTTACCAATCTGAAGGTTGGGGGTTCAAATCCCAAGTTCACTGAAGTTACCAGTGTGGGTCCTTGAGCATGGCCCTTAACCCTCATTGCTCCAGGGATGTTGTGATTAACCCTGTGCTCACCTTGTAAGTCGCTTTGGATAAAAGCGTCCAATAAATGACTAAATGTAAATGTAAGAAATATACAAGAAGTATATAGTTGTGTTGTGAAGAAAAGCACTAGCTTTCAACTAAAGATCTTGGTTACTGCCTTGAAGAAGAACTAAATGTTATCTATTCAGGACAAGAAATGAGGTGTAAGACCCAGATGCACATAATGATAAGTACATCAGACTCAGCAGTTTTTTCTGCCATTGTAAAGGGCAGAATATAAAGGAGTTAAATAAATTAATACTATTTAGGTATTCTTTCATTATACAGAAGCTCTGAAAATGGCTACACAATCCAGTTACACAGGAATTACAAATCAAATGTTATTAAAATGTAAAAAAAAAAAAATTATGAATAAAAAATGTCGTCTGTGTACTGTGGTTTTTACAAATTTTGGGAAATTACTTGAATATTTGGCATTAAAATGGCTAGTAATTTACTGCTAAAAACCTTTTTTTTTTTTTTTTTACCAATTAAAAACCTATTTTAGTGCAAAGGACCCAGTATATTTTTGTATACTAAAATTAGTTTTGTGGCAAATTATGAACGTATAGCAAAGAAACCAGATTTTTGCATAAACATATTTTGCCTTAAACGGTGTGTTTACAATTAAATTATGCCAATCCTGCGGGACGCCATCAATGGACTTTGATGTTATAGTTTTCCAATTGTTAAATACAGACACCTGACCACCACACAATCTGTACATGGCTGTCCTACACTGTTGATGCTGCCGGGAGCTCCAGGAGGAAAAGTCCCCCACTGAGCCTTGGTTCTCTCAAGGTTTCTGCCTTAAAATAACAACATAAAGGGAGTTTTTTTCTTGCCACTGTCGCTTTGGCTTGCTCTTTGGGGGTTTAAAGGTTTAAAGGCTGTAAAGCTGTTTTGTGACAATGTATTATCGTAAAAAGCGCTCCATAAATAAATTACTTGAACTATTATTCAACCAACAAATTGGTTTCACCAGCCATACGTTTATTTAAATACTTTTCATGGGTTCAGGTTTGGGGAGCAGTATTCTGAAGCTCTACATGTAGTAACAGATTCGGATTATTGTTCTGATGAAGGATCCAGTCGTACATAACTTTGCTGAATCAAACTCACGTTCTTCGAATGGGTCCGTCAAATTGGACTCGTTTGTTGCTACTGGTTACAGTATGAGTATTTAATTTGTATGACGTAAATGAAATAAAACACCAGCCCACATCCACGCTGCCTACACGCTGCTCTCAGTTGTGAGAAAGAAAAAGCCCTTTGTCGTATTTCCGGGAGTTTCTCTCTCTCTCTCTCTCATTCATGACAGTGGAACTCGAGTACTCTATTTTGAACGCCATTGAGAGACGAACTGAGAAGTCGAGTAGATGAATTAGAACTTGACTGATTTCATAAGCGGGGAGTGAATCTAGTCTTGTTTAAATAACGAAAAACGATCTATAGTGTATGGTAACTACGAGCCGGGACATTTAGTTTTAGCGCCGAATTTCAGAAGCAGGACCTCAACCGGTTTCTTCAGAAAACGACTTAAAATGAAGTAAGAGCTTCTAATTACAGCATATAACCATTGTGTTAGTAAATAGTTGTATTAACATTATTTATGTCAAAAAAAGATTTTTTTTAAAAATTTGTATAATAATTCCCATCATATCAGGTTCTACATACAGTGACAAATCACACGTGGCATGAACTTCTCTGAGTACCGCCGCGCTTTATCCGCTTTAACCTCGTTTAACCTCAGCGCCAAGTTAATCTAACAGCTAAACAGCGTCCCCACGAAAATCTACCGCTTTATTGGTCGGGGTCGGTGTATAAATTAAAACGTATTATAACGTGTTATAATCATTGGTAGCGTTGGCGGCAACAAAGCCAGATGTTATCTTCGAAAAGTAGAGAAAAGTGTCGGACCTTCAGCGCCATGCCGGACCCAACCGGGACATCAAAAACATTACTTTATACCTTAATAGCCCGTAAATACAGCTAATTCTGTTTGATTGCTTTCACTGACTGAGGATTTTGAAGGACAAAACCAACATCTGGTCCATACCAATCATGAGCACAGCCATTTTAATTTGACAAAAAGTTAAAACACATACAAACTTAAACTTGATTTAGGAATTAGAGAAGTATGTTTCCAAATGAACACTTCTTAATGAACATTTGGCTAATTTGCATAGTTAATTGTCTGTTAAAAGTAATTTATTAGTCCTGATAATTTATTATTATACTGATGGACACACAAAAAGTATTACAGTATGTAATTGTATGCAGTGAAACTCAATTTCTTAACATTTTATTTTTAAAGTTAATAAAGAAATTATCTTAGAATTCATCTGAAGTCATCATTAGTCATCATTAGAAGTCATCTGAACTATGCATCATACTATGTAGTACAAATTAAAATATTTTTATTAAAATAGACATCCATCAAATTGAAGTTTTTAATCAACATTACGCACATTTATTCACTGTATGATGATACTGTCATATATGGTTTAATCGCTGTTAACAAGGAAAGGATACAGTTCAATTACCACAGAACAATAGAAGCTTTAATGTAAATATGGTAATAAATACAACAGGGGTACTTTATTATTATAGTAAATATTTTAACAGCTTATTCAATTGAAATAATAAAATTTACAATAAAGTAAAAAAATATATACAATAAAGATATTTGGATATATTCAGAATATCCAGATATTAAATAATGGTAATATTA
Source organism: Corydoras sp. C115 (assembly GCA_019802505.1). Taxonomy (NCBI): domain Eukaryota; kingdom Metazoa; phylum Chordata; class Actinopteri; order Siluriformes; family Callichthyidae; genus Corydoras; species Corydoras sp. C115. The sequence goes on from JAFMOC010000029.1 coordinate 3,700,860, forward strand.
AATAACACTAACCATAGGTTTAACTGGCTACATATTAACGCACTTGTGTTTCAAACATCCAGATCAATGATTGATTTGATGGCTGCTTATAAACATGAAACATATATAATGGTGTAAAATAATTTGCTAACTGGTCCAGATAAATAGCAGTATCTTTTGTGTGATTAATGTAATTAATGTAATTGCCTGTTTTAAAGCTTTTTCCTCACTGTTTTAATACACTAAAATTAAGAAAGCTGTTTGGAAATTCAGAAGGCACTAAGGAACTTTGTTTTTAACTCCCTCAAAGGAAGCAGGATAGATGGATGTTAGTAAGCAATAGTTCTGCATGGAGTTTAAGAGTTTAATTGGTTAAAAAATGGGTTTTTAACAGCTTTTTAAAAATAATTTGCTGAAGAAATGTTTTCACACAAATCTGTTTAGACGGTTTAGAAACATGTGGAAAACGAAATATTTTTCTTTCAGCTGGTGTGTGCTGAAAGGTCAGATCATGCACGGTGACCGAGGTCATGAGCAGCACATTGTAACTAGCATAGTGTAAACGTCTCTGTGGTGATAGTTTCCTTGTACACGTTATTCACACAATGGTGGTAACATGATTTCTCTAGTATGTAGCACTGTTTTGCCTCTAGAGTAATACATATCCACAACAAATGTTTATGCTGTTGTACACCCATAGCTATTTGTTTTGTGGTATCAACTTAAAGTGTCAATATAGCCGAACTCTCACAGTCCCATGATAAGTAAATAGTAAAACAGTGCTATGTAAAGACTTACAACAGCCATCCCTCTGGCCTGACACATATGGACTTTTTATGAGCTAGACAGTCTAAAACTGAAAGAAAATGAAATGGATCTCCCACTACCAAGCAATTAAGGAAGGCATGTTCACATTTGGTGCCACAATGTGTCTCAAGTACAAGGGGGAGTTTCAGTTGAAATCCTTTTACCAGCCAGGTTGCCGAGGACAAAGCAGTGTAGTGGAGTGTGTGTAATCTCATTAAACAGAATGAAACACATGCTGCGAGCATGACCCACACAAGTTATGTTGAGTCCAGGTCAAGTGAAGTGACTGATTTTTCCTGCCTCTTCATGTATTTAGTGTAATTGCCCCTTTAAAAGTTGACAGATCTTTTCTGTTTAGTTACACCCATATTACACAAATAGGCACAGGATGACCTAGTGTGATATCTGATAAATAAAAAAAATCTTACTGGTGCAAGTGTGCATGAAGCCCTTTAGAGAAAGTACAGATTTTTTAAAAATAAAATTTTATAGATTTATATAACTAAGCAGTTCATATGTTATTAAATCTAAAATAACATGGAAATTAATCATTGCGTTAATTTTATTATTTTTAGTTTATTTACAGCTGTTATAAAGGCAAGAATTACTGCTGCAAATACAGAACACAAATAGCTGCTGGATTCAGTTTTGTGTCCTGAACTGAACTGAAATGCTAAATTTGTCTGAACTGTAATACTAATGTTGTTGGACTCTGGATTTTTGTTGAAGCCTTGTTTGACATAAGTAAACTGCACATGTTTTATGGTCCAGTGGGCATTCTTTGAAGAATTTGTTGAAGAAAATTACAGGGATTTAAAATACTCAACAGTGCAACAAAGCTGAGGTTACAGATGCTATATATATAAATAAACCAGCCAGGTACATACACCTGAAGGTGTCTACACTCATCAGCTTCTCTTACATAGATGCACTTTGTTGTTTTACACTTACTCACCCTTCTTATTTCTCTCTAACAGAGCAATGGCACCATCTTTAGCCCAGGCATTTAGAAGGCGATGGTGGATGGCTGGCACGGCCATTTTGGAGAATTTGGGTTTCTCAGCTGTGCTACTTGGCTGGGGATCTTTGCTTATTATGTTAAAGAAAGAAGGATTTTACTCTCATCTCTGCACAGGTATGCTGTCCTAGAAAGAATGGAAAAAGTCTGCAGTTGATACTCTACAGCCATGACACTAAAACAAAGCTCTGGGTTATGTGAGAAGTCCGTAGCCATGAATAAACAACAATCTGATCGTCTGCCTTTCTTTTCCTTATTGTACTCTCTCTTTCTGTCTGTAGAAAATGTGACGAAGGTGACTAACAGTACCAATGTTGAAGAGGAATCACTTAGTTGTGTGGAGCAGGAAGAGATGCTCAATCTGGGGTTTACTATTGGCTCCTTCTTGCTTAGTGCTACAACACTGCCTCTTGGCATACTTATGGACCGATATGGGCCAAGGCCACTACGCCTTACCGGCAGGTAAAAGGCAAAAAAAATCCTCATATCACCCACCTTAACCCCCTCAAACTTAGTGACAATTGTTTTTTTTATATATCTATACTGAATGTCTGTCTTTCGGACCCCCTATATTAATCACTACCCACACATTTTTCAGTGCATGTTTTGCATTATCCTGTGCGATGATGTCTGTGTCAGCATATCAGCCCGCTGGTGAGTAAGCTACAGCAGACACAACACAAAGCAAACAAAAGATTTTGTAGTTTAATTTTTGTAGTATAACTACTTAAAAAGCTGGTAGCAGTCTATCATAACATATTTTTCATTTTAGTTCTCTCAGCCCTCATCTTCCTTGCACTCTCCTTAAATGGTTTCGGAGGAATCTGTTTGACCTTCACTTCACTCACGGTAAGAACCAGGAAGACATAGAAGGCTGTTAGATAGAAGTGGCAAGTGTTTTGTTATGAAGCTATTTGTAGCTAAGCACGTGGTTCTAACCATAACAGTCACATGTTTCGCAGAGAGATGGGGGTGTGTTTGTGGGTGTAAGTGCTAATGGCACACATACGATTTCCACCAATGTTAGACGGATGTTAAAGAACGCCTCTTCCACCCATTCCCCTTTGCAACAAACCTACAAGGACATAGAATGGTAATGTCAGTGTGCTATTCTTTGCTGACTGCCCTCAATGATATATTCCACTGGCTGGTTAAATAGCGATGTTTAAACCTTTATATGTTTGGTGTGAGAACTCATTATGACTTCATTTGGCATGAAGAGAATGGCTACTTTTATAGACTGCTGTTACTAAGCACACACCTTAACACTCATGTGCACGCACACACTTTTTCACGTGTGGACTCTTACACATTCCTGCGTGAGCTGGAAAAACTCGTGGCTGTGACGCAGGATTAAACACAACCAGCATTTCTTTACCAGTAACACTAAGACCTGCTGTTCCAAGAAAAGTGAAGCCCCAAACTCTTGTTTTTCAAGTGCTATAAGGGTTAATACCAGCATGGAGCAAATAACAGCGTACAAGTCTCCTGTTGAAGGATATGACCTGAGCTTGTCTAACAGACTAGCCTGGCTTGTTCTGTTGTACATTATGTATACAGACCCTACATGTCATGGACATGGAATAGGAAATTCAATGGACTTGAATCTTAGACTGTAGGTCTTAGTCATATGTGAATGCCTTCACCATGTTTTAGTGATTAAAGCATTTCATTTTTTATTAATTTCTATTATGTTTAGTTTACATTTGTCCAGTACACATATTAATTAAATAGCCCATTTATCTGTTTATTTGCAGTTATTTGGCCCTTTTTTCCTATAATTTGGGGTGTGATGAGTCAAATGAGTTACTTGCATTGTCACATTCTCACACCTTTCAAATTGTTTTAATAATTTACAAAAGGAAATAAACTGGTCGTTTCATTTCTTTCACTTTTACTTTACCTTTAGACCACAGTAACTAATTCATACCTTTTCACTATTTGGTTGTCACCATTGTTTTAATGTGCGTTCTGTAGCTCTGCCACATTCCATCGATGTTTTACAACTGAAGGCCTCACATTTCAACACAAAGGGCTCACCCCATTTTCACCAGTGTTCAGGAAGATCAAATCTTTACTTAATATCAATTATATTTTTTGTTTGTTTTTCTATATCTGTGCAAGCTATCGTAAGATCAAAACAGCTTAAATGGATTTGGAAATTTAACATGTGTTTTTTTTTTTTTGCTGTAGCTGCCTAACATGTTTGGAAGTCTCAGTTCCACAATAATGTCACTGATGATTGGTTCATATGCATCATCTGCAGTTACCTTCCCTGGAGTTAAGGTGAAAATGTAACATACAATATTATACATATAGTTCAAATGTAAATATAAATCGCAAATATTGGGATTTAACTGGGTGCAACACTGAATTAAACATATGAGTATGAGGTATTAAGAGTGCCTTGGGGTATTTGGCAGGGTATGACTGGATAAGTGTTGTAAATCCTTTACAGTACTGCATCAGAAACAGGCTTACAGTTTAGTAACATGCTTTATATAAAGTGGTAAAAGTGATCATGTCTCTCTTTTCTTATTTATATAGCTGATCTATAGTGCTGGAGTGTCTTTTACTGTGATCATGTGGATTTGGGCTGGACTTGCTGCCCTGGTCTTTGTTAACTGCTTTGTAAACTGGCCAGTGGAGTCATTTCCTACACAAGAAGAATTTGAGAGGATGTGAGTTTTAAGTCTTATCACTAAAGGTTTTTACATTTCCACTAATTAACAAATCATTCAGCATGTCTTAGTAGTGTTGATGTCTTTAGTAATGTTTGCTTACAACTGAAATAGAATGCCTTAGGAAAAGAAAAAAAAAGTTTTATGTATACAATTAAATTAGGTGTACATTTGGCTTACCAAATACAATTTTGGCATCAAAGATAGAAAAGAAATGTGTTTTGACAGTTTAAATATGTTTCAACATCATTTGTTGCTTTTGGTGTATAAAGACAGATGTTTTGCTATAATGTTCTGTCCCTTTGTTAATGAATATTATAGTTACTCATTGCATATCAGCTTGTTAGAATATTAAACATCAGGTGCTACAATTTTTCTTTTGCAATTTCTTCAGAATGAAGACACGCTCGGGTAATGAGTCTCAAAAGCATGCACTGACATCACTAGAGGAGAAAAGTGAAGGTCAGCCAAATCACCCGTCTGACAGAGTGACCGATGACGCCCAGAACACAGCATGTGAGTTCCAGCAGCAGCACATGCACCGCTGTGTCACAGCTTAAATTACAAATGACAACACTTTAGACAAACATGGACTTTATCCCCAAGGATTTTGGCAGCCATAATATTCTGTTTCTGTACTGAATAGGAATAAAGAAGCAGGATACTATGGTCAGTGTAAGAAAATACAATATCGTAACCTTTGTTTAATAAACAGTATGGGCATGATGAGGTTCAGAGACACATGCATTCCAAGCCATGTAGAGATCAGAGAGGTCAGAGGGCTGTCAAGTTCATGAAAATGCATTTTAGCAACCAAAGCAAAGACAGATCTATTTAAATAAGTATCATCCTCTCCTTATGATACTTATATGATTCTTTGGGGGGGATCTGAATAGCCAGACCTGGTGCTTAAACCAGCTTTTAATATGTCTGAATTCCAAACGTTATTGTCTACCTTTGATTTTCAGCATTTTCCTTTAGGCTTTTAATATATATGTATAAAACATTGGGGACATAATAAATACAGAAATCCACTAATACTTAAACAACTGAACAACCAATTTTATTATAATTAAATAACATTCTGTGAGGCGATTATGTAAAGCATAGTGATTGTTTGTGGGAGATGTGGTTCCTTACCGTTGTTCCATAAACATTTAACTTATCTAAATGTTAATATTTATTGGCACTAGATGTTATTGTTTGAATGTGTGTTTGAGTATTTGCCCTGCAATAGGCTTGGACCTGCCCTTGATGTTTTATTTAAGACAATTTTTAAAAATGAAGAGCATTTTATTGTCTTTAAACTAATACATTAAAGAAATCGAAAAAAAGCTGCAATTACAAATTTAGGCGAGGTCATGAGACAGCAGATGAAACAGATTATATCACACATAATCAGTATTTTTTTTTTTTTATGAATATTATTATTAGTGTTATTATTAGGTTAAAATGAGACTAGGCTTTTGAAAGTGGTTATGATCATGAATGAATTTGCATGACAGATGAACATGTGCCTTTTTTTTAACAGTGCCTGTTCCGTTTCGTCGCTCTGTGTTCTCCCCAATTTTTCTGTGGAGTCTGGTGACCATGGGAATGACTCAGTTGCGCATCATCTTTTATATGGGTGCCATGAATAAAATGCTGGAGTTCATGGTGACCCACGGTAACCCTCATCGTAAGTGTACTATTGTATATACAAGCAGCACAGATTCCTTTTATTGTATTACTTTAAATTTAGAACAATGGTTTCTTTTATTTTTACAGCATCTCATGAGCTGGAGCATGAAGCTGAAAATAAAGGTCAGTCATGCCCCAAAAACAATCATTACCATTATTAGGTCTTTAATCGTCATATTACAACTTGCTGATTTTTTTAAAAGAAAGCTTTTTCCAAAACACATGGTGCAATTTAAAAGCCCAACCATTTACTATCACAAGCACCTGATTTGTTTAAACAAAGTGGGTGGATGAGAAAAAGCAGGGATTTAAATATTTAAGGGGCATGTCATCACGAAGAGTCAGTTTACCACAGTGCACATTAATATGACTGGTGTGTTCTCTTTTTAGTGGGAGTCTATTCATCTATCTTTGGCACGCTGCAGCTCCTGTGCCTGGTCACGTGCCCTCTGATTGGCTATATAATGGACTGGAAGATGAAGGAGTGTACAGATGAGGAAGGTCCTGCCGCAGATCAAAGGTGTGAGTGCCATACACAGATGCAAATAAAGCCCTGACAGATACTAATGTCACAGCCCGAAATAAGTAACCATTAGGCGAAATTGCCATTGAGCAAAGAATTTGGGAACAATGCTCAATTAGAATTAAAATAAATACATTTTGCATGTAATCTTAAAAAAAAGAATAAATAGATAATGATGATACAACTTTTTAGACTACTAATCTATACCTTAACTTAACTTTATTAATTATCTCATCCAGCAGAGATTCCTCCATCAAACCCAAACGTGACAGAAAGATCCAGAAGGTGACAAATGCCATGAGAGCATTTACTCTGACCAACATTTTGCTCATCCTGTTTGGCATCGTATCTCTCATTGACAACCTGCCGCTACAGGTAACAGAAGACACCTAGAGTTCTAATGACCTTGATTTTAAGATCGTCAAACAGTTTCAATTTTTAGATTTTTTATTAACCTTTATCTTCATGAAATGTTTTTTTTTTTTTCTTTTTCTCTCTCGGGTTTAGATCCTGACCTTTATTTTGCACACTATGGTTCGAGGATTTATTCACTCCTGCTGTGGAGGATTGTATGCTGCTGTGTAAGTACACAAACAAACTTGCATGTACATGCAAACACACACACACTCACACATTCAGTCCAGTATGGTGTTTTTCCAAATTTTGCTTACATGGCATATGAAGCGCTGCACATCAATCTGGGTTGTAAATTAATCTCCACTGAATTTATCTTAATAAAGGTCTTTAACATTTATTAAGGTTAAACCTTTAACATTTTCTTTATCTAAGTTTTAAATCCACATCATTAGTAATATTTTAAATGTATGAATATTTTTGCATTTATATTGTGCATTGATTTTATTCAGAATTCATATAATATAAATAAACTTATTATATAAGTTTTAGTCATGGTAAAACTATTGGAAACTTATTTAATTTATTCAGACAATATATGTGACTATATATTTAAAAAAAAATGTTTGTGCAGAGTAATTAGGATTTTAAAATAACACAATTTGAAATGTATGTTTTATTTATTATTATAATTGTTATAATGAGTAATATATAATCTGGTAACTAAATAAAGATGTAAGCTTTGTGTTCATAAGTGTTAAGTGTATAAAAACAATTTTCCTACCTTGTCTTCTTACAGGTACCCCTCTAACCACTTTGGCACATTGACTGGGCTTCAGTCCATGATTAGCGCTGTATTTGCTCTGCTGCAGCAGCCCCTCTTTATTGCCATGTTAGGTCCTTTGAAAGGAGATGCATATTGGGTAAGATATTACCTGATTTGGAAACTTTAAAATTGAACCTGTTTAACTTGCATTTTAAAAAATATAAAATATAAGTTATTTATTTACATTGCAATACAAGTTAAAATAATTCAGCTAAGTATTGTGATGGTATAGTTTATCAGCTGATTCAAATAACAGACATCAGTAGGAAAAGTCATATTGCATTTACATTTGGTCATTTATCAGACACTTTTATCCGAAGTGACTTACAAGGTGAGCACAGGGTTAATCACAACATCCCTGGAGCAATGAGGGTTAAGGGTCTTGCTCAAGGACCCACACTGGTAACTTCAGTGAACCTGGGATTTGAACCCCCAACCTTCAGATTGATAGCCCAACGCCCTAACCACTGAGCTACCGCTCCCCTCCCCTCCCCTCCCCTCCCCTCCCTACCATATTGGTGAAGTCTCAATGTCAAATGTCTACAACATTTGATTATACTAAAAATGACTTGTATATCTCAACAGCAAATATAAAATGATAAATGATAAAATGATTTGCATTCTGAAGTTATTTGAACTATTAAACAACCCATATGTGTTACCCATCCATCCATTATCTTCCGCTTTATCCTCTTTTTCTTTTGGGGGGGGGGGTCCCCATGCCCATCCAGGGGAGAACGGGTGTTTCATGGGGATAAAACTCGATGTTTATTTTGTACTGCCATCTAGAGGATTTTTTAAACGCGAAATCTTCATTAGCGATCTGCTTAATTTAACAAAAAAACAAGAAAATAGGCATTTCCAACGTTTTAAAAATAATTGAATTATTATTTGAACCAAATTAAATCGAACTGTCCAATCAGTGAACGATACTTTAATACTTTAGACTACATGACGTGCATATCGGCTAACAATGTAACACAGCCAATAAGATTTCAGTAACCTGAAACACTTTAAATCAAATCTAACCTTTAACATTTGCAGAATCATCAAATAGTATTGTTGGATTGTGATGTAATTTTAATTACCTGCTGTATTTATCCTTTCTTTGACAGTATTTTAAGTCAATGAAACATGTCTCTTTTCCACAACACAGATCAACTTAAGCCTGCTGATCTTCTCCTTTGCTGGATTTTTGTTACCAGCTTACCTGTTTTACCATCAACGACATCTGGAGCAAGAGAGAGCAGTGCGAGAGAAAGTAACCAAACAGGGAACTTTAGAAAATCAGGCTCTCAACCATTCAGACATTAGCAGTAATAAACTTCCATGTGAGGCCTAGAGGACAGAGGCCTTAAAGAGACAATCACAGGATATTGTTCATATATATATATATATATATATATATATATATACACTCACCGGACACTTTATTAGGTACACCTGTCCAACTGCTCGTTAACACTTAATTTCCAATCAGCCAATCACATGGCGGCAACTCAGTGCATTTAGGCATGTAGACATGGTCAAGACAATCTCCTGCAGTTCAAACCGAGCATCAGTATGGGGAAGAAAGGTGATTTGAGTGCCTTTGAACGTGGCATGGTTGTTGGTGCCAGAAGGGCTGGTCTGAGTATTTCAGAAACTGCTGATCTACTGGGATTTTCACGCACAACCATCTCTAGGGTTTACAGAGAATGGTTCGAAAAAGAAAAAACATCCAGTGAGCGGCAGTTCTGTGGGCGGAAATGCCTAGTTGATGCCAGAGGTCAGAGGAGAATGGCCAGACTGGTTCGAGCTGATAGAAAGGCAACAGTGACTCAAATAGCCACCCGTTACAACCAAGGTAGGCAGAAGAGCATCTCTGAACGCACAGTACGTCGAACTTTGAGGCAGATGGGCTACAGCAGCAGAAGACCACACCGGGTGCCACTCCTTTCAGCTAAGAACAGGAAACTGAGGCTACAATTTGCACAAGCTCATCGAAATTGGACAATAGAAGATTGGAAAAACGTTGCCTGGTCTGATGAGTCTCGATTTCTGCTGCGACATTCGGATGGTAGGGTCAGAATTTGGCGTCCACAACATGAAAGCATGGATCCATCCTGCCTTGTATCAACGGTTCAGGCTGGTGGTGGTGGTGTCATGGTGTGGGGAATATTTTCTTGGCACTCTTTGGGCCCATTGGTACCAATTGAGCATCGTTGCAACGCCACAGCCTACCTGAGTATTGTTGCTGACCATGTCCATCCCTTTATGACCACAATGTACCCAACATCTGATGGCTACTTTCAGCAGGATAATGCGCCATGTCATAAAGCTGAAATCATCTCAGACTGGTTTCTTGAACATGACAATGAGTTCACTGTACTCAAATGGCCTCCACAGTCACCAGATCTCAATCCAATAGAGCATCTTTGGGATGTGATGGAAAGGGGGATTCGCATCATGGATGTGCAGCCGACAAATCTGCGGCAACTGTGTGATGCCATCATGTCAATATGGACCAAACTTTCTGAGGAATGCTTCCAGCACCTTGTTGAATCCATGCCACGAAGAATTGAGGCAGTTCGGAAGGCAAAAGGGGGTCCAACCCGTTACTAGAATGGTGTACCTAATAAAGTGGCCGGTGAGTATATATATATATATATATATATATATATATATATATATATATATATATATATATATACACACAGTGGGTTGCAAAAGTATTCATACCCCTTGAACTTTTCCATATTTTGTCACATTACAACCACAAACAAATATATTTCACTGGAATTTAATGTGAAAGACCAACACAAAGTGGTATACAATTGTGAAGTGGAAGGAAAATTATACATGAATCAAACATTTTTTTTACAAAAAAAAAAACTGAAAAGTGCGACGTGCAAAAGTATTCAGCCCCCCTGAGTCAATACTTTGTGGAGCCACCTTTTGCTGCAATTACAGCTGCAAGTCTTTTAGGGTACGTCTCCACCAGCTTTGCACATCTAGTGACTGAAATTCTTGCCCATTCCTCCTTGCAAAACAGCTCAAGCTCAGTCAGATTGGATGGAGAGCGTTTGTGAACAGCAGTTTTGAGATCTTGCCACAAATTCTCAATTGGGTTTAGGTCTGGACTTTGACTGGGCCATTCTAACACATGAATATTCTTTTTTTTCAAAAACCACTCCATTGTAGCTCTGGCTTTATGTTTAGGGTCGTTGTCCTGCTGGAAGGTGAACCTCCGCCCCAGTCTCAAATCTTTTGCTGACTCCAACAGGTTTTCTTCCAAGATTGCCCTGTATTTGGCTCCATCCATCTTCCCATCAACTTTGACCAACATCCCGGTCCCTGCTGAAGAGAAGCACCCCCAGAGCATGATGCTGCCACCACCATATTTGACAGTGGGGATGGTGTTTTCAGAGTGATGTGCAGTGTTATTTCTCCGCCACACATAGCGTTTTGCATTGTGGCCAAAAAGTTCAATTTTGGTCTCGTCTGACCAAAGCACCTTCTTCCACATGTTTGCTGTGTCCTCAACATGGCTTCTGGCAAACTGCAAACGGGACTTCTTATGGTTTTCTTTTAACAATGGCTTTCTCCTTGCCACTCTTCCATAAAGACCACATTTGTGTAGTGCACGACTTATTGTTGTGCTGTGGACAGTTTCCCTCACCTGAGCTGTGGCTCTCTGCATTTCATCCAGAGTCACCATGGGCCTCTTGGCTGCCTCTCTGATCAGTGATCTCCTTATTCGGCCTGTAAGTTTAGGTGGACGGCCTTGTCTTGGCAGGTTTACTGTGGTGCCATACTCTTTCCATTTCCGGATGATGGATTGAACAGTGCTCCGTGAGATGTTCAAAGCTTTGGAAATCTTTTTATAACCTAAGCCTGCTTTAAACTTCTCCAAAACCATATTCCTAACCTGTCTGGTGTGTTCTTTGGACTTCATGATGCTGTTTGCTCCCCAATATTCTCTTAACCAACATCTGAGGCCGTCACGGAGCAGCTGTATTTGTACTGAGATTAGATTACACACAGGAGGACCCTTTTGAGTCATTAGCACTCATCAGGCAACTTCTGAATGCAATTGGTTGCACTCAGGGAAAAGGGGGCCAAAATACTTTTGCACGTCGCACTTTTCAGTTTTTTATTTGTAAAAAAAATGTTGATTCATGTATAATTTTCCTTCCACTTCACAATTGTATACCACTTTGTGTTGGTCTTTCACATTAAATTCCAGTGAAATATATTTATGTTTGTGGTTGTAATGTGACAAAATATGGAAAAGTTCAAGGGGTATGAATACTTTTGCAACCCACTGTATAAAGTAAAAACACAGGGGTCCAACTGTTAATCAGGGCATCTTGATTCTTATTTGCAGAAGTTTCACATGGTGCTAAATTTATTTTTTAAGCTGGGATTTCATACTAAGAATTTTATACTTTCAAACAAGTATTGGTAATAAATATTTAATTTAAAATTTTAACAAAAGTACAAATTCATTACATTTACAAAGTTCTTAAATCTGAGTGCCGCAATTGTCAGTCCCTTTAGAAACCTAATGTTCAAAAATGTTTTTAGTGAAAAAAAGTGTTATTTTATGATCAAGCAGCAGGACATCTTTTTATCACTAAGATATAAATATAATTCACAGGTTAAATACTACTAATCAATCCTTTTGAGGAAAACCAGAGAACACAATATATTTTTATTGACAGTACTTATTAATTAAAAAGTAGTCTGCAGCTAAAATAAATGTTTTCAGTAACTGTCTACAGTACTGGCACCACAGCAATGTCCTAAAACACTGCTAACTGCCTACAAAAAACCTTTAACTGGTGCAAGACACATTGTCCAGTAATCACACTGTATAATTCAAATATGATTAAAGTATTTAACAAACCAGTAACAACTGCGGTACACAAATTTAAGAAAAATATAGCTCCATTATTTTTTTGAAGGCTATTTTTTCATTCCATAAAATCAAAGTAAATTAAAATGTACTTTTTGGGTTCGCTAATATTTGCACAATTTGTAGCAAGGATCAGGATATGAAAAAGATTGTAATTAGTAAGCTTTCTAATATATTTATTCTCATGATTGAAGATCATCCTTCCTAGCTACACATGACCTGACTGTAGATGCTCTACCTCGACCAGGTTTGACTGAAAGAGGTATTTCTATTCAGTTGTGTGGGAAATCTAAAAAATTAAAACAATTATGCAATCATTTCAAAAACCAAAGACAATACAAAATATTAAAATCTATATATATTTTATACATCTGAATTTTAATTGCTTAAGTCCAAAAAGGGATTTGTACTTGTAAATCATAAGTGGTTTGTATTCATGTTTTTTTACATTTCAACTGTATTGCCACTCAAATTTGTTATATATAGTCTAGGCATTACTATTATATTATTTTGTATACTATTTGTATTGTATTTTTAGTGTGTGGCTGTGGAAATGTTAGTATTTAGTGATCCTACTTACTTTTGCATGTTTGTATGGCTTGTGTGGTATCTACAGTGGTTGTTCGGTGTCCTTGTGACTTTGTGCATGTTCCTTGATTGCCTTTGTTTCTAGATTTATGTCTTTTCTAGGTGAATCATAGTCGTCTGGCTGTATTCTAACCAATCAGTTCAGGGAAGCTTAAGATTTAAAAGCAGCCTTGCAGAATGCAGTCAGTCATATTAAAGTTATTTGTGTGTAAAAGGTTTATTTTACTGCCTGCGTCTGAAAGTATATTTAAAGGATTTGTACAGTAGTTTTATTTTTCTTGAGTGAGCGCTGATCATAGAGCATATATACTTTCTTTTGCACACATAAACTGTGTTGTTGAATCTTCGAAACAGACATAGGTAGTACAGTTAAACTGTTTACACAAAATAAGAGCCATTAAGTTAACACTCCAAGGCACCTTTACAATCTGAAGTTTCACCCTTGTTTTATTACATCTCTGTATTGGTTAGGAGGGCTGGTGGTCTGAGCTACACAAACAGCTTTGGAGCCAAAGATCACACTGTGCTAATGATTCCTGTGGGGGAATTTTCTGATAACTCTAATTATCAAAAAAGGAAGATGCATACCCCCTTAATATGTTAAACATTGTTTTTGTGTTTATGTTAGAACCAAACTTCATTCTGTTACATGTGTTTCTGTGCAAATGGAATCTTATAAGAACAATAAGGGGCAAACATCTAAGACCACTTAAGAATCCTTCTGTGCAGCTTGTTTATTAAATTTGATTCCAATTTTAGTAATGACTTGACTGCAGTGTTCCATAAATGCATAATGGTTTTAAAGTCAGATGGATGAACAGCATATAACCTACAGCACTTCTCAATATTTTGAGAAGCAACAAAAATAAAAGCAGTGGATTTTAGCTGCAAAGTGCAAAATAAAAATCAACAATGGTCTTAGATTTTTGGCTCATCTGTTTTATATCACTGTATGGACATTGCAGCTCAGCAGCCAGTGTTATTTTTACCTCATTCTTGAGGTCACAAGCTATATATAGGGGATTGTGGGTTTTAGGAAGTGTGATGGAATTTCTAAATAAACACTGTGTTTAAACATGATTTGTTCCCTTTGTGCCACAGCTGTTAATGATTTGAATAAAACTGAGGCTCAGCTATCTTACAAGTTACACAGATTGCTACAAAGTTTATATAATTCACTGTCCTGAGTTAAATTAAACCATGTCACTGCAGTGCTAAAAATTATCCACCACTCAAGAATATGCTCTGTGAGGGTTTTGATCATTGGAAAGCAGAGTAAAGAGACCAACAAAGAAAAAAAAGCACAAAATAACATCAGTTAATATTGTAAGTAAAGCTGATTAGTAATGAGGGTTATGGGCCTTGTTTAAGAGCCCACACTGGAGCCTGCAATGGAATCAAGATTTGAATCACTAACATTTATAGTATACCAGGTGCATTCAGCTTTAAAAAAAAGACCAGCATATAGATACAGCATACCAAACATTTATTATTCAGAGAATGATAAAGGGAAAAAAAATCTGAATATCAAAACACACAAGACATCTTTTTGGCTGAACATTCACACTCACATTCACACTCATTTGGACACTATCTCAGATTGTTACTGTTGGGTTGAGAGCCAGTAATTCCAGGGTGATCTGGACTGTGTCGATTCTGTAAGAGAGAAAATATATAAGCATAGAAATCAGCGTGAAGGAAACACTGCAAACAACTTATCAGATTTAAAAGGTTGGTATAAACAGTACAGGGTACATTAAGAATTCTAGTTGAAATATAAGTAATCCAACTAAAGAATTATTTAATCCCTTATCACAGCAAACGTAAAACCAGCATTTAATATGTTCCAAATAAATCCTCATTATCAAATTTGTGTGAACAGAAGTATTGATGGACACCACAGATTTATAATTCAAACACTTCTTACCTTTTTCTTCTTCTTGTCCTTCTTTTTCTTTTTGCGCTCTGGGTCATCATCTCTCTTTTTCTTCTTCTTTTTGGGGTCAGAGTCTGATGGCATCTCTGCATACATAATAACCAAATACTCAGGACATGATGTGGCCATGATAACTGTATAAAACATGAACATTAAAGACCACAGTGTTACCTGGTGGTAGAGGGTCCTGCGGCCGATGATGTTTGTGCTTATGTTTGCTTTTCTTCTTTGGAGGTTGAATGTGCATGAGCCTGTATTGTTCCGGAAGCTAAAAGAAAACCAGTACGTAGCTCTTTAACAACAGCTTTCTGCCCTTAAAGAACTAGGCTTTCAGGTGTGATCAGTTAATACCAAAAACTTGCATATGCATTGTAGCTTAAAAATAAATTTATTATGTTTTCTCACACGGGCGGCACGGTGGCTTAGTGGTTAGCACGTTCGCCTCTCAGCGCTAGGGATTCCCGGTTCGAATCCCCATCTGGGTGGAGTTTCCATGTTCTCCCCGTGTCTGCGTGGGTTTCCTCCGGGTTCTCCGGTTTCCTCCCACAGTCCAAAAACATGGATCAAGTCAATTGAATTCTCAAAATTGCCCCATATAGAGTGTGTCTGTGTGAGTGAGTGAGTGAGTGTGTGCCCAGCGATGGATTGGCGCCCTGTCCTGGGTCTATCTGCCCAGCGCCCGATACGTTCTCCCCTGGATGGGCATGGGGAACCCCACCGCGACCCTAATAGAGGATAAAGCGGGAGATAATGAATGAATGAATGTTTTCTCACAGCTTAATTAATCAGGCTGTAAAACCTTAGCACCAATATATATGCTATTCCCAGTAGTAAAGCCTGTATGATAAAGAGAAAATATGAGTACCGGCCCAGTGTGCAGTCTGAAGCCAGTCAGAAGGGCTCCGGTCAGTGGGCTGAAGGAGTTCCCACACACTGGCGGTTTTTCTATGAGGGAGCGTAGAGAACTTCCATCCTGAACACCAGGACAGTCTATCATACCTAAATACAAACACATACATATACCATAGTGATGCTGACTTATATAATTAATAATATTATGTACTACAACTTACATTAATATATAAACATGTAGTGTGGACCAAAATTCTGAGGCTTAAAACACAAATGACTCTGTCTAATACAACTATTTAACTAGTATATGGTTATATGAGCTAGGGAACTACATTGGTAAAGGCATTTGATTATTTGCTTTATTAAAGGTTCTAGTAAAACCTGATAATGCACGAGGTCCCATATAATTTCATTTCACAGTCATCAATTATTAAATCATAGCTAATAATACCTGGTAATTCTGGAAGGAAGTTGCTGAGCTTCTCCTTCACTTTCTTGCCGCAGAACTTGTTGTAAGCGTGTTCTAGATTGTAATGTGTTATTAGGTTGGTGTTTCCCGTTAAATCGTTCCCAGCTGATCAAAAAACAAACACAACCACAGCAATGTGTATTAGGGCTAGCACTAGCTCTGCTGCTTAAGAAAAGAACATGACAATAAAACAACTTAACAGTGCCGCGATTCCGATTATTAAAAAGCTAATTTTCTTGTAGGAATGATATCAAAAGAACGTAAAAGTTTTTACTAGGCAGCTCTCTCAGTAGATAAAATGGCTCATTGATGACTCCAGGTTTTCGAGCTGCAGGCCCGTCATCCCCGTGCTGTCCTGAAAGCTGAGGCGGCACCGGCGCTGCGCTCTGCGGTAGAGGCGGAGGTTTGCCCGGCACAAAACCCAGCGCGGCTGACCCAGGCTGTGCCTGTGCGTCACCTTGGCCGAACAAAGTCGAATATATTTCCGTCATGATATAAAACTATCCGACACTAGTGGTTTAACAATAAATTAAAAGCAACTTAAATAAATCACTGGTTACAGACACTTAATGCTTCTCAACTGATCATTGTCAACAGTGGCTTTACCGTAATCTTGCTGAAATAGGACGCATTTTTGGCCGAAATTTACCGTAAAACCTCGAAACCCTAGACTACGGAAAATACGTTATTCTGTGTTATTCGGTACCTTTATGGTGTTATCTGTCTTCCACCTCGTTGATTATGTAAATAAATGTTTATTTTGTATTTTTAAAACATAATTACAGTTTCAAAAATGTGGCCATAAGCAGTCGAGTAACTTTAATTCACCTTTCAGATAGTCTTTAAACCGTGGAAGATAACCAAAGTTCCCCGGAGTACCCCACAAGCCCTTTACCTGACCTGTTTGGAATTAAACCGTGGTCCTTCTTGCTGAGAAGTGGAAATGCCAACCATTGTTCCACTCCAATAAAAAAAGTAATCTTTTATTTTCAGTGCATCACTTTTAATAATTTAATGTTAAGACAACTACATGCATTATAGCTTTGAAATCTAGATATTCATTCATTCAGTCATTATCTCCCGCTTTAACCTCTAGTAGGGTTCCCCATGCCCATCCAGAGGAGAACGTCTGGGCGCCGGGCAGACAGACCCAGGACAGGGCGCCAATCTATCGCTGGGCACACACTCACTCACACACACACTCTCTATGGGGCAATTTTTGGAGAATTCAATTGACTTGATCCATGTTTTTGGACTGTGGGAGGAAACCGGAGAACCCGGAGGAAACCCACGCAGACACGGGGATAACATGGAAACTCCACCTAGATGTGGATTCGAACCGGGAATCCCTAGCGCTGAGAGGCGAACGTGCTAACCACTAAGCTACCGTGCCGCTGAAATCTAGATAGTTGTTTAAAAACAAAACAATAAGCAAAAACTATTAAATGTGAATACATGCAAACTATTAAACTTAAGATCTTGGAGTTTAGAAACAACAGTAGCATCCGTTATTGATTTACATAGCCATCATTTTAGCAAGAGTGTCAGTCTTAAGTGTGCAAGTTGAGCCTTAAACAATAAACTCAAGCATGACTAGTCAAGAATCATATAAAAACATATTTAATGAAACACAATAAATGGAACAAGACCGCATAAAGGGTTCAAATAAAAGTCAATTTAGTCCAGAGATCAAAGAGACTCAAACATTTCAGAAGGACAGAGTGATGAAACAAAAGATTCCAAGTCAGAAACAGAAGTCTGTAGGAAAAAAACAAAAGATGATTAGTATACCATCACAATATGACTGTAAAAAAAAAAAAATGTACAGAGCTCAAACGCTAACACCAGTTGACACCTTGGAGATGAAATGCCAGTAAACTGGACATTATCATTAGTCAGTGTTAAACCAGACTCATTGTAATGATTATATACATATATTGTTAATAATAAAATTAATTGCAATAATATAATTTATTATTTTGTTCACCTAAAATAAAAATGTCTCTTTTCTTACCTTCCACTCATCAACAGCTGTAGCGATGCGCTGCTCAGTGTGCAAGATAGCATCTCGGCCAGCTTGTACTCGCTGAGCAAGGCCTGCATTCTCTTTCTGCAGTTTCCTTAACTCTCGGCGTAAATACTCCTCCTGCCCCTGATGGTACGGAATCAATACACTACACACATCCTGCTCGGGAATGCCACTCGGTCGCCTCATAAACACAGAAAAAAAATGAAGGAAAAATATATCTAAATAATTGTATTCTAATTTCAGACATAGTGCATGTATGACTTAATCAGACATTGCAGTGCTGCTGAAATTTTTAACATGTCCACTCACTGCACTCAGACGCATATATCACATAAGAAAAAATGTTTAATCTAAAGAAGTAAAATCATGTAATCCATACCAAACAGGTTCTGGGTTATCTCTTGCCAGCACTTCAAGTTTGTCCAATTCCTCCAGTTTCAGCTCCAAGTTCCCTTCCTCTATCACTTTATTTATGTCCTCCTACAAGCATAAAGCTACATGTTAACCAAACACAGGTCCCTAATTCCTCCATCATAGCAGTGCTGTATATACTTCAAATTCAACAATAGTTTGATGTGCTAAGTGGCATTAAAGGATTATTTAAACACTCATTTTATAAGCAATGAGACATTAGATTGCAGACTACAGAGTAATGCTAATGTATTACTAATCATGTTTACATATTTTAAAACCTCAACTAGAGTAAGTTATTACTGAGTGTCACCTGAATTGCTTTTTGTAGGTCACTGATGAACTGCTTGTGAATGACTTCAGCTATCTGTGGATTCTGCTTGCACATTGGATGGAATGAGTGAGCAAACCTGTTGAAACTAAAACAGTACAACAAATATATGAGTCACATAACTGACTTGGTCTTATTTAATTATTAATCATTGTCAGGTTCTTGTCTAGATCCATTTCAGTGTATGGGAAATCGTAATGCTGTTGCACACATTTACATTAGGTCGTTTAGCAGACGCTTTTATCCAAAGCGAATTACAAGGTGAGCACAGGGTTAATCACAACAACCCTGGAGCAATGAGGGTTAAGGGTCTTGCTCAAGGACCCATATTGGTAACTTCAGTGGACCTGGGATTTGAACACCCAACCTTCAGATTGACAGCCCAACGCCATAACCACTGAGCTACCGCGCCCTACACTCCAAGCCATTTTGACAATTGCACGTTTCAACTTTTGAACAGTCTGAGAACCGTTTTCATTTCTTACTGCACAAGCCAAAGAAAATACCTTCTAAATAAAACGCCTGTTACCTTTTGATATGCAAATAAAATGACGTGCAAACATTATTCATCTTCATTATTATCAACACTTATAACAAAACGTTAGTCATCAGGCCGAAAAGAAAACTTTAAGTGTTACGGTTGACTCTCACCTAGCGTCCGCTACCAGACGTTGTAAACTCTTCTCCATCACTTTGTTAAAAACTTTCAGCCTGTTTCTCATCGGTTCTCTTTCTCCGGGTTTAACAGCGTGGTTTTTGGAGGCAGCTGTCGGCACCGACACCTCAGCATTCTGAGCTGTGGCATCAGAACCGGACTCTTTACCCGGATCTCCACCGTCCTCCATTATTTTCTACTTACTGTTGACATTCGCAAATACCCGCCAAGAGGGTTGACTGTTCTACGGACGCTGTAGAGGCTCATGCCGTCTTTTAGAATTGCTTTTCTATTTACTTCAACTTTGCCTGTCTTTATTCATTTATTTAGTTTGTTCAAAACAAGCTAATAAAACCGAAAACATCCATCCAACACTTTACACAGAAAAAATATAATAGCTAAAACCGGAGTAAAAAAAAATGTACAAATGCAAAATACGAAAATACCATCTTCGGTTATTAAGCTTAATTTATTAAGGACAATTAACGGCTCTCTGCTTAAAAGTTTTTTTTTTTTTTTTTTTTAATAATATGTATTTAAAAATATAATATAAATTAAATTGATGCTTTTTGGTAATGTACATGAAATAATGCTTTAACCTAGATGTAACATGACTGCTGTTTCTATTTAACTCTCTTTCACACACACACACACACACACACCTGTCGCTGTCCTGCTGCTGCTCACCCCGTTTTGCAACAGCCACCCTCTTCAGTTGCGTTAAAATGGGTTTAATAACTGGACTTTTCACTTTCTTTTTTCACCTCCCTCAGCTGTATAAGTGGCTTCTCAAGCCATATTACATGCTGTCATTTTTTCTCTCGTTTCTTTTCTTGCTGTTAGAAAATGTCCAACTGTTTGTGAGCACTTACCATCTCAGAGAGAAGACGGCAACTCCTGCAATTTTGACTGGGTTAGTTCCATTTGTCTCATCTCTCCTTTTTTACATGAAGGTACTTACTATATGTAAGCCTAAATTGTAAATATATTATTTGTTTAATGTAATTTCAATAATACTAAAATTCCAAATATGCATCTAGATATAAAGTATCCAGGTTTGGACAAAAATGAAATTCAAATAACAAAATCTTGTTTGTAATGTAGACACTACTGTGAATGCTAAATGAATTCCCGTCACTGTAAAAAGTTGTAGTTCCTACATTTTTCAGTCACAATCCAACACTGCCTAAAAACTGCCGCATGTATCCACATGCTTTGATACACGAGGCTGCAAACACTGAATCACAAATACAATCCACTACTTACAGTTATGACCTAAAGACATGTCAGAATTATCCATCCACGCACCCCGCGGGCATTATACACATTTGGATTTTATACAGTTTTATATGCAAGCCAAAAACCATCCATCCATCCATTATCTTCCGCTTGTCCGGGGTTCGGGTCACGGGGCAGCAACCGAAGTAGGGAGACCCAGACCTCCCTCGCCCCAGCCACCTCCACCAGCTCAACTGGGGGAACCCCGAGGCGTTTCCAGACCAGCTGAGAGATAGAATCCCTCCAGCATGTCCTGGGTCTTCCCTGGGATCTTCTCCCAGCTAGACTTGGCTGAAACACCTCCCTAGGAAGGCGCCCAGGAGGCATCCTTACCAGATGCCCGAACCACCTCAACTGGCTCCTTTCGACGCGGAGGAGTAGCGGCTCCACTCCGAGTCTCTCCCGGATGACCGAGCTTCTCACCCTATCTCTAAGGGAGAGCCCAGCCACCCTGCGGAGAAAACCCATTTCGGCCGCTTGTATTCGCGATCTTGTTCTTTCGGTCATTACCCAAAGCTCATGACCATAGGTGAGGGTCAATAAACATCATTCATTCATTATCTCCTGCTTTATCCTCTATTAGGGTCGCGGTGGGGTTCCCCATGCCCATCCAGGGGAGAACGTCTCGGGCGCTGGGCAGATAGACCCAGGACAGGGCGCCAATCCATTGCTGGGTACACACTCACACACTCAAACACACTCTATATGGGGCAATTTAGAGAACTCAATTAACTTGATCCATGTTTTTGGACTGTGGGAGGAAACCGGAGAACCCGGAGGAAACCCACGCGGACACGGGGAGAACATGGAAACTCCACCCAGATGGGGATTCGAACCGGGAATCCCTAGCGCTGAGAGGCGAACGTGCTAACCACTAAGCCACCGTGCTGCCCTGGTCAATAAACAATAAACACATAATACTGACTGGATTAAAAATATTAATTCACATTATGATGAGTGTTGGACAAAATATCATGTGACAATAAACTCAAACAATACAGTTTGTTTAATAATGTTCATTCATTCATTCATTCATTATCTCCCGCTTTATCCTCTAGTAGGGTCACGGTGGGGTTCCCCATGCCCATAAAGGGGAGAACGTTTCGGGCGCTGGGCAGATACACCCAGGACAGGGTGCCAATCCATCGCTGGGCACACACTCACTCACACAGACACACTCTATATGGGGCAATTTGGAGAACTCAATTGACTTGATCCATGTTTTTGGACTGTGGGAGGAAACCGGAGAACCCGGAGGAAACCCACGCGGACACGGGGAGAACAAGGAAACTCCACCCAGGGATTTGAACCGGGAATCCCTAGCGCTGAGAGGCGAACGTGCTAACCACTAAGCCACCGTGCCACCCATTTAATAATGTTATTTATTCCAAATTAATTTACCCAAGATAATTTTTTAAGGTTAAGCTTTCTGATCATTCTGGAATGTTTTGCAGAGAGAAGTGGAGATCCTCATGTTTCTGAGTGCTATTATTATGATGAAAAATCGCCGTGCAAGTAAGTAGTTGCCCATCTTTGTGTCTGTTTGGACACAGTTTACCTGTAGCATTGCAACACTAGTAAATTCAATAGTAGGTATTTGCTCCCGTGTTTAAAATGTTTATTCAGTTCAGTCAGTTGGTTGTGTGCTGGTATTTCTTCTGGTCACATGTGTTGGTTATTTCTTAACCTTTCAAACAGCATGTCTAATATACCATGTCTTTTTTGTGTGTTGCTAGTAACTTTGGAGCAGCATATAGGAAATATTTTCCTCTTCAGTAAAGTGGCTAATGTGGTGTTGTTCTTCAGAGTGGACTTGAGATTCGGTCTCCTCTATCTCACACTGTGTGTTGGTAATAAACTACACATCAGTTTATCAATCATTCTGTTTAGTTTTGCTTCATTGACCAGACTAAGTACCATACCTTTAAACTTTAGTGTTCCTGCTAACATGCAAACCTCCAATCTATATGGGACCTGAGCACATTAAATACTTCAGCGACCAAACATTAGATGTGAGTAGTCTCACTTTTAACACTTTCTTAAAATACCATTGAACTATTGTGAGTCTAGATATTCTGTTGTGACTTTAGGAAGAGCTGGAGAGAAATGGACGAGTGATATGGCTGGTAGAGTTCTATGCCAACTGGTCTTCAGAATGCCAAAGTTTTGCCCCTGTGTTTGCAGACCTTTCACTAAGGCAAGACACGTAGCTTTACATGTATCATTTAGCCACAAGGGTTTGAGACTTTCTGGTAACAAAGTTCTTTTGAGTTACAGGTACAACTGTGCTGGACTACAATTTGGGAAAATAGATATTGGACAATATTCAGCAGCTGCAGAAAGGTACAAACTCCTTTTTAAAATACCAAACATGCATTGTAAATATTTGAACAGATTTCAAGATTAATTTGTTAAAAGATTTTGTAATCTTTTTAAAAGACATTGTAACTATACAAATACAAGGGATGCCCATCTTAATTTCTAAACTTTTATGCCCTAAAAATACTGGTATTTTAGCATTCCAAGTATTGTAAAACTGGTCCCTAACTAGATTAATTAATATAACTCCAAATATAAGATTTGCCCATCACTGGGAGTTTATATTCGTGTCTTTAGGTATCGTGTAAGTCCCTCTCCACTCTCTAAGCAACTGCCCTCTCTGCTGCTCCTGCAAGCTGGACGTGAGATCATGCGTCGCCCCCAAGTGGATAAAAAGGGAAGAGCAGTGAGCTGGAGCTTTACAGAGGTAAGATTTTCTTTGATTTATTATGAAAATTCTAGGTAATGGACAACACAGAGGTCGTTTATTGAAATTTTAACAGCACAATGGAGCGGAATGTTACGAATGTAACATTTAAAGTGCAAAATAGCAGCCTCCAGGAAGGCAACCAAATATGGTTTACAAACCAATTACATATTTAAGTGATTATTAATTATTTATTTATCTTACTAATTTCTATCATATAAAAGAAGATGGGATAGATTCAGTCTTAACAGCAGTCAAAACTTTCACATGGCTTTTGATTTATCACTGTAGGAAAACATCATTCGTGAATTTAACCTGAATGAAATATTAGAGAAATGTAAAAAAATTGGCAAAGGTCGACATGAGAGGATTGAGGACCTGGGATTTCTTTCCCACGTGGAACCTGATGGAGAACAAGTCAGCCAGGAAGAAGAGAGCAAGAAAGATAAGTGAAAACCCAGAACCCAAATTTAAAAAACTTCTAGAATTGTTTAAACTTTCTTTTTGTACTGTATCATACTGTGAGTACACTGATGCAATTCATTGAATCATGCCTTCTAGCAGTATTTCTCTCTACATGCTCACATCTTACCTTAAACTCAGATAAAAAACACTCTGTATTGTTTTAATGTTTTAACATTATTTATTGTTCTGTTGGCAAAGAATTGGCTCATGTGACTGGGTGTCATCAGCATTAAAGAAATACAAACAACTTAAAAAAAACCTCTACCTACAGAACATGGTGCAGCTATTGTTTCTCCAACCTGTCTCGTCTTTTTAACAGCTTGTAGGTAGAGCTTCTCAATTTTTACATTACAGATAAAAAGCGTTATAAGGCCATAGTGGAAATGACAAAGTTCTTGATAAAACATTGCACTGTTTCACTGCATACATTTTTATGTTGAATAGTTACTTATCCACAGACCTTAGAAACAAATGTCCAAATGTTCTTCCAGTCAAATTCTCATCTTCTTAGCACAGATTTTCTGATAAAGCTGGAATGTGTTGGTGTAATCAAAAGTTTGAAATGCTGCTCACTCCCACTCATTCACTTCAGTTGAAGACCTCAAAACAAGAAAATCGTCTTTAACTTAGCCTCATTAGTGACCAAGTTAATAAAAAAAAAAAAAAACGTAAATGGAATAACTGTAAAATAGATTGTAGGTTACGGAGTCTTCAGCATCAACACAGGCCCCTAGCACCTTTCTCTGTCCAGCAATTGAACAGCTTTACGGTGTTGAGACCTGTGGCAGCTTGGCCCTTAGTTTACAGATGACTAGTGTAAAAAACATAGAACATTCATTTGAAACAATATCAAAAAATGGTTTGGCGAAGAAGAAGTATTTTTACACTGTTTGCTGGTGTGGCTTAGACTACACTATGATTAACGGAAGTCTTACAGCCTCACAAAATGTTTACTTTGTACCAAATATAAAGGGCCCCATTTCAGACACAACTCAAAACATAGTCAGACATTCAGAATAACATGCTGGGACACATGCAAACTACAATGTAGTGCAAGACTGACATCAGTGTACACTCATCTGACCACAAAGTCATTCTACTTAATAATAATTATATAATCATTAATTTTCTATTTAAATAAGTCTTCTCAAAATAAATCAAATAATGTTATTTAAATAAAGCGCCGTCTTTTCCTATATGGGATTGTATCTCGGTTGTTACTGCAATAACAGAAATAATTGCTTGCTTTTCAAGATGTAACTGATGATGTACCAAAACCATACAGCACCTTGTTTAGAGGCAGATCAGTAAATCATTTATAAGGAAAACTTTATATGGTCTGCAAAAAAGGGGAAAAAAAGGCTTACAGACGTTACAAGAGCAATGACAACAAATAACCTTGATAAATAGGAACAAGTTTTAGTGTTGGTGCCTTAGAAAGGGTGCATATTAGCCTGTGGGTCAGCTTAAATTGAGTGAGTTCATTTATGCACCAAAGTATAAAAGGAAAAATCTAATATGACTAAACTGGATGTAAAGAAAAAAATAAGCTAAATATACCCTGCACTGTTTCCTTTGCCTAACAGCTTTTGTTCCCATAAGATGATCTGACAGTGCAGGGTTTTTGGAAACATTCCCATCTGGGTGACTGAAGGTTTTCATTAACTTAAAATAAGAGCCACAAGATCAGTTGATTAAATAAGTGGAATCAGGTGCAGCTCCTGCCTGGCTGAGTTAAAGACCTCTAAAGTCCTAAAAGGATAGATTTTTTTTTAAAAAGCAGGTTTGAAGTCCAACATAGTTTATAGGTTTGGTTTATTACTAAAAAAATGTATTTTTGCCATACCATCCCCATCAGATGTTTAGGTAAACTTTCATCTCAAATTATATTGTGCTGTAATCATGCAGATGTTATGTAGGTGGTTCTATCTGCCATGTGTGCTGTCTGGTAGAACAAAGTCCCTGACTACTCTCGTTTTTTTGGCTCTCAAGATCAGATTCTGATTGGGTAAAGCAGCAATCAGGTACATTGAACAAAACATTTTAACTTCAGCAGTGCCCGCATGCTACTATTATTGGCGGGCGCTCCGATCATATATTTTCAGTATTCAAATTTGAGGATATTCTGCAACTGTACAGTATAAAAAAACATTTGAAAATAAAGTCTTTAAAAAAAAGAATAATTAAAATAGGTCCAGAGCCTGTATGAAACAGAAATCTGTCTTGACTCACTCACTTATTGGTTAACTTGTAAAAACTCTGATTTTTCAATGTCTGGGAGAAACTCCATCATTGGCAAAAGAACCATATAATGTTTCAGCTTGGTGATCCCAGTTTGAATAAAACAAACCTTTGCAGAAGATCTTTAAATATAAAAAAGGTCATGGTCTGTGTACCATACTGATATTAAGAAACCAAGTAGTGCTCTTTCTTCTTCTGTGGTACAGATCCTTCTAAACACGATGAATAATGCAGTTTCTTTGATCTTTGTTTGGTCTTGACATGAATGAACTGCTCTGAGCACAAGGTACACTGTGAATTCAATTCCACTGACTCCACTTGAGAAAAAAAATGAAATCATACTGATATCTCATAAGTTGTTCCTCCGACACCACTCACTTTCTTCACACCACTGCCAGGTTTGTGCATATGGTGGCTGTGATTGGTCAGTCTTGGCCTAGTCATGGAGCTGAATGATTAGAGGAAACAAGAAAGATGAGGTATGAAAAAACACCTCTCCCATTCCCCTCCCTCACTGGCAAGTTTAAGCAAGAATAGAAAAAAACTATTCATAAAGATGACTTTGCAGAAACATTAACTTATTGACTTGGTTTTCTTAAAGAAGAGTCTGCATATGTATATATAGTATTGTGTAGTGTTAAAAGCCATGAAACATTCAGTGAGGTAGGACTAGGCAATCCCAACCTACTACCATCAATTTACCTGTTCACATTCAAAAACTCTGGCAAAATATATCTGAGCTGAATTTAACAAATTAGCTTATCAATGAGATATGTTTATATTCATGTACAGTGGCCCAAATGATTAGCTACTTCAATTCTATGTATAGGCGGCACGGTGGCTTAGTGGTTAGCACGTTCGCCTCTCAGCACTAGGGATTCCCGGTTCGAATCCCCATCTGGGTGGAGTTTCCATGTTCTCCCCGTGTCTGCGTGGGTTTCCTCCGGGTTCTCCGGTTTCCTCCCACAGTCCAAAAACATGGATCAAGTCGATTGAATTATCCAAATTGCCCCATATAGAGTGTGTCTGTGTGAGTGAGTGTGTGCCCAGCGATGGATTGGCGCCCTGTCCTGGGTCTATCTGCCCAACGCCCGAGATGTTCTCCCCTGGATGGGCATGGGGAACCCCACCACGACCCTAATAGAGGATAAAGCGGGAGATAATGAATGAATTCTATGTATATATATTTTTTACTGGAAGTACAAGACATTCATAATTCAATCAAGCTTTTGCCAGTCAATTGCCATAATCGCCCAGTTCTACACCAAGTTAAAGTAATGATTCAGCAACACCATCTTTAAAGTAAATAATTAAATATATATTACCAGCTAAAAATTTATGAGTATACCTTGAATTTACCCATTTCTAGCAACAACCTGACATAACTTCTGTCCTTTGCTCATTATTTGACCAGATCCTCATTAAAATTATTTAAAGCTAAATGTTTTGCAATTTTGGGTTATGCCAATAGTTTATTGCTTAACAATGTATGCATTCATGTTCTCTATGCGTGCAGTGTGACAAAATATTAATTTCAACTAATTTACCTCTTGCATAAATGTTTTAACATGGCATTAAGTTCAAATATATTTGCAAACTGTGGAATTTTATACTGAACTTGAATCAGTGATGTTATAATGACTAAGGAGAAAAATCACATTAATGATTCATCTTGCTGAAACATTTCTTAATAGTAACACAGATACATGAATTTGTCAAAGTAAAGGTCTCATGCTTAGAGTAAACATATCCACATACATTTAGTTGAATGAATGAACAAAGAAAGACAAACCTTAGCACAGAGACAGTCTCATCCTGAACGGTCACAAAGCAGGAGCGGTGAGGAAGAGACACAAGAAAGGGAGCAGATAATGGCAGGCAGATACATGAGCAAAGAGACATGAAGGAATGAAGGGAATGGTTGATCAAGAGCATGGCAGACAAATGGACAAATGGAGAGGAAATGATGCGCAGAAACAGAGAGAATGTTACTGATCAAGGTAAAGACATCAAACCAGAAATGTAAACATCACAAATATTAATATAATTTAGAAGACAGAATGTCAGGGATGTGGGGTTAGTGGGGCAGAAAGACGGTATGGCAGAGATATGAGGGCATTACTCACTTTGTTATGGAAGTCCCACCCCCTGAATTATTTGGGCATTGATGTTTTTCTGCTCCACCAGCATAGGACAGCGATTTGCCCATAGGGGTACTGCCTGGGGCAGGACCAGGGGGTGGAGATCCCAGAGAGCGAGCACGTGGAGACAGGGGTGGTGCTCGGGTAGGGGGCGGGCTTGTGGGATGCAGGAAAGGTCTATTGGGGGAGGGTCTTAGGGGGGCAGGACAAGCCTGGAGAGAGCCCTCCCTCTGCTGAGCAGACAGGAAGGGGGAAGTGTAACCCATAAGTGGTGGACCTGCAGGCACAGGCCCAAGAGATTGTGGGGGTGTCGGCCTAGGTGAAGACAACTCAGGGGCAGCTGATTCAAAGTCTGGACTCTCAGAGGGCGTCAACAGGCTGTCGTATGACAAGCTGCCATTGCGGGTCTGATTGGCCAGGCTCTTATAGCTGGTAGAGGTTGTGCCCTCAGACAGCAGAGGCCCCAGAGCGTTGTGTGCTGTTTGTGCAGAACGGATGCTGGAGGAACATGAGCCAACTGCTGACTGGAGGAGCGTGTCAGTGAACGAGGGATAAGAACGACCACCGATAGCAGAGGAGCCACCCAGGCCTCCCGAACCTGCTCTGCCTCCCTCCCCTCCCCCTCCTGCTCGCCACCCAGCACTGACCCGACCCGAAAGGCTGGGCTCTGAGCGATAGCTGGTGTGCCCTGTTAAGAACGGAACCGTGGGGGACTCCGTCACACTGTCTCCTCGAGTCATCTGGGAGAGAGACAGAAAGGAAGCAGTATACAAGACATTTCAGCAGCAGCAGAACGACAAGCAGATAAAGTGAGTTAAAATGAGGTGAAACAAGCAACTGAATTCAAAATATCAAATCACTTTTGTATGTTTGTATGTGAAAGGTGAAATTTGCAAGAGGTGCAAAAAATCAGTGGAGAAATGTTGAGAACATTTAAGTGGCTTTAAATAACTCTCTGTTTCTGGTTTCACATCATTTTAAATCATACATGGAGTGAAGAAAATTAGACCCTTGTAAACAATGTTAAAGATTCGGAGAAATTAATTAAAGCATGTGGCAGCATCTCAGAACACCACACTCCCAAAAGCACCAAAAACTTGCTTCTTACAGAAATTTGAAAGAAATTTTAATACTCCTATATATGAACTAAGTTGAATCAGTCAAAATAACACTAAATACACATGTTAGAAAACGGTTATACTCTCACCTTGCTGGAAGTATGATTTTTTCCAGGATTGCTACATGCTTGTCGATATTTATATAATGCAGGTGTGGGTGGGGCTTCTCTCAGCAGACTGCTCTCTGAACAAATATTAAGAGCATCAGACACAATATTAGACCTGATATGTAAAATATGGCAACATTTCATACAATCATATTTTGCCATGACATATTGCTCATATATGTATACAATGAGTATAATTACCCTCATTGTGTGTGTGAGGCAGTCCTTGGTATCTCTGTTCAGGTTTAGGAGGTGGAGGAGGCTCGACATCTGTAGATTGACTTTCCATGCCATCTAGACTGCTCTTAGACTAAAATGCAATTGCAGGAAAAAGTTTATTGCGGAATACAACTCATAAAAGTAATGAAGTTATATATTTAAACAGTATTTTTATGCAACATCAGATTAGAGTACCTGCTGAATCCCATTGTCCAATACTTTAGCAGCAAGCTGTGTTTCAGACAACGAAGGCCGTAAAAACGGAGGCTGAACCTGAAGAGACTGAGCTCTCGGCAACCGGCCAACATACCTTCACACATGAATGAACATTTCCAGATTAGGATATAAAGCTATTTGCATAATCCACAATTACACTACTGTGGTTTTGGTAAAAACAGCAAATGTAAAAACCTCGGGGCTTGGGAGCTACAGAGAACATGGGAAACATTACTACAGCATCCATGTGTAAATGGGTTAACCCCACCTCTGAACTTCCCAGTAACCTAAAGGCACACACAAATCAAAGGAAAAATGTTTAGAGCACGCAATATAAAAGAACAACATTTTTACTTGGGCAATGATAAGTACACCACCTGTTCGTTCGTGGTTCTTCCTCTGGCAACCAGCACAACGTGGAACCCAGTGAGCCCTGTTACTGGGACGAAGAACAGACCTGCTATACACATTGCAGCCATGCTGAAGACAAGAGTTAAAGATAGTGCCTTTGTGTATTGATTTCCACAACAGTTATGCTGGTAAATATATAAAATAAATAAATAAATAAATAAATAAGAACCCATCAATAATTTCCACCAGTAAACAAAATTATTAACATATTAATAAATTTCATCTCTGGTGTATTTTTTTTTTTATTATGCAGCTTTATTTAAATGGCTCCATTAACGAAAGCACATTGTCCCACAGCAGCTTTAAGGCACCCCAATGGTCATTACACATACAGATTATTAAAGACTACAATAACTTTAACCCAGCAATCTAGTAAACAAAGTAAACATTTTTGAATTACAAACTAAACCTAAAATGATGTTTTGCTTTACTATTACATTGTATAATAGAAAATAAATTAACATGTAAATGTCTCATGCCTCTGACATGGTAAGAAACAAAACACAACTGTCAAACTTCTCTGTTTTTAAATGCTTCATGACAGCTTAATCACAATGCACATTTTTTGTGGTAAGCAAGCACAATCATGCCTGTCTATTTAAACACTGCATGTAAAAAGATACGTGACTATTGAGTGTACTTCATCCAGCTGTTCAGTGTGGTGCAGAATGTAGAGCAGGCTGAATCCAAACACTCCTATAATGTGAGTGGTAAGGGACAAAAGGAATAGGAAGAAATAACGGTAGTTACGCCTCCCTATGCAGTTGTTCACCCATGGGCAATGATGATCAAAATCCTGCAAAATAAATGTAGCGGTCACAGAAATTGCCATTATATAAAAATACATTTAAAAATGTAAAATGCAGCAGACATGCTTACCTCCACACAGTTATCACACACTGAGCAGTGTGAGCACCGGGGCGGTCTGTAGAAGCGGCAGGTGGAGCACCATTTCATGCGCACCTGAATACCCCTCACCTCCACAGTTTTGTAAAGTGGAGCTCTGAAATCATCCTCTTTGTCTTCGTCCTCTTCAGCTACATCGGAAAATGAAAAACTAATTTAGTTCATTGCAATTCACATGTGCAGTGATTTACCACAAAATAAATTATATATTTTAATTTCAAATGAAACAAATACAAAAACTTTAAACTGCATTGGTTAATTTCAATATCTCATATTTTTATACTAGTGAGACAGCAACATTGGGAGCATTTATAAATGTTAAAATGTTCATCACATTTATGGAGATTTTTAAGACAAAAATATTTCTAATGTATAGTTCACAAAAAAAGATGCCAAAATATGACGAGTTGAATAACTTCAATGCTCAGTCTGCAACGTATATACTGTACAAACATGCTTCTTAGGTAACATCTATCAGGTCTAACCTGATCTCTAAAGACAATATTGTGAAAAATGCCTCTGTTTACCTCTTGGAAAGACACCGGGGTCCATAAACGTGGCCATGCAAAAGTTGGCCAGTGTGAAGAGGAAAATTACCCCACTGTAAATAGGAATGAAGGAGGAGAAACGCTCGGCCAGCCATGGGCAACTATAAAAACAGAGAAGCACAATAGCACCACACTCTAATAGCAGTTCAGTTTGCAATGATAAAAAGGCAAAAAATGGAAAAAAAAATACAAAAACCTTACGTGAAGCATAGGTAGAGTGTTGTGGCCCCAACAAGGAAGATCGTAGCTGCCGAGACAGGCACATAGCGACTTGGACGAAAACTACGAGAAGGGGAGGGGTCTCCGAGAGCCCCACCCACACTGAGACCCACCGGCATTGGGAAGAAATCAGGAATATGGACAGGGAACGTCAGAAAACAGGGGATCTTTGCCTGCTTGACAAGTTACAGCAGGAAAGCACTGCCATGATAAGACTAGCTTTTAGAGTAGAGGTGTGTACATGTGCAGGATATTGAACAAAACAAGATCAGAGAACAAATACAGCAATGCAAAAAGTGTGTAAATAAAGGTGCTCAGTTTTAAACATGAATTTACAAACAGTGCAGTTGCTCATGCATGCAGTTATGTGCCTATACATGAAAATACCTTATGATTTAACTCAATTGTTATAGAAAATATGTCTATAAAAATATTGTTTGTAAAAATATGTTTGGTAGAAGAGAATAAATCAAGTAAAAGCTAAGCTTCTTGTGCAAAATGCTGATAAGCTTTATGTTTCGACAACAGCAGCAGCGGCAAAAGAGAAACAGCAGCAAAATGACAGTCACTGATGAAAAAGGCCCAGTGATCAGAGATACATTTCTTTTTCTGAATTGCAATCCAATTAAAGCAGCTCTGTGACATGTGAATGCTTGGCTCTAGCGTATACATATAGGTCCACAAGAAAGAACAATAGAGTTCATAGGGAAATGAGAAGGCAAACCAGGAAGAAAGCAACAGAGAAAAAGGAATAAAACGCTCATACGGTCTCTGCAGGATTCCGGATGCACACTGGGATCTTTTGTCTAATAAAAGCATGTCATTATAAAAAAGTATTAAATGATGCTCTTGCGGTTTTCCGGCCTACATAAGAGTTCATATTTCAGTCCAGTAACAATCCAAAGTACTTGGAAGAAAATTTTAACTCATCCCAGGGGAAAGCAAGAGTCTCTCTTGGGTAAAAGCGTTGTGAACAGTTAAGATCTTGTGCATCCGTGTGAGACCAAAAACCCTTTAAAGGGTGATATGGCAAAACTCATGAGCTTCGTCTGTGTGCTTCTCCACCAAAGCAAGTATGGACATGGTATGGATGCACACTTCAGTCCACAAGCATTTTTGCCCAATACTGCAACCCATCAGTGCACATTGCTGGCTGCAGAAAAAAGGAGTGTTGTTCAGAACTTTTCTCCTAAGTCACACAAACAGGGAAGGACTCAACCTGTAAAATAAAGAAAAACACACAGATCATTGCATGTAACTGCTCACAATACAAATGTTCCATTTCCCAGGGAGTCTTAAAATCTGGGGGTGTATTCCATAAAGCCTTAATTATAAGGCAATATTGTCCAGTGCTTTACTGCATATTTAAAAATGGGCTAGAACATTCTACAAGAAATATAACAAAGGCACAGGCTTGGCACCAATCGTCTTGCGATATAAAACATGTACCCAACATGTTGAAACCTGATCGTTCTTCCTGTTGGTGTGTCATTTCCGACACGTGGTTGTGACCACGTCACTTTCTGTATTTATTTACATTTCACTATCTGAATACTGTTTAACATCTCAAGAGATTACTGGTGTCAAAGACAATACAGGGTAGTTTCTGCCTTTTGTTAGGTGTTAGTTATTTGCATGGATTACAACTGAGAGATTATTCTATAATTATATGGGAGAAAACAGAAACCAGTCTGATGGTACTAGAGCTGTCAGAATAATTTAACCACAAACATCTGTTTATAGTAGTTGAGAGAAGATTGTGATTACCCGCCCAGTTACATCTTCATTGCATCAATTCAACATTTATTCCTTTTTTGATGATGATTATTTAAAAACAATTATTAAAAAGATTAACATGCCTTCAGAAACACCACTCTTCCACTAGACATGAAAATCCAACAAAATTGTATTTCAGAGTTTTGATATACAACATGCTCACATTAGGAGTGTGTTAAATAAGCTATGAAAATGTGTGAACTTATTCACACAGGTATACGTTTGTGTTTCTATTTGGATACCGGGTCTAAAAAAAAAAAAAAAAAAAAGTTTCCATGTATTCATTAATACAATGCACTCCTTTAGGACCTCTGGGACAAAGACCAGAAACCTGTCCATGACCTTACATATGCAATTTTGACATATATTTCACAGGTGGTGATGATCAAGCGTTCAAATCGTTCTGGCCATACAGTTCGTCTAAATGGAAGCACTTGAATTAATTAAAGAAATCCGTACCACCACCGTCTGTGTGATATTTAAAGCACTACTGTATTTACAATACGACCTGTGGTGCCGAGACTGTTATGGCGGAGTTTGGAACTATGAACTCCTCTAAAGTGAAACTAATTGACACAAGGAATGAAGCATTTGGATTATAATGCTACAAGGACAAATTAGGACAGTCTTGTAAAAACGTATCTAAGAGGACTAACCGATTATGCAAAGCAGTTTAAGATAACACAACTGCTGACCTGTTACTTAAAGCACAGGTTAGATTTAGAAGAGAAACCGTGACACGGTGAACTTACGTGTTTGTTGCTTAACGAAGCACAAGTCAGAACGCAACTGCTGCCGTGCCCACAAATCCTTAATCCAGAAAACAAACGCTTTTAACCGTTTTGGCTTGACGAAACGAGTCGAGAGTGTAAATCATGGACACAAAACAATCAACGCAGACTGGGTCCGTTAACGTTATTAAAAAAAACAGGCAGGCGGGAGCTGCGAAAAGTTTGACGGCACATAACGAAAAAACGGACCAGTTAACAAACCAACGCGGTTCCCAAATTAGGCCATTAAACCTGCTCTTGGTAATCAAGCGGTGTGTGACTGGCCACGAATTCATGGACACACCAGAAACTGGCGTCAGGAGTAAAACAAAGCTCCGAAATATTTACATACAAGCTGTCGAGCGGATCTTTGGTCGTGGGCTAACTCTGCTAAAGCTAGCTGTTTGGTTAGGCCAATACGGGACGTGTCTCATTCTCGAGCTCTCCGATTTGAAGATGTAATATGATTTCGAGTAAAAAAAGATACAAACGTGTGTTTCAACCAGATATAATTCTAAATTCTCTTTACCTTTTAAAAATGTATTCATAAGTTGATTTGTGTTTAATCGATGTGTTTGGTATTAGTTATAAGCTATACTTGTTTAGGTTATCTGGTTTTCGGGATTTCCTACGTTCAATTTAGTTTTTAGTTGCAAAGCCAAAATTAAATTTTTATGTGGTGAATACAACTACACAGAAGCACTTTAGAATCCACTATTAAATAGCTCAGTTTAATTTGTGGTTTATTATTATACTTGTGGAAAGAATTTTTATATTATCTATTAAATGATAAGTACATTGACAGTGAGGACCAAATAAAGTATTGTTTTGAAAATAAATTTGAACTAAAATAGCTAGAACTCTGTTCATATTTTATTACCTCCCTATACACCTAAATAATCAGCTTCTTCACATTTCTAAGAAAAAATACTAATCTAGCAATGAAGGCTATAGTTTTTTTGTTTTAAAGTTGCAGGAGCATGTGAAGGTAGCAACATCCTGAGATGACATTAGCCCCTGAAACAGTCTTGCAGAGGGAGTGTTAGAATCTCGTGAAGGAAAATCTAAATAACTTTAATTTTCATGAAATACACCCGAAATATGAAAATGCTTCTCTTACCATTGCTGCAGTTTAAAGTTGTGTCTCAAACCATACACCAATAAATAGGGAATGAAAGTTTTAAAACTTACTACACAAGGTTGAAAAAAAGGTTTTACAGTTATGTAATGTTGACAAAAGATTTATTTAAATACTATTATTCATTGCTTTGCTTTCATAAAGCCCTGATATTGATATCTTAAATTCCGGTTCTTCTTCACCCAGATGTGTTGCAAAGGGGCAAATGAAACCTTATCCCTAAAGTACTACAGTGATATTTGTGTTAAATTAGATCCCCAATATGAGCAAACTTTAATACATTATGTATTGGCTATTTAAATTCATTTAATTTATATGGAGCATTTTTCTGAACAATTGGTTGCAAATAAAAAAATTTTTCTGAACAATTGGTTGCAAATAAAAAAAATTGTGTTGGATGGTTAGCAAGTCAGTATTATAGAAACTCCTCTTCTGGTGCTGATGGATTAATGGTGGACTCTTATTATTAGTATTTGGAATTTAGATATTTATAATTTAATAAGGAAATTACTAATGCAATAATTTAAGAACTACAAGAATACGTTACAGTCATTACAAATGTAGTTTTATTAAGAACAACACCAATCAAAAATATGTAATAATTAAAAAACTTATTCATGGGAAAAAACAACTATAAATTTATTTTATGGTCTCATTTTTTAAGCCCCCTTGCTGCAGAGCTCATCTTTATAACCTTACTTTAGATCAATGAATCGAATGTCCATGATCAGGAGGGTGTGCCGAGGCAGTGGTCTAGGCGCTGGTGAAAGCACCGTCATCACTTGAGCCTGAGTGTCCACACCTGTAACAACAATAAATCCACAGACTGGACTTTCCAAAATCTCCCTGCGACTTGTACCTACTTCTGTCTCGTCCTCCACGCAGCTAACACTGAGCACATGGTGGGTTAGGTCACGTCCAGGGCTCACAGGAACCAGCTTCAGCTGTGTGTCGTCTTGTGACATACCCAGTGGCAGGCAGGAGTCTGGAATGGATGGTGCACCGATTTTGTAGATCCGCACGTCTGAGAAGCGGACATCAAAAGCATGTGGGTAGAACGAATTGCCGCGGAAGCCGTAGAAGTATTCACGGATCTTATCGTCGCGTGTTTCCCTTCTGCAGTCTTTGGAGCGCTCGACCACACCACCAGATTTGGGCAGGAGAACGACACGGACAAAGTGTGGCAAGTCCCTTTTAAGCTCATTGTAGAGGCGCTCCTGATCGAGAACTAATACAACGTCCACCTGGAATGCAGACGCACAGTGAACAAGCGCCTGGTAGCCTGAGCCTTTAACCCAGCCGCATGTGTTGATGATACAGCCTCCTACGCTGGCCCTGCGATTCACCTCACAGCGCTGGGAGAAGACCTCGGCCAGACGGGAAGTTAACTACACACGAAAAACAGAAATCACATGTTATTGACGCAACTGTTCGTGGTGTTCACATAGGTGCAGATTCACAAACGCATAAGAAGCATAAGAAGCATAAAAAGTTACCAACCTTGCATGAATTACTGCACATTTTAAACCTTATACTTTAATTATAAGCAAACAGATAAACATGTGACCCGTTTAAGTTTCTCTAGTCTTCTCTATTTTTTACCTTGTTATACAGTTTGATGTTTGTTCCTGGAGTCGTAGAACCAAAGTGAAAGACTAGAGGAGCCTGCACAGAAAATCCTTCCTCCACATCAGCTGTACGTTCAATGTACAGCGCTGACATTGTCCCAGGAATAGACACCTAAAAATATATAAATGCCATAAAAATTTATTAACTGCATTAAACTTTGCCTTAGACAGTAGATGGAATAAAATATAGCTCAGCATATCTCAATGAACACTTGTAACAGACTACAGTAAGGTTCTCTTACACCACTCTGGCCGACATCCAGCTCCACTAGTGTGGGCCTCCTGCCCATCCTCACTGCGTAGTTCAACAACATCCGACACACTGTGGATTTCCCCACATCAGTTGGACCGACTACCATGACCTGAAGATTAAAAACTCTGTTAACAAATAAACAGCCTTTTATTACAGTGTTCTGTAATATGAATTTCAAATAAATTCTACACACCCTTGGCCCTCTCTCATTGTCTTTCTCAGCCTGTCTCCTCATTTGTTCCAATGCAGCATGAGTATTCAGATACAACAGCATGGGTGCGTCCTTAGAGACATAAGCCACCTAAACAAAAATGACAGTTACATTTAGACATGTCCATGAATAATTCTGTTATGCAGTATGTGCTTTTTTTATTATTGTAATAAATAATAAATTTTGTAGTCTATTTATATGGAATTTTCTGGCTTTCCTCCCACATTAATGAATATGTGCCATTAGCAAGATTTACAACAATCCTTCTTACCTCTGTCTTGCCAGTAAGTGATACACTGCATCCCTGCCACGTGAAAACGGCGATTTTTGAGCCAGGGCCGAAGGAGTACTTCTTATTCCTGTTTAGTTCTGAGCCAAACACCTCAGCAAAGCCAGACAGGAGCTCAAGTTGTACACGCTCTCCAGATTCCACCTCGAACCTCAGCTCAGTCTCTTTCTCCAAATCAAAGCGTGTTCCGCCACTCCCTGCACCTGCAGCTGAACTTGTCCCTTCATCAGCAACCTTCTCTGATGTCTCAGTGCTCATGACTGGCAGACACAAATGAAATGTTACCACTTCAGTGTAAAATCCTAAATAAAATTTGCTGATGAATACACTTGTGCACAATTTTACACCCAACCTTTCTGCTTTATTGTCCTTCCTCCACCATACTGTAGTCCATCTGTTTTCTTTGTTTTTGTTAGTCCCGTTAGTTCTCTGTTCTCTATTGGCCAGGGCCATCACAGAACAGGTAGAATTTGGGTAGTGGATTGTTTATTGTCAGTTCTGCTGTGACACTAATGCAATGAGGAGGTTTTAGTGATGCAGTGCTGCTGTAGTTTTATTTCTTCACCTCAGTGACACTGCTGGGATAGGAATAATGCACCAACCAAATAACCCCTGCTCTGTGGTGGTACTACTGGGGTCCTGACCATCAGAACCGAGTAAAGGGGACGTACACAGTATGTACTGTAGAACACAAACATATGGACTACAGTCTGTTATTGTAGACTACAAAGTCCATCTTTACAGTAAGTGGAACTGAGAACATGGACAATAAGTGGAGCAAAAAAAAGTGGATTGTGTGACCTGACGGTAAACTGCACGGAATACGGTGAATAAACATGATAAATGACTGCATGGTACACTGTGATGTTTACAGAAGACAATAACAGAAGAAAAAAATTAACATATTTATTTTTATTCGTTAAATACTGACAGTAAATAAAGTAGTCACTGATTACTTCAAATGACAAAGCTAACTAAAAAAGGGTTTAAATACAGTAAACTAACGCAGCGTATAACGTCAGTGAAGCGAATAAATTATTTGATAGATAATGAACAAGCAACATTAAAGCGTTTCAATTTTTCAAAATCCTTAAAGCTATTTGGATATTGAATTGATTTTTGCTTACTTTTTTAAATTAAATCAACTCCAACCGTGTGTCGCGTTTTCAAACCCTTCTGCGGCGCTCCGAACTGTCGCATGGCGAAGACGTCATCAGACTTTTGTATCACGTGACGGATCGTGTAAAATGTAGCCAAACCTACATTTTACACTTAAATGGTTTATCTTAGATTATTATTTCTGATATACAGCTCGTATTACGTTATTAATCAATAAAAACCTCTCAGACCAGTCTGGGTTAATCATAAGGTTTATGACAGAAATGTGAATGTGTACTTTATTAAAGTGGCTTCAGAGCCTTTTGATAAAGAAAATACACAGATGCAGAATTTATTCATAATAAACCAAAGAAACAAACTTTATTAACAAATCACAGAAAGAACGGGTCAGTATTAATATGCATTTTAAAACAAGAAGTTAAAGAAAGATAGGCCAAAGTAACTGCAACAATCCAGGTCATGGAGCCTTAAAGTCATCAGAGAAAAGACTGGGAACAATCCGTTTGGTCCATCCTCATCATTATGCATCCAAACAACCAAAGACTAACTGAAAACGAATGTAACAAAAATATACAATTAACGTTTACATTCCAAACAAAGCTGCTATTTTATTTTCAAGGTGACAGTATTATTCATTTACCTCAACTACATTTAACATTTCAGGCACCTAATATCCCATTTACAGATCACACCCTCTGTATTTTTATTGAAACAACAGAAATGTAATCTGAACATTGCCTACCAGTTATATGTAAACCTCTAACTGGACTGCAGCGCATGTTTCAGGGAGCTTACAACCTCAGTAGGATCTGGAAACTTAAGTTTACGTGGGGGACCTTTTTTGATGCCAGTCCATAACACCACCTCTGGAGGAAAAAAAAAAAGGAATGAACTAACGAATGAACAAGAGTTGGATTTAGGCATTTTTACATAACTGCTGTAATAGGCTCAGGTTTTCACTCAATGTGTGCTTAAATGGATCCTGAGTCTCAAAATGATCTCTCAAATGATTTCTTGAACTAAATAGAAATGGTTTTTGCATTATCAAAAATAATATTTCAATAAAATATAAAAGGTCAAGAAAGTCCTTTTACCGTCGCTTCCCTCCACCAGTGTGATTTCAAAACTGTTCCGACGAGGTTGCTTGGGGTTTAGTAGTACACACAACTCAGGATTTACAGACAGGAGAGCCTCTCGCACGGCGTTGGCATTGCGTCCATATACGCGTCAGCTTTTACTAAAAACAAATAACAGTAATAATACCAATTACAAAAAAGGTACTAAATTACATTGTAGTTAAAGATAAATTCTATCTTGTAACATGCCCCACGGTTCCCCAAACAGCATTTAGGACACTTTGAACTTCTTAATGACACTAACCAGTGTTCAATTATCACTTTTCGACCTTTATCCTCTTCATCCTGTTTTTCTTCTTCTTTATTTTGCTTTGGCGCTGGTTCTCCTTTTAAAACCACTTCAGCTTTGCGCTTTGACCCTCGACCTGCGAAAATATTACACACGTCTTT
This sequence comes from Corydoras sp. C115, assembly GCA_019802505.1. Classification (NCBI taxonomy): domain Eukaryota; kingdom Metazoa; phylum Chordata; class Actinopteri; order Siluriformes; family Callichthyidae; genus Corydoras; species Corydoras sp. C115. The sequence goes on from JAFMOC010000029.1 coordinate 3,742,224, forward strand.
ACAATATATCTTATATTATCTGAATTACAGCATGGTGGTGTAAGTGGTGGTAGTGGTTAGCACTTCTGCCTCTCAGCTCTGGTGATCCAGGTTCGAATCCAAAACTGGGTGGAGTTTCTATGTTCTCTTGTTTCCTCCCACAATCCGACAACATAGATTCAAGGTAAATTGGCTGTTCTAAATTGTCCCTATATGTGTGTGCGTGCCCAGTGATTGGCGCCCTGTCCTGGGTGTATCTGCCCAGCACCCGAAACGTGGATGGATGGATGGATGAATTACTGTCATCACACTTTAAACAAAATATAACAATTGGATGTTTTTTTTTAAAGCTGGAAGAAAATCTTTGTATACTGCACATTGCACTTCTATAACATATTAAATCATAAGCATCAAATAAAGTCACGCACAAAAATAGTGCGCGAAATCACAGTAAAATGTTAGCACACTGGATGTAAATACTGCGCTTTTATGTTTTAAATGAACATTGTGTTTTAAAAAGAACTTGCGTACCTGCTTTAGCACGCGACGCCATTCTCGCAGACAACTTTTAGCGCCGTTGTGGAAGAAATGGTGACGCAAAAGAAAGCAGGGGAAACAGCGCCATCTATTCAGGAGGATAGTCATCACAAGACCAATTACATAAACAATCCAGGCCTCGCGTTTAGTGTAGGTTATTAATTCATTCATTATCTCCCGCTTTATCCTCTATTAGGGTCGCGGTGGGGTTCCCCATGCCCATCCAGGGTCCAGGGGAGAACGTCTCGGACGCTTGGCAGATACACCCAAGACAGGCGCCAATCTATTGCTGGGTACACACTCACTCACACAGACACACTCTATATGGGGCAATTTAGAGAACTCAATTAACTTGATCCATGCTTTTGGACTGTGGGAGAAAACCAGAGAACCCGGAGGAAACCCACGCGGACATGGGGAGAACATGGAAACTCCACCCAGATGGGGATTCGAACCGGGAATCCCTAGAGCTGAGAGGCGAATGTGCTAACCACTAAGCCACCGTAGATTATACAAACGTTAATACAGTTTTCATCTCATATATAATTTTAAGTTAAAGAGCAGGATCAACCTGGTCCGAAATAATAACAGCAAACAAAAGTCTTCTAGACAATCTTTCATTGAAATATAAATCTCCTGCTTATTAAAGCATTAAAGTAAAATATTAAAGTTCGGCATGTTTAAACCAGATCACTATTATGGTGTGAGGATACATTATAGTATATAGAAATTTATTTACATGCTTACGGTAATTCAAGGTGAAATTATACCAAACTATGACTGGCATGTAATTTTGCTTTAACAGAAGAAAGTTTGTAAATGTGATAAAAATCAAAAGTATTCTGATACACAATTCGATGAGATGTCACTGCTAATATTATAACAGTATTTTTGTATTTTGACTTTATTAATGCTGTGTGGACTAATTAGCTTTTCTAAGTTCTGTAATGTTCAGTTTTAGCTTAATAATGAGACAGTAATACCAAAAGTCACAGGAGAATTTTATTGCCATTATAAAGCATAAACAATTACACTGTAATTGTATACAGATGTTTGCATGTACCTAATATAATGATTTAAACTTTTTACCCTTGGAATGTCTTAATAGAACATGTGTCATTTCATCACCATTATTTTTATTAAGCCAACCAGTTATTACAGTTGTTGCATAAAGAGGCAGAATATAAATTATTACAATAACTAAGAACACAATTTTTTGAAGCAGAATTAACAGATTATGTTACAGAACACACTGTATTGCATGTTATTTTCTCCTTTAGCCAAATGTTATTTTCTCCTTTAGCCAAATGTTATTTTCTCCTTTAGCCAAATGTGGAGTTGTTCCAGGCCACATTTGCTGCATCCATGTCAAAAAAGTTGATGTAGATCCTGAAACACATTGAGTGGACAGGATTGTAAATCAGATCAGCAACAAACCCAAAATGTCATTTAGGTCTACTAAATGCTGATATTGATACGTGTGATTTATACCTGTCTGGGGAAATTCCCAGATGTTTGTTGAGTATGCCCATGAGAAGTTTGGAGTACTGCTTATTCTGTGAGCCTCCAATTTTTCCGATGCTGTTCAGGGAGCAAAGGGCACAAGGATCTGCTTTCCCTCCAAACATCATCATCTGATCTGGAGCAATGTGCACTGCAATATACTAAGAAACACAGAATGCTACAGTGTTAATCCAGGATTAACATAAATTACAACTCTGTGTACATTCCACCTCAATACATTATCTATAACAATAACACAAGCCATATATAGATAGATAGATAGATAGATAGATAGATAGATAGATAGATAGATAGATAGATAGATAGATGGATGGATACACACACACACACACTGTATTGGAAAGATTGTAAGTTGCTGATGAATGACAGGCCTGTATAAGATGACACTCACATTAGCAGGTTTGCTCATAGCTTTCGCAAGTTCCTGAGTGATTTCGGACATCAGCCCTGCGGGAATTGCATCCTTCGGAACATTCGTGTTTACCACAAACATCGGCATGACGACAGCGCAATTAAAACGGTTTGCAAAATTAAATAAGCTTTGCAATGCTCCTCTTACAGATGTCTAACCGTTTACAGTCTCTCGCTTCCACCCGTTTCGTTCACGTGTTTTAATCGCGCCTGTTTACCGACGTCCCCGCCTCATTGTACTGATTGGTTCATTTGTGTTTGTATTAAAGCCGCAGATTTGACACGTTACCTGTCATTCATGCTAAAAAACCTCAACGAATCGAGGCATTATTGGTAGGAGTCGATTCCCGTTCTGGACCTTCATGGTCTTCGACTCGTTAAAGCGACCCAGCGGTTCTCGGTCGAGGAAAAAGAGTTTCACACAAAGAAAAAAAGTGCATGTTTCCGACTGTACTTTTACAATATATTCTCTCGTACCCTCGTCATCTGGAAATGAAGTCGACTCGACTATGGAATCAACTAACCTTAGGAGCAAGTTTGTTTTCTGTTATTTACGGTACAGACGCTGCGCATGCGCATAGTACAACCCATGCCAAATTCCAAATGCATCAAATCTGCTTCGGTTAGTGCACTGCACAGGGCGGACTAGCTATTATGTAACAGCGCACGTTAAGCACTAGTTCAGGGAGTAGGAGTAGATTTAAGGTGCAGCCCACGTCGTCGGTCAGCTATACCAGTTTGACTTGAGAAAAGACATATCGGCGGTGGAGAGTTATCTTTTAGTCTGTCGGTTTAAAGGCCGGAACGCTAAAACCGATGATAGTTTGTTTGTGGGTCTCGTAAATTGTCGCTTTTGTCACCTGTGATGTGTATTTGCTTTAAAAGCTCAAGCGGTTGGATCGCGGGGCAAGTGTGCAATGTATTTTGATGCTGTGTGGAGGAGGGAAGTTTCTTTGGTTACTTGTTCTGATTTTTAAAGATACTGGTTTAATTGGATCAAAAATCAAGGTAGGATTATTATTGTGAAACATTGACCACATGAATACTTGTTTGCGTTTTTATTTGTACTTTAAATTCATCAAAAACTTAAGTACTTTGTGAGACTGGTTTGCTGTTTTAAACTTCACACCACCTATAATCTGTTCTACCATTTCATCACTAGTTTCTGTTTGTAAAGTTCTAATCCAGGGATAATTTATGTTTTATAATGCTTTTATGAATAACCATCAACTTGTTATAGGTGTTTAAATAAGTGTTAATATTGCTATTTATAGGTATATCCTTTTGTTTTTAACAGTTTATTTGCAGAGCCTTTTGTTGCCTTGAAGACACAAGGAATTTGGAGGATATATTTTAAACTGATGCTCTTGTAGGAACACCTTACGAGAGGATAGAGGTGTCAACGTATAATGGCAGACACAGTGAAGACCTTTCAGGCACACCTGACCGCTGTTATGGACAGCCTGGTCCGTGCCTCGGTCTGTGAGATCACAAAACTGTTTGAGGACACGGTGAATGACTACCTTGTGGAGATCTCCCTGAACAGGAAGGAGAATGAGGCGCTTAAGCTTCGTCTGCGCCTCACTGAGAATAAGCTGAGGAATGAGAGGAAGTATGGGTTGGCCTGGGCAGCAAGTCGGCGAGCGGCTGGCCTGCTCAACTCGGATGAGAATGTAACTAAAAAGCGCAAACTGGAAACCAGTAAGCACCAGCAAGTTGCTGAGTAACACTCTGAATTAAGTGCAGGCAAAATGGTGTTAGGGAGTGAGTGTAATGGCGACCTGCTCCTCAGTTCTCATTTTTCTTCTCTCTCCTCCTCCCCTCCCTGCCTTGATCTCCTCTCTTTTTTTCCCCTTCCCCCTCCCTCGTTTTTTTCCTCTCAGGAGGCAAGCAGGCTAAGGAGTGGAGCAGCGGAGCGTGGGAGGAGGGGGCTGGAGGAGCCAGGGATGATAGGAGGGACATGTGTCACACTTATCCACCAACCACAATTGAGGGAGAAGAGGAGGAGGAGGAGAGGAGATGCGTCTCCGGGGAGATGAAGGAGGTGGCCCGCATTAAGGAGGAGGTGAGCAACCAATCACAGTGCAGAAAGCAGCTGGGAAAAAAAGAGATACAGGCTGGGAGAAAGGTGGTATAAGGGAGGGAGGAAGGTAGGCAGAAAGGGAGAGAGAAAGGGAGGGAGGGAGGACCCAAAGAAAGAGCATGAGGGAGGAAAGGGAGGGATTTCAGAAGAAGCATAAGGATTCAGGGAGAGAAAACCCAACAGGAGCAAAAGCAGTAGGAGAAGCTCTACTACACAGTTAAACCTCCACATTATTTATTAATTAATAAAATATGAGAAATCTACTGAATCTTTAACACTCATCCAAACACAAATCCTGTTTGAACAGTATTCAATGGGCTAAAATATATATTTGGCATTACTCAAAGGAATTTTGTGCTTTTAGGCCAAACTGTCTTAGGGTCTCATTGGACCCTTTGGGATCAAGCAGTTTCAGAAACTACTCATTTGGAGGTTCTTGGGTAACTATGTACCTTATAGTTTTTTTTTACCTCCGTTTAAGCATTGTTTAACACTTGCTACTGTTCACGTAGTTAATGTTTTACAGAAAATGTTGGCTGAAATCATATTTTTCTTTTACATGGCACATGATTTCATGGTACCCGCTACAAGTATAGCTTAAAAATGTCTCTAAAAACTGGTTTCTTAAAACTATGATTGTTCTTCTGACAAAATTGATGATTCTTTCTCCAATAGCTAGAAAAATTCTTAAATCCCGTTTGTGATGAAAATATTTATATTTCATAAACATGCTAGCAGAAGTGCCAATTGTTTTGAGTAATTGAGTTACGTTCGCTAGGGGATATTAAAGCATGTTACACTTACACTTAATTTATTTTTGTTCTGTGGTTCTTGTGAATTTTTGGCTATGTTAATTAATGGAAATAAAATGGATAAATAATCACAATCAGGTTTTACTGAGTTCAAAAAGTTTTGGAGGAAATGCTCCAAGGAAGTGTTTGTATATTGAAGCTAGTAAACAGTTATAACATTGTTACCATGTTGTTCCTTTTAGATAGTGAACGAACCAAATGGAGACTACAGGTGTGAATCGGTCAGGCTTCTGGAGGAAGCACTGGAGATGAGTCAGAGTGAGAGCACCTCAGCACACAGTGAGTGGCAAAAGTGTAACAAAATGTGTTTGAATTATTTTGTTATTGTTGTTTTATGCCTATAGATAAACCCATGACATAAAATTTTGTATATATATTATTATATTTATATGTTTTTATAGTAATATCTTTACTGTGTGTTCAGAAGAACTGGATTGTGTCTCTGTTGCTTCTGGGTCGGTTCAGGCTCAAGAGTGGGAGCAGCAGCCTACTCACTCAGTACAGCCTGCAAACAGCAGCGATGATCTCACTGGGCTAGAGAGTGCCCTAAAGGCAGAGTGTGAGAAGAAAGATGCGAGTTCTGCTCTTACCAGCTCCTCGCATACTAAGGACAGGGGTGAAAGTGTGGAATTCATTGGCCTAGACGGCCTGTGCAGCTCTCAGCAAGATCCTATGCCCTCAACATGTGAAACCAGTGCAGCAGAACTGCAATTACAATTCACCACTGGCAGCCAAGAGAACGAGGAGGAGGAGGAGGAGGAGGAGGAGGAGGAAGAGTTGGGCCAAGAAGGTGCAGACTTGCTGCATTTTTGTCCTCAGTGCGGTGGTGGTTTTAACTCCTCCTCGGACCTGACTGAGCATGTGTGCCCATTGGCCGAGGAGCACTTTCAGTGTTCGGGGTGTGGCCAAGAGTTTAGTCATGCCTTGAGCCTTAAAACCCATGAGTGTGAGCAACCACACCGCTGTGAACTTTGTGGCAAACGGTTCACGCACTCTCGCTCCCTTGAACGTCACCAGCTAGTGCACACGGGTGAACGCCCACACCGCTGCCCTCAGTGTGGCCGAAGTTTCAGCCGCCTCGGCAACCTGGAGCGACACCAGCGCATTCACACAGGCGAGCGTCCATATGAGTGCGGGGCATGTGGCAAGCGCTTCAGCCGCATTGAGTATCTTAAACGGCACCAACAGATTCACACCGGGGATAGAGGAGAACGGAATCAAACCCTCAGCGACACAGAGATTCTCAAACAACAGCAGTGCTTCTCAAGTGCTTGAGCAAAACTGTAACTTCAGCTTCAATGGCCAATTATCAGTACTCAAATATTTTATAACTGAATATTTTCACAGACCTGGTGCATGATGGAGACTTTTGGCTTGTTTACATACAAATCACAGCGATGATAAAGTCAATGAATGCATGATTCTGCCATTTTGGCGAAAATGTTTTACAACAATTTGACAAACAAATAAAAATAAATACACGTACGAGGATGTTAATCTTCATTTTTTTAGAAGTCTGGCCTTTTCTAATTAAACATGCATTACAAGTGTAAATTTCTTTTATTTAAATGGCTGCAGTTCAGAGAAACTAAATCACTGTATTCTAGTTTTAAAAGTCTCCAGGCTGAAATGTAAAAAAAAAATAAAAATCTTTAAAATCAGATGTGCTCTATAATGTCCTACATGCCACTTCTTTTTCTAATCATAACATCAAAAACTTAGGTTAGACATTTGTTTCTGTTATGGGTCGTTATGCTGAAGTGAACAATTATCAGACTGAACTGGATTTCATCCCCACAGTTTACAAGTCTCTCTCGTTAGCTTAAACACACCAAAATAAAAACTAAAAATATATCATTTAAAATAAATCAGTAAATATTAAAAATTGGTGTAAAAGAGCTTTTAAGATTAGTGTTTTAAAAGAACATGCATGACCTCAAGCAAACTACTCGCTCTGAAAACAAAAACAATCCATTAACAACTGACCCTGTCTACATTACCAGCTCCCCTTTCAGTTAGTAGCATTCATTCCTTTCTTACATTTCCCTAGATCTTTTTCTGCCTATCTACCCGTGTCGCTCTCCTTTTCGCACCTTTAATTAACAGTAATTTAATAGCATTTCTTAAAAAACATGTAATTGCTTCACTCATTGTATGCCTGGCATTTGTTTGTTTTTTAAACCGATTAAATGTAAAATAATTCTTCGTTACACCATATTTCCTTTTTGTTATGTCCTGTATTATGTTTATTTCTTTGAAGATAAAACCACATTTAGCCTGTAAATAAATAAATAATAAATTATTTATTTTGATGTAATTTTAAAACCAATTATCCTAACAACTTACTTTTAAGGTTTGAATGCTTGATTCTTTTATTGTAATGTTTTCTGCATTTAAGTGAAGAATTATTGCTTTTAAAGTTTCAGTTGATTGAGAGCATGTAATTCACAATACTGTGTTAAAACATGTTTCCTAAGAGTTCTCAAAATTCACTCATTATTTATCGATGAAAATGTAAATGCAAGGACTGATAATCTTAAATTATATTCCTTTAAATGAGTACCCTAAAGGTCAATAGCAATAATAGGATGTAAGTGGACATCAGTAATGACTTCACATCTCATCAGTGACAAGTTACCATCTGGTCAAACTGTTTAACTGCAAACAGATCAAATCTAAAATTCAAAATAAACTAATTTTAACATCGTCTTATTTAAAACCAGCAGCTAATATGTTGTTTGCTTTTTTTCAGACCAGTCTCTACAGACAATTGCTTTTACAAATTCAGCTCATGCTGATATATTATGCAGAACTATCCAATTAGTATGTGCACATAATTGGCCTGGGATATAGCCACTCCCTGTCTCATCTAACATGAAGGTAACCAAGATTACACTCCATCAGCTTAAATAAAACACTCCTTCTTTATGACTGACAGAAAGATAGAGTGTGGAAGATAAGGAAAGTGAGAAGGAGGTATCTGAGGGATTCTATGTCAGCAGGAAGAGGTAAATATTCTAAGGAACAGACATTCTATCCTGTAGCCCATAAAACAGACCCATTTGGACAGAGCGAAAGAGAGAGGGGAAAAGATGCAGGATGGGCAGAGTGGCATGAAAACCTAAAGCAAGACTGACAAAACATCACTGAGAAGAGCTGCAAGGCAACAAACTAAAATAAAGCAATGAATAATAGAAGAAAAAGCAAAAGGATTCTGACATTCTGATCCATCTGTTTTGATCCAATTATATGTATTTGGTGTTCATATTTTTAATAGCTAAAGAAAGATACTAACAACAAAAAAGGGTAGGGTAGGTGTTAGCTTTCATTCAGAGAGAGAGAGAGCTTGAGAGTGAGCAAGAGAGAGAAAAAAGAATTGATGCAACTATGTTCATGCTCATTCGAGAAGGACCAGCAGGTGGAGTCGCTACAGGCGGGCCGGCAGTCACACCAGAGAGGACGGCAAAACAGGTGTGTAAACGTTTCTGCTGTAAAAAGCTGTAAAAAGCTGTAAAACTGCAGTTTTTTTTTCAAAGCTTCAATATGGAATTTATTAAACATGGCACTTTGTGGAGTTGTAAAAAAAAAATGATATTTGTTCTTGATATTTCCTTAGGGTTCTAAAATATTCAATGCTTTAAATAAGTTGCAAACTGTTATTGTAAGTTATGAAAAGTTCTGAAGTTATTCTATTACCTATAATTATGTATGTTATTTATTTACTTATTTATTTGTTAATATCATGCCTGTCTATGCCATTTCTTAATGCTTTAAAATGACAAAGCTTTGTAGCCTGTTCCTGACTGCTAAATTGAAAATCATCATTTATTTGCTCATTGTCAATTTTTAAGATAAATTCTTAGACAAGACAGACAATACAAATAGTTATCTACTTTTATTTTAAGATGCTTCTTTTAGAGTTATTTTTATTATATATTTTGTAGATTTTACCACCTTGGGTATTTCTTTTAAATAAATAAAAGATTAAAAACGAATCCATTATGGCACGCCTGGGTGAGTTTGATATGCAAGAACTCACACAGCCTCAATCCAAGTAACCAACTTTGGGATAAACAAGAATGGGAATTGCCCATCATGCCTATCCAACATTATGAGTCTGAACTATATAAATCCTTTTATATATGAATGGGCAATAATTTCCCTAAAAAGGTTAATTCTCCAAAATTTTGTAGAATATCTTGCCAGAAAAATGCAAAGGAAGTAACTACATATAAAGTTCCTGTAGATGTAATGTGTTGATGTTTAAATACTTTTGTCCATATACTGTATCAAGTTAAGCCAACACCCAAGATAATATATCTCAAGGGTTCATGTTCTTTAATACTGTGAGCTCGAGTTTCAGGTGAGGATCATCTTTTAGCACCACTACGTGCCCAAGTTCTGCATGTCCTGTATAATACAGGCCGCTGTTGCTGTTTTTGTTGGTTTGGTTTTGGTGGTTTTGTATAATTATTTGTTCCAAGGTATTTGAGCTATATAATTAGAAATAATTTATTAGACTTATTTTTCTGCCGCCCATGATAATTCAGCTTAGCAAAGAGATGCAGTCTCTAATTAATTCTTAATTCATTTTTGTTGTTTTTTTTTTTAAGGTCCAGGCTGCTATAAAGAAGACAGTGGAGAAACAAAAAAAACAGTCTGGTATGTCTGATCATTTTAACAACACCTCGAAATCGAATGGGGGATGGATCCAAAGTCTGTCTACATCATCTCGAAGAAGTGGAGATGAGGACGAGGAAGAGAATGAAGAGGTGGCCAATAAGACTGAAGAACAACATGAAGATAAGGAAACTGATCTTGAGCCCATTGTACAGTCAGTATTTGGCCAAGTAAGATCACACAATGTTGTATTCTCACAAATACATTTAGTTTGTTTGCAAGCCATATAACAAATGCTATTCTGGATAAATTGGGGGACAAATGGGGGCAACTTAGACTGGGATGTGAATAGGTTTTGCAGGTGTAATGTGTAGGTCTTATACTTTTTTTTGTCCATATAATGTGTAAAAAAAATTTATGATTCTGTCTAAATAATGAACAAGAGCATTATGCCTATTTTAAAAAATGCGCAGCTTTTAGATAAACATCTCCATATCTTCCAGAAAATAAATATAAATAATATAAAAATATAATAATATAAAAAAGGATTCTAACTTGACAGTGATGTAAACACAAGCAAATAATGTAATGTAATAATCATTTACGTAGGTCAAATTTTTTAACATGTAACCACTTTATCACCAAACTAATTTAGTATGGTGGTTAGAACAGTGAGATGAGGTGAAAGACAACACACAAAGCTTGTTTTCTTCAGCTTTTTTAATGAGTATTTGCCCTGTTTTGTGGTGTTGTGTTTCTGTGGTAATGATAATCTTGCTGTAATCACCTGCGACTGGCATTTTATAACTAGTTAAGAGGACAGGTCAGAAACCCAATCGCGAATAGCTGTCTTTGAAAAACGATAGTGTTATAATTATTTAATGATTTTTAGGAAAGGTTCCCAATTCCCAAATTTATAGCCTTATTGGATGTGAACACATTATTTTAATTGTATTAAAACTGAATGGATCGAATACCTACAGAAAAAAACATGACCCTCATCAGTCTCCTTTTTACATTTACATTTAGTCATTTAGCAGATGCTTTTATCCGAAGCGACTTACAAATGAGAACACCACAAGTCAGTAGTTGAGGAAAAATCAGCTACACTGTAGAATTTTCAAACCTGATCATTATTCTATCATGCGCCCCACCCCAAATTTACATTTTTATATAGAGTATAAAGTAATAAATTAAAAACAGTTTATCGGTATTATTTTTGCTCCATTGCTTTTTAATTGTGTGCATTGGATGAGGTCACTCTTTCCAAAGAATGTCTAGTATTTCAGGGTATCATGTCTAAGTAATTATGTGTTGTATCAGTGTGTGTGCAGCCAGATTGACATGGATTATAGTTCAGGCTGACTTGCAAAACATGCTAAGAGTAGCAATGTTGCACTAAAATGAGAGCAGATGATGGTAAATGAGGTCCCACACTCTTTGGTATGATTAAATTAGGATTAGGATGCACACAAAGTACTTAAGAAATTAATTTCTCTATCATTTGATTCCTTAATGTCTTCCTTGTCACCACAATCTATGTGACTCGTGTCTTTAATCTTAAATGTAGGATGCAAATAAAGATTCATTTAAATCGCCTAATACTTTGTGTCCCCACCCCCTTGTCCTAAAGTCATTTACATGGAGCTGTAATCTGCAAGAGTGCAAGGAGAATTGAACATGAAATCTTAGGTTGTAGAGAAGTGGAAGACTCAGTTTGGTTAAAGTAGATAGTGATTTGATATTTAGACGTCTGGATTAAAATCAGATCACTTGAATTGGTGAGCTACCAGCACAGTCAGCAATACCATGTCAGGTTAATTAAATGAAAACATTAAACTTACCAAAAAGAATAAATATGGGAGGAACTTTTTTTAAATGTTTAGATTTTTTTATTTAATACATTCTAAAATATAAGCAGAGTGAGAAAAAATCATGTAAAAGAGGAAAATATAAAAGCAATGGGAAACTGCATTAATCCAGCTAAGCACACACTGAATAAGGTAAGAACTTGTTTTAAAATTAAAATGTGGCTGAGATGTTGCATCAATGCCAAGTATTATCCTTTATTAAAAAAAAAAAAAAAAAAAGTTCTATGCTTTTATACAGGTAAATATTTAGCAGATATTGTCACTGTAGAAAGGTTAAATCCTATAAAATAAATCTTTGCAGTATACATTACTCTGGATCTTTTGCATTGAATATAAATTCTTTGTACAGTATGGTTTCATTATAACTAATTCAGATTCAACTAAATATATATATATATATATATATATATATATATATATATATATATATATATATATATATATATATATATATATATATATATATATATATAATTATAGTTTAATAGTGTAACAATTCTACTTAAATTTGGTATTTAGGTAATTGTTCACTGACAAGTCATATTCCCCCCCCCCCCCCCCCCTACATTTTAACTGCTATCTAGCCACAGCATGTGTGTTTATCAGGGGGTTATAGAATGGGCTGGGACCCCACCTACCTGAGTGAAATGATGAGGGCTGTTTAAACAGCCTCTGAGTATACTGGTCCAAAACTGCACCATGCTGCACATTATAAAACTAGCATGCATCTTTTTCAGCTTTGATTTCATCAATGCTCAACTTGTATGTATAAATATTATAATAATCCTCCCATCTATATGAACATTCCCACATTTATTCACCTGCATTTTAACATGACCAAACCATCATTAAGTCTCCAGGTATGCTTTGAATCATCCTCATCTAATACCTCCTATGATCATCCCACTCAAGTTAATAAGCTACACTATATAAACCAAGCATTAAGAAACCGACACACTGCATCATGGATGTTTTTTATACCATGCTGGAACAGTTTTATACACATTTCGCAATGGGAGACCAAATGAAACACATGAATTGGGATTATTGAAGTGTGTTTTAATAACAGTGTACATATAGTGTAACATGCTGGTCAAACTAACAACTATTAAGGCATTTGTATTAGCATGTGGAATATTAGAAACTCTAGTTAGTGTTAGTTAATTAGTGTTAGGATTATCACTCAGTGCACTTACTGTCACTCAATGAACTACTTCATTCATCATGATGAGAGTTTGAACTACCTGTGTGGGGTGGGTGTGTTCTGGGCGTCTTTAAGCTTCTAAATCTTTTTATCTTTGGTCTGTTGCCATGCAACCTTCCTACAGTAATCTAGGCTCTGTGTTGAATTACGTATGTTGAACGCACAGTGCATTTGTATTAATTATACAGTTTGCATAAATCTAATAATTTATATTGCCATTTCTCCTTCATCAGTTTTACCCAGTCCCCTTTCACATTTTATTGTGTGAAAGTGCATTGAACATTAAAAAGTTGGGTTTTCATGTTACTCTGATTCACAGGACAGAGATCTCCGGCCAGAAGAGATAGAAGGTTTGTGAAGTAATTACATATTTGAGCAAGTCAATTTGTTTCAGTTTACTGCTCATCTTTAACTTGGCTGTGACTTTGGTCTCTTTATGTTTCTTCATTGTATGATGTAACACATTACACTAACTTAAACACATTTTTAATTTATTATTGTTAATTTTGCACAGTGTGGCACTCCATCCACAATCATGATCTAGAGTGAACCATGAAATGGTAAAATCAGTGTTTACAGCATTAATTTATACTTTTTTTTATCTGAATGCAGAATTACGGGAGGCATTTAATGAGTTTGATCAAAGAAAAAAAGGCTACATTAACTGTAAGAACCTGGGTGAGTGCATGAGGACTATGGGTTACATGCCTACAGAGATGGAACTTATCGAGATAAGTCAGCAAATCTGTAAGTAATTTACAGAGTACCAAATACTTCTGTACTACACAACAATTGTAATGTGTGTTTTGGTACACACAATGGATTTATTCCCATATGTGTGTGTGTGTTGTTTAGGTGGAGGTAAAATTGACTTTGATGACTTTGTGGAGCTGATTGGTCCTAAAATGCTTGCAGAAACTGCAGACATGATTGGGATTAGAGAACTAAAGGATGCTTTTAAAGAGGTCTTTCTGCACACAGATACACTGTACCAACCTAAAGCTTTCTTAAGATGTCATTATACTGCTTTGCATTAATAAACATACACTAAAATTATAAACAAATATTAATGTTTTACTCTTGTGAATATTAAAGTTGAAATAATTTATTATACAAATTTTAAACATTAGTTTAGTCACCTTCAATATATGAAATTATAAAGATAAATAAATAAATAAATAAAATCTTACTCATGAGAACTGTCTCTGATGTGGTTGTGCAGTTTGACTCAGATGATGATGGACAGATTAGTATTACTGAACTAAGAGAAGCTATGAAGAAACTAATGGGGGAACAGCTGAACCACAGAGACATTGATGAGATCATAAAGGATGTGGACCTTAACGGAGATGGTCAAGTGGATTTTGAAGGTTGGTAATATTTATAAATATCCAAATTTTTATTAATACTATAATGCTTCTGACTACAATCTCAATTTTCCCAATTGTGTTATCAGCTACTTAAAATAAATTATGAGGAAAAAAAACAGGAACAATCAGCCACAAGTGACAATTTGTATGTTTCTATTGTATGTTACCTTATTTATTTTTATTTTTATTTTTTTTAGAGTTTGTGAGAATGATGTCACGTTGACTGGATCTTTTTTTGGATCTTCACTGACAACACTGTCACTGGATGAAAAGATGTACAGTTTTCATTTCTATGTCAACAATAAACCTGACTTTTTTAATAGATCTGTAGGCAAAAACTTTTTAATTCTTAGAGTTAAAAACATTCAATACACTGATTTTGCAATTCATGTGGACTGTTTTATTCATTCATTCATTATCTCCCGCTTTATCCTCTATTAGGGTTGCGGTGGGGTTCCCCATGCCCATCCAGGGGAGAACGTCTTGGGCCCTGGGCAGATAGACGCAGGACAGGGTGCCAATCCATCGCTGGGCACACACTCACTCACACAAACACACTCTATATGGGGCGATTTTGAGAATTCAATTGACTTGATCCATGATTTTGGACTGTGGGAGGAAACCGGAGAACCTGGAGGAAACCCACACAGACACGGGGAGAACATGGAAACTCCACCCAGATGGGGATTCGAACCGGGAATCCCTAGCGCTGAGAGGCGAAAGTGCTAACCACTAAGCCACTGTGCCGCCTGACTAGTTTTCTATAAATAATAAAACAAAGTTCAAAGACGCTGTATCCAAGTAAAGGCAGCAATTGGAGCTATAATAATTCATTCATTTATCCTTTTCTTGATTGTATGGGTGGAGTTTCCATGTTCTCCAGTGCCTGTGTGGGCTTCCTCCGCTTTCCTCCCACAGTCCAAAAACATAGATCAAGGTAAATTAGCTGCACTATATAGTATTTGTGTGTGTATCTACCAATCTGCCCAGGATGATAAAATTATTGAATGTATTTTTTATGCAATTGTTTAAGAGTTATTCATATGTCCATTTAGGTGAAAAGCATGCATTTGAGTATTCTGCTATAAGTGACTTCATTAATTTTCCAATGAAAATCAATTTCTTAAAAATATATAAAATAAAATGAAAACGGGCAGCATGGTGGCTTAGTGGTTAGCACGTTCACCTCTCAGCGCTAGGGATTCCCGGTTCGAAGAGTTTCCATGTTCTCCCCGTGTCTGCGTGGGTTTCCTCCCACAGTCCAAAAACTTGGAGCAAGTCACTTGAATTCTCAATATTACCCCATATAGAGTGTGTCTGTGTGAGTGAGATGGATTGGCGCCCTGTCCTGGGTCTATCTGTCCAGCGCCCGAGACGTTCTCCCCTGGATGGGCATGGGGAACCCCACCGCGACCCACCTCGTTGATTCTATACAATAAATATTATGCAGTTGATGTTGAAGGATTTTACAGATATCCCAGATGTAGTTTCCAAACTTCTGTCAACCAGTTTGTTTTACCATATGGTTTGTTGACTTGTAATTATTGGCCACTTGATGGCACTATACCATTAAATTGCTGTCCACTGTAGTGACCACCATGCGTGAAATGGTTACCTAGATTGTACTTTGGGGGACAGAAATGTTAATTGAATGATTGTACCATGTGATATTTTATCATTCCTTTTTTTAAAATAAATGTACTGCGTGCATACATTTACCGAATTTACATTACTTTTGATGAACAAATGAAAATATGTATATTATGTAACTGTTGCATTCAGTCCTGTGTCTATGTAATAGACACATGTTAGGAGCAAGGCTTTTAAAAAGCTAAAGAATCTCACAAATGAAATGTTTGTTGTTCCACTTTTTTATTGAAAAGTTGTCCAGAATTCTGTACATTAAATAGAGAATTAAAGATCAGTTTCTCTTCCTCACTCATTCTGTCCTCCTAATACAGTTATGCAGGGAAATTTGGAAATGAAAAAAAAAAAAAAAAAACTAGATGGATGGCACATGAGCGAAAGAGAGGAGAGGAATTGTAAGGAGGAACTGAGGAGGAAATGCTTAAGAGTATCTGCATTCTTCAAAACACATGGCCATCGAGGAGAATACAGAGAGTGAACCTGAGAGTCTATTCACCCAAAACCACTGAGTACATCCACCTTTGCAGTATGAGTAAAAATATTTCAGGGTTGCATTAATTCTTCAGATGTCTCTCCTCCTCTCCTTCCTCCGGTGGCTCTCAGTTTCTCCACCGCTTCGTCTCTTCCGCTCCTGGCCTAACCCTCACTTGCTGGCCATAGTGTAGCAGCCGTGTGGGTGCCACTGCATGTCGCGGATACGCCTGATGGACTGCATTTGAGGGCAACGAGCACCGTACTCATTGAAGTGTCTGTAGTCACCCTTTTCCAGCAGATATTGACTGCCACGGTAGCCAGGGTATTGGTAACCTACCCAACTGAAAGACAAAAGTGCACTTGCATAAATATTATATATATTATATATAAACTATATAAATATATTATGTATACACAGCAAATGCTTAATGCCTACAAACTATTAATGCATTATACAATAATTTATAGATCTGATACATTGACTGTCTATTAGGTACAACTCTTCTACATTCATTGTCTATATAATTAATTTCAGTTTCCAGATAGATACCCTTAAACAGACTGTGGTACATCTGTTTCTTTACTTTGTTATGCCTCTTAAAGAACTTTAAGACTAAGATTAAGACCACCAACTATTATTAGAAGAATATCAGCACTGTAGTAACATAATGTTTCACTGTTCTCATTCTGTTGGCAGTGTGCTTTAAGCACTGATGAAGAATACACAAAACGTGTAGCAACAAAAATGGCTACTGTTGGTGACTAACCATCTATTAGGTGGAATATTAAAGTGAATATGTTCTCATGTGTGAAGTGTTTAAAAACTTCCACATACAAAAAGCATTAATATGGAACTAATAAAGTAGCTGTTGAATGATGAGAGGAAAAAAAAAGCTTATTCCTGCAAACTTACGTTCCACAGCCTACTAAAATGCTGCCCACTCTATCAGTGAAGCCATAAGAGTACAGACTAGGCACGTCATCATCCATGATCTCCATCTTGCGGCCCTTGTAGTCCCCAACCTCATATAAGCAGATCTTGTGCTTCTCTGGATCCTAGGATACAAAAATAGTACATAATCAACTTATTTGATAATAAGGGTAAGAGGTTTGATGTCAAACCCTAAATCAGTCCCACAAAAACTGTTAATAATTTTGGTTATTATAGTAGATTTAAAGGCAAGGAAAAGTCATTTCCATGTGTTGCCGCACCATTCTAACAGGTCTAAATGAAAGCAGGTAATCATTTTTCTGGCAGTTGCTCCAAGAGTCCCAACGGGGGTAGTCACCCTTCTCCAGGATGTACATCTCTCCACAGAAGTTCATCTGCTCCCAACCGACAAATCTGTATAGACAGTATGATGACATTAAAGAGAGCACACACGGAGAGCTATGCTTTATAGGTAAATAATTCTGAGCTAAAAAAACCTACGGTCCACACTCCACACGAAGAGATCGAACCTTGTCCATGCCCATTTCACACACGTTCATGCATTCAGCACTGATCTCAATCATGCGACCCTGAAAGTTTTCCTGGTCAAACACATACAACTGAACAAGAGAGTGGAAAGTTAGAACATGTTAATGAGAAAGCCCAAGTGACTTAGTGAATGTGGGATATTTACCTTGTAGGCCATCATTCCGAATCCTGTGTCAGACTTCTTGGTCTGGCCAGCCTTTCCGTCAGTCTGAGAGGAAGCCTTTTTTTCTCCACTGGAAGACATAATGCTAAAGCAAAAAACAACAGCAAATATCATTTAGAGAGATTATTAATGCACTTTGAGATTATGTCATGCTCTACACATTTCTGTAAAAGTGTGACCCACCACCCAAAGCAAATTAGCCGGAACTTCAGAACTCCACGGACTCATGTTATACCATGCAATGGGCTGGCGATCTGTACAGACTATGTTTCTGTCATATTTCCAATTCTTTGTTGATTTTGAACTGATTCTGACCTTTAAAGCATTAACAGGTGTTAAATAAAGAAATGCTAAAGGATCCAGGCTGGATTAGTATCCATCATTTATCAATTAAAAAAACTGGGTCCCTACACTTCAGTGAAAGTGAAAACATGTAAATTTAGTAAACAAATATTTTGAAAGCAGGGTTTAGTGTCTGTCTCCCCCCTGTAACATCAGCTTTTCCTCAGTCCCAAAAAACTTTTATGTCTTTTGGGTGTGAGGGTGTTTTTTCTGCCTTACCTGTATTTTCAGTGTATGTGGTGCTGTCCAGGTTTACTCTGGGAATGTGTGTATGAAGCCCGACCCCGCAGCTTTTATACTCTGGCTAGAAGCATGTGAAGATTAGCAAATAACAATGAGAGCTGCTGAATCGGCACACACAAAGAGAAAAAATAAACTTGCATCATCAACATGGCGGTCGAGAGAGATAAATACATACACTCATTCCAAAGATTTGTATACCTTCGCTTAAGATATGTTTTTTATATGTTTATTAGTTAAATATTATATGCATTTATAAACTTTAAATCTGATCACTGATTTCCACTTTAAAACTCAAGATTTTTTTTGTCTTATGACAACATACACTCCTTAAGCACTGTACATTACAAGAGAAAGATAATTTTTTCAATTTTTATATTTTGTCAGAATTAAAATTTGATAACATCATTTATGAAATAGTAAAAAAATATTACAGTAATAAAAATCATACCCGAAAATTACTACTTACAAAGGATATCATCTTTTTTGTGAGTGCCACCTCTGTACAGACATTTAAAATTTCCCATTTCCCTGAGACCAAAGTTATACTATAAGTCTATGTGAACCAAAAACTCATGTGAACTCATAGGGTTCATGTGAATCCTAACTCACTTAAGTTTGATGACACTGACTCTAAACCTCTTACTGTAACACGACAATGCATTATTTATAGTTTATAATCAATGTATTTCTTAAAGGGAAATATTATTACAACAATTATTATTGTGAATGAGTGATTATGTTTATTCAGTAACCCCTAAAAAATTTGCAGTGTTTCGAAAAAACAAGATAGTGTAATATTTGTTGTTGTGCAATCATAATGTCCATTAAAGAAGCTCTAGCTTTTGCCTTATTACACATTCACTTTTCTTAATGAATAAATAAATAATTTTTTTTTTTTTAAAAAGGATAACGCATGGCATACAATCTTGATTCTAGTTCATCCTCAATGTCAGGGCTTTGTGTGTGTCAGTTTATTATTATCAAAGACCTACTTTATGCACTTGAGTCATGTTGAAACAGTACAGGGCGGCACGGTGGCTTAGTGGTTAGCACGTTCGCCTCTCAGCGCTAGGGATTCCCGGTTCGAATCCCCATCTGGGTGGAGTTTCCATGTTCTCCCCGTGTCCGTGTAGGTTTCCTCCGGGTTCTCCGGTTTCCTCCCACAGTCCAAAAACATGGATCAAATTAATTGAGTTCTCTAAATTGCCCCATATACAGTGTGTGTGAGTGTGTACCCAGCGATGGATTGGCGCCCTGTCCTGGGTGTATCTGCCCAGCGCCCGAGACGTTCTCCCCTCGATGGGCATGGGGAACCCCACCGCGACCCTAATAGAGGATAAAGCGGGAGATAATGAATGAATGAATGAATGAAACAGTACATTACATTTGGTCATATATCAGATGCTTTCATCTATCAGATATTAAATTGATAAGAACAGACACTACACTTGATCTTAGCTAAAAGGCAGCTTAAAAGTAAAAGTCAGTAAAGAGTCAGTGTGTTTTATATTTTATATTTTATACACAAGTGTCGCCTCTCAGCGCTAGGGATTCCCGGTTCGAATCCCCATCTGGGTGGAGTTTCCATGTTCTCCCCGTGTCTGCGTGGGTTTCCTCCGGGTTCTCCGGTTTCCTCCCACAGTCCAAAAACATGGATCAAGTCAATTGAATTCTCAAAAAAAATTGCCCCATATAGAGTGTGTCTGTGTGAGTGAGTGAGTGTGTGCCCAGCGATGGATTGGCGCCCTGTCCTGGGTCTATCTGCCCAGCGCCCGAGACGTTCTCCCCTGGATGGGCATGGGGAACCCCACCGCGACCCTAATAGAGGATAAAGCGGGAGATAATGAATGAATGAATACACAAGTGACAAGGGGAATTAATTAAACCCCTTAATTCAGTGATTATAATCTTTCATTGCCATCTTTAACTTCACACATTTCACTACTCGCTTTGCCCCAGATCCAGTTTTCCACCACTTTACATCCATCTACAGTATATCCTAACAACCTTCATTGCTGACCCTGTGCATACAGTTCACCTCCACAATGTACATGCCCTCGGCCCTGCGCACTTTGAAAGCTTAATCCTGGCTCGTTTGCACTCTTTGTGCTTCGCGCGCAGGAGTGCTGACCCGCGAGAACGTGCGGGTGAACGTCCCATTGTGCGTGCGCTTTTGACTCGTTCCTATTCACCGACCCCATACTGCTCTCTAAACGTGCGTTCTATGCTAAATGTGCTGAGCTAATGATAATGGCCTGCTCACAGTAAGAAACGACAGGAGGTGCCGCGCCGCTCCCGCCGTTGCAAATAAAACCGGCGCGCCAGGAGCTCTGCGAACTCCACGCGAAACAGACGATCAGGCGTGAGGTGTGACCCAAATACACGGTAAGAGTGCCAAAGAACTTCTCCATCACACTGTAGCACCATAGAACTATTGACATTTCCCACTCTATATAATCACATTATATCTACAATTGCAGATCTACTCATAACACAATAGAAAATTAAACATTAACACACAATATTGGCACTAATTATGTAAACACCATAAACATAACTCATGGACTATAACAACTCATTACATATGAAAAAATATATTATACTATAAGTTGTAATATTCTTATTGATCTCTATTGATATTGTAGAATTAAATAACTTATTATTTATAAAGTTTTAAAAATTTTTTTTGGTTGGTTTACCTTTATGCTTTTTATTAATTAATTTATTTTAAATTGATTTTTTTTTTTAATTAACAGGGAGACCTTAAATCAGATAATACAGCCATATATATTTTTTTACAGCATTTTTAGTCTTTGTCATTATTTTCTTATTAAATTGTCGAAAAAAACATTTCCATGTAGTTATGTTTCCCTTTCTTTTGCACAATTAATTTTGTAATGTTTCAGCGTTACAATTTTATGGGATGAACACATTCTCTGTCCTTGTTTATCATTTCATTATTAAAAATATACATTTTTCCACAGTGGAATGTTGAATTCATTCTGTGTTATACATTTTGTGCTACACAATACATATTAATAAATGACCTATTTGCTCTATTTCCTTTTGGCATCAGAAAAAAAGATGAACCGTTTCAGTCGATCCACCATGATGCAGCCCATGGTCAACTCCGGCATGGGTATGGCTCCCTTCTTTAAGGTAAAAAAAAATGTTTATGATACTATGAGAGTTATGTGTACATTACACCTATCAAGCATTGATTGACAGTAGTATTGGTTTTGTAGGTTACTGTCTTCGAGCAGGAGCACTTTCAGGGTAAATGTCAGGAGTTCACCTTTGAGTGTTGCAACATTCAACAGTGTGGCTTTGACAACATTCGCTCCATCCGTGTAGAAAGTGGCTCGTAAGTTTGTGTGTTTGTTTACGAAATTATGTATGTACATATTCATTCATATATATTACTTTTAATTATTTAAAATATTAATTAAGTGGCTCTTGCTTTTTCTAGCTGGGTGGGTTATGAGCACCATGATTTCCAGGGACAGCAGTTTGTGCTGGAGAGAGGAGAGTACCCTCACTGGGACTCTTACTGTGGAAACCTGTCTTATCATGTTGAGAGATTCATGTCCTTCAGGCCCATCTATTGTGCTGTGAGTGATTATTATACATTTTCATGCACACACTAAAGCCTTTCTTCATCAAGTACTTCAGTAAATTGTTTAACGTTATATGTGTGTAGAATAAGTCATTTGGTTTTTGTGTTCTCAGTCTCAGCAAAGCAGTCGCATGATGATTTTCGAGAAGGAGAATTTCCTGGGCCGCAGTACTGAGCTCTGTGATGACTACCCCTCTCTGCAGGCTATGGGCTGGTGTGGCATAGAAGTGGGCTCCATGCATGTGCAGTGTGGCGCGTGAGTTTTTCTTTACAAATACTGAGTGCCTTTATAGGGGCCCCTGTATATCTACTGGGTGGCATGGTGGAGGAATGGTTAGTGCTCCCACTTCACAGCATAAGGTAGTGAGGACAAAGTACAGGTTTGAAATTTCCCCCTGTGAAAGTGCTTGTGAGTATTTCCCTGGCTTTTGCCCTGAGTGCAAGGATAGGTTCCAGGACCCTTCACAGGAAAAGTAAATAAAATTAAAACATGTACTGTACTCACTAATTGATGGTCTCAGCTGGATGTCAGCAGTAGAATACACTCTCTGTGAAGCCCAATAGTTTCCATGTTCTCCCCGTGTCTGTGTGGGTTTCCTCCGGGTTCTCCGGTTTCCTCCCACAGTGTGTGTGTGTGTGTGTGTGTGAGTGAGTGTGTGCCCAGCGATGGATTGGCGCCCTGTCCTGGGTCTATCTGTTCAGCGCCTGAAACGGTCTCCCCTGGTTGGGCATGGGGAACCTCACCGTGACCCTACTAGAGGATAAAGCGGGAGATAATGAATGAATGAATGACATTCAGTTAGTGACAGCTCTACAAAAAAAACAAACAAAAAAAAACAGCAGACATCTTACCCGATATTTTCCTATATAACTACTCAGTGTTTTAATTTAAAATGAGCTATGACCTCTCTCTTTTTTTTTCTTTGTCTCTTTTTTCCTTATATGTACAGTTTTGTGTGTTACGAGTTCCCTGGCTACAGAGGAAGGCAGTACATTATGGAGTGTGAGAGGCACAGTGGAGACTACCAGCACTGGAAGAACTGGGGTTCCCATAGTCAGACTCCTCAGATCCAGTCAATCCGTAGGATCCAGCATTAACAGGGCAGTGTCAAGGAAAAACCCAACCCTGACCATGCAACAGCCCAGCGCACCTCTTACCCGATCTACAATATACAAGCTGTTTTTCTTCTCATCCGTTTCTTTTTAATGGCAGCAGTAAACAACTATACACACTCCATACCATACAGCCATCCCATCTTTCACATCAGTGTCCATTTTTTGTCAGGTGCTAAGCAACATTTTCTTTCATGTAGTTTAGCAAGGCCACAGTCTTGCTTGATCAGGTGCCTAATTATGAGCCACTAAGACATGAATTGTGACGGCAGCATAAATCTTCATAATAAACAAATGTTAACTTCAAAGCAGTTCTCTGAAATCATTAAATGTGATTGCAATGTACATGTAAAAAAACACATTCCCCTACAGCTTACACTTGTTTAAATACTGTTCTATCTATTTCTTAGTATTTGATGGTGGCTATACTATAAAGTCTTAGCACGTTCGCCTCTCAGCGCTAGGGATTCCCGGTTCGAATCCCCATCTGGGTGGAGTTTCCATGTTCTCCCCGTGTCCATGTGGGTTTCTTCCGGGTTCTCCGGTTTCTTCCCACAGTCCAAAAACATGGATCAAGTCAATTGAGTTCTCCAAATTACCCCATATATAGTATGTTTGTGTGAGTGAGTGTGTGCCCAGCGATAGGCACCCTGTCCTGGGTGTGTCTGCCCGGCGCCCGGGACGTTCTCCCCTGTATGGGCATCGGGAACCCCACCGCGACCCTAATAGAGGATAAAGCGGATGATAATGAATGTATGAATGAATACTATAAAGTCACCACTCGACTTTATAGCTGAATTAACATTGTCTAAAGTATCTATTAAAATGCTAAGGTAAAAGTAAATGTCTTATAAAACAGGAAAACACCACTGACAGCATTTGAAAAATCATAATCATCTATATTGTTCAAATAAAATTAAATGTTCCTTTATGTAAAAGAGAAAATGACGACTTAAGCCAATTTAAAAAGTGGATGTAAAAACATTTTTTTAATCCAACTCACCTACCAACATATCTTTGGATGGTGTGAAGAAATTGATGTTCCCAATAGAAAGATGCACAGGAACAAATACTTTTGGTCGCCCAACTTAGAAATCAATCTCCAAGCCTTCTTGCTGCATCTCTTTGACTACCTTAAAACAAAACACGTTAAATATAAATCTGACAGTTTTAGGTGCATTTTTTGGATCGTTCTAGTTTACTAGTTTCTATTCAGCCTCCAAACTACAAATACACACGACCACATTGAAATTACAAAAAAAAGTTTAATGTCGATAACAAGAAATACTGACACGAGAGATGAGTGAACTACTGAACATTACAATAAGGATTAAAGGCACAGTAACAGACATGCAACACGATTATATACAGAACCAAACACAAAGTATTGTTTAGGACATGTATACAAAATATAACTTTTTATAACTTTAGTCAAAAACTAAACCAGTCATGTGCTTTTTGCACCGTCTGCTGTTGTAGACCTAATATAACATGTACGTCACCTGCCTTTGAAACAAAATGTTGAGAAAAATGATGGGAAATGAAATATACATTCTGATTATTATAAAAGACTGACTTTTCAATTTACATGAGTGCAGAGCCATGTTACAGGACAAAAAGGAGCAATGTGCTACGAAACACTGGCCATTAAACATACAATTACAAAGTTAAACAATTATAAACAAAGGAGCCAATGCTGAAGAGACCTTATTTCACAAAATATATGGTTCTTATTTACAGGACACAGCCTGCTGTTCCACAATTTTTATTAGCTCCAAGAGTCTTATAGCAAAGTCTTTATTTTTTTGATCACGGCAGCTGTGATTTTATCGCTTCTTTAAAATTGTAAGAAATTAACATACACATTATATAATATTAATATGATAACATTCTTAAAATAGAACCCAGCTTTATAACCATACCTAATATATATATATATCTTGTTCTGAACAGTTTTTAAATGTACTTTTCTATGAAACCAAAAATAACAAACAACCAAAAAAAGAGACAGACAGAAGACACTTTCCACACTTTACAATATAAACTGCAAAATGCTTTATATTGTAAAAATTAAATTCTCAGTTTAGGGTCTAACTGTTAAAATCAAAAATAATCAAAAGGGGCTTTTTATTCTACACTGAGCACATCAATTTCAACATCTTCATCCACTTCATCTTCCTCAGTGCTTGGCGTAGAACTCCAAACTGCTATTTCCATTTCTGCTCTTTCAGACTCTGGACTTGATACCTTCAGCACGTCCACTTCTTCATCCTCTGAATTTCGCAGCTCGGAAAGTGCATGTTCAACAAGTACTTGTGAAGGGTGAAGCTCAAGGAGTGTATGTTTAACTGGTGTGTTTGAGGCATGAAGTGTAGAAAGAGTGTGAACATTGGTGGTGTGTGAGAGGTGGAGGTCAGAGAGCGTATTTATGGCGGCTGTGGCCTCAGCCATCTCTCCTGAGTCCAGCGTTTGGTCTGCATGCTTCCACATCACCTTTTTGTCTGACATACTCAAGATTTCCTGACTTGATTCTGGATCAGTTGGTGCTAAATTGGAAATTCCACTGGAAGATTTTGAAGTGATTTTTGTAGACTTGGATTCTTTGAAAGAAAGTACAAACATCACACAATTTCAACAAAACAGTAAAATTATTTTTAAATAAAACAATACCATAACTGTGAACATGATATATATTTTTTTGACAATATGCATGACAATTATGCAATCATTGCTGGATTAAACCTCACATTCTCACGACAGTGTGATGCATGATTTGGTTACTTATTCTGAAGGACAAAATCAGCTGCCAATTTAATTCCAGTTTGAAGCCCTGCTCATTACAAATTGATCTTAAAAAAAGAAAACTCAACTCACCTCCATTTACAGGCCGTTCTTCTTCATCTCCCACTGTTTCCACTGGCACCTGTCTTTGAGAAACAGCCTCTGCATTCCTTTGTTTTCCATATTGTACCCTCTTACCAACCAATTCCAGACCTACATGCTTAATGTTTTCATGAACGTGTTTGTGATTGGCAGCTACATCAAATTCATTTTCTTGGATTATTTCTTCATGCTCGTTTCCATTTTGTTGACCTTCCTCGTCCTCATTTTCAATCTGAAAAAGCAACTTCATCTTCTCAAATGCAGAGGAGGCAACCTCAGAATAAGCAGTGACTGGTGGGTTCCCCGTTGGTGCAGATTTATTATCCCCATTACATTTTCTTCTGCCGCAGTATCCTTTTTCTTTAAGACTTTTCCTTAAGTCAATCCCACCAACTTCATGACTTCTTTTAGTAAAACTCTTCATCCTCTCCGATTTAGAATTTTTTGCTTCAACTACTTCTTTCTTTTTCCTACCCCTTTTACTCTTACTACAATTAATTTGAGGTATTTCGTCCCCGGTTTTGGTCATACTCTGTCCATGTCTGTTTACTCTCACCTCCTGGCTGTTCGTTTTTCTTTGCTTTCGTTTTAAAATTTTCTTTTTGTGTAATCCAAACTTTGAAACATTACTTTTGTCTATGATTTTTTTACTAATATTTGTTTCATCTGCACATGAATTATGTGTACAGCAGATTTGTGCATCTTGTGTTCTTTTGTGTTTGCACAGTTCTAATGGCTCATCGACTTTTTGCACTTTTCCGTTTCTTTCACCCTGAATTTGGGACATATTCAAAGCATTTTCCAATTTTCTCTTCATGCTTTGGCTCCTAGTCATTATTTTGGTTGCACACTTTTTCCCAGTGGACAGATTTTTAAATCGTTTCTCCAATTCGGATCCTTGTGTTGGACGAAATGCATCTTGATTTCCAGTTTGCTGTATTGTATTCGGGTAAACTAACTGCCTGCACCTTGGTTTGTCAATGTTTCCATCTTCCTGGGCTCCATCCATTTCACTGACAGTTGTAACATTTTCAGATTGGTATTGCAACACATCTGTATTTTCATCTGTGCTACTCCCACCAACCTGCTCCTCAAATGTCCTCAGAAAGTGATCCAAAATATCTGTTAGATCACTTTCTGTTTGTTGCCTGGGGTTTGTGGACTTTGCAGATTGAGTGTTGGGTTGCACAGGTTCTGAAATGGATGGAATACTGCTAGTTGATGCATTTAAGCCACACTGATTTTCTAATGTAGGCAGAATGTGAAGTTCAGTAATGAAGTCATTCAGTATCCAGTCTATAGGCTGAAGGGCTTCAGTCTGAGGAGCTGGTGGAAGAGGCATTGTGTGCAATAGGGTGGAACCTGGAGAACACACTGTTTTGGGATTATATAAACTGTGTGGAACAGAAGGAAGCGGATTTAAGCGAGGGCGCCCTCTTGGCCTTTTTCTGCGTGGAAGTTCACCCTTAAAAAAATATTTATATTCATTTTAGTTGAGCCATATTAAACAGGAAAACTAAAATCATTGGCCACATTTGGTTATTTTTATACACTTTTTTTATTTCAACACATTTATCATTTTATCAGTTCCACTTTACATATTAACAAATACAGACTGTATGTCTTTTTTTACATACTTTGTTGGTCCCCTTGTTAGTCTATTTTTGTTAGTCTAAGCTTTGGGAACTAACATAGTATGTAAATAAACAGATGATAAATACTTATAATACAGTCCTCATGATCTGCAGGGAGATCTGTTTCATCAACCCTCAACTGATAGAGTGTATATAGCGGTATGATGTTTATCTTTGGTTTAATTTTTTTTTTTACAATTCCAGTAACATGGCAAGTGTTTGCATCAATGAGTCTTTGATTTACATTGTAATACACATACCTGTCCAATATTGTCTTCATAAATGGCCTTTCCTCTCATTTCTCCTGCACTCACCAATGCTCCTCTACCTCGCCGTCTCTGGAACAGTCTTGTTGGATTATTTCCTAAAGTTCTGGTGTCCAGGCTTCTGCCTACTCTGCCCCCACCCTGCCCTCTCCATGCCAATCCTGGCACACATCCCCATCTTTTCGGGTGACATTGTCTTTTCTCTCCCTTTCCTTCTCGCTCTATTTCTCTTCCTCTTGATCTTCCTCCGGCTTTTCTTGCTACTCCTTCTCTTGTACCCTTACTTCGACATCTTTCGCTCCTCCTCTTCCCTCTCTGAAAACGAGCAGGCTCCAGGAAATAGTTGATAAATCCTGGGATGTTTCCTTCAAACTGCTTAAAATCATTCAGCCGGTCATCGTGAGTTGATTCTATTGATCCTGTCTGCTCCACATATGTTGAGACATGGTGGGGAGTAACAGGAGTAGGTGGTGGGAAGTATGCATCTTCTGAGTAGATGTACATTTGTGACTCATTTACTGACTGGTGTCCCCCCATTTCAGGTGCTATGACTGAGACATCACATGTAGAGGGCATCGTCTCTGTAGGGTCATGAATCACCTCCAGTGTCAGCTTGGAATCAGAACTACTAATGTAAGTTTCAGGACATTGATCGGTGGAATGGCTTATTAAACAGACTGACGGAAGGCTCTGAAAATCTGTGCATAGTTCATCTGTTTGTGTCTGACGCTCGTCTGTGCATCTCTCACTCTCAGCCTGTGTAGTTTTTTCTATTATTTCTTTTTTGCCAGTCTCTTCTGTTGCCCTAAATATCATTTTAACCCCTTTTCTGAGTTCGACATCATCCTCTTCATTTCTATGTAGCACTTCCTGATGACACACAGGCAGCTCAATACCCAACGACTTTGCTGCAGAACAAACCTGCTCTCTGTTTCCATTAAACTGACCCGAGTAGAGCAGGCTAACCAAGCTGAGCAGCGTGCAGGCATCCAGGGCCTGAAGATCGATTATGCGCCTCTGCCCAGATATTGGTGCCTGCATTGTTGACAGTGTGGCAGAGAATATGGAACTAAAAGCAGACAGAACACAGCCATGTACTGGCACTGATACACCTGCAGATTAAGAGAGAACATAAAACCTGGTAATGGTTTGTTTAATACTAAAAAAAGTGAATAAAACCTGCTCCATGGTCCCAATTATCCAATAGCAGAGAAAAATAGAATAACAAAGCAAATAAAAATCAATGGGCATGGGACTAAGACTAACGGCAAAACAAGTTGAAGATAATGGATAGAACTACATAATTACATAACATTGTTAATGTGCATCTCTTATATTAAACTACAAACTCCAAGCTTTTGGAGAGGTGTTTGGGGCAGGACTAGTGTGCAGTAGTTTTTGAAATCAGAAGATCGGTAGCCATTTCTTAATGTTCTTACCTTGAGTTTGAAGGATGACGTCACAAAACTCATCACGATTCTGCTGCTTTTGCAACTTTTTAAGCAGGAATTTCTCGAACTGCTGCATTTCTGCCTGAGAAATTATTGACAATTAGTAGAAAATACAGTTCGAATCATTCAAACGTATTATAATTAAAAAACGCGCAACGTTTCATTGGTTAATCAGAACACGTGTTTTTAATCCAATTATAAATCCTGTACACATTTCAAAGTAAAGCACCAATGATTTTAGTTCTAATCTGGCAACCACGGATTTGAATTGCTGCTGTTTGATCAGACTTTATTTTAACAAACTGTATTTTACCAGCCAACTACAACTTTAAGACTTTTTTGAGATAATTAAAACGTAAAACCAACCTTAAGCCGTACAATCCTAAATTGTTCGCTCTTTTTTAGACCATCAGGCAGTAAAAAAAAAGCAGGCAGAGGTTCTGTTGAAAGTTTTCTCTGTGCTTCTTGTCGCTTGTGCTAATAATCCATGTGGCTCTCATCTCTGCAGTTCCGAGTCTCACACACAGGTGTGCACGCACACACCTCACTGCGTCCTCATGGGCAGCGTCCTTCTTAATGATGCTCACTTCGTGGTGGTGGTGCTGTCTGGTTCCTCCACGTTTCACTCCAGTCTTTTTGCTAGTTGGTTTGTTTGAAGTCGGCAGGGCATGAATTAAAAGCCGAACAAACATGTCTGATTTGATAGTTGACATTTGGTTTAAAAGCGAGCTGACCAAAGAAATATATGTATAATATTTGTGTATATATATATATATATATATATATATATATATATATATATATATATATATATATATATATATATATATATATATATATATACATAGCCTTCCCAAGTTAAAGATATTTCCCCCCATTTTTAATGTGAACGGTCACTGCTTTCTGAAACCTCACCAGCAGGAGGCAGTACGTTAGGAGGTGTACAGTTTGAGAGGTGGTAATACCGCAGAAGAAGATGCTGATGTCATAAGGATTGCGGATCTGTGGTATTTTGCTCGGTAAAAAACGACTTTATTAACGACTCAGGAACGACATATGATCATTACCGTCAACCAGGAACGCATTACAGGTACTGAACTGATTAAACAAACACAAAGAGAGTAAAGTCACAAACGACAGTCTGCTCTTTCCATTGAGAAAGCTGGTTAGCTAGCATTAGCTTAGCTTCCTAGCAACAGGACTCTTCTAGAGGTTTCTATTGCGGTTGGCCTCCAATCGACTCTTCGCGTTAAGACTTGAAGATCAAACGGGTTTAGGGCAGAATGCGGAACCCACTTTAAAACATTTCACTATAATTTAAACACTAATGTATAAGTGTCGGACCGTTTTCTGGATGAATGAAGCGACCATGAAATGACAGCGTTACAGCAACTGGTCAATGCTCAAATGCCTTCACTCTCTACACATAGGGCACTAAAAAGGGCCCGTCTGCCCTACAATGACGGTGCATCTGTGTAAGGGATATATTGCTCATATGAATGCGGCCAGGTTCATTGACTCTTGTCATAACGAAAACTATGATCTTGTGACTTGTTTAATGAATGAGCCATCCAAGTTCATGTTAACTTGGAACTCAAAAAGTCAACCGTGTTATAATGGAATTAGTTTTAGATAAGACTTCATGATCACAGAACACAACAATTAATGTATTTTTACATCATACAATTTAAAGTCGGCGGCACGGTGGCTAGCACGTTCGCCTCTCAGCGCTAGGGATTCCCGGTTCGAATCCCCATCTGGGTGGAGTTTCCATGTTCTCCCCGTGTCTGCGTGGCTTTCCTCCGGGTTCTCCGGTTTCCTCCCACAGTCCAAAAACATGGATCAAGTCAATTGAATTCTCAAAATTGCCCCATATAGAGTGTGTGAGCGAGTGAGTGTGTGCCCAGCGATGGATTGGCGCCCTGTCCTGGGTCTATCTGCCCAGCGCCTGAGACGTTCTCCCCTGGATGGGCATGGGGAACCCCACCGCGACCCTAATAGAGGATAAAGCGGGAGATAATGAATGAATGAATTTAAAGTCTTAATGTAATATTACTATCAATAACCTAACTATAATAAACTAATATTCATACTAATATGCTATACTGTTCCCTGCTTCATGTAGAAACTTGCAAGGTGCTTTGAACGTTGTTTAATTGAACTTATAATAACTTACTTTAATATGCACTTAGATGTAATTTTCCTTTTTTGGTCCTTGGAGCCAGGTATACTAGCTAAAACTTTCTCAGAGATGCACTTAATTTTTATTTCTATTTTGTGTATTCACTTAGTCCAAACATCAGAATCGGTACTTGTTACTTAATGCTTTTAATCACATTTGGATTTTACAATTTTAATGTGCAGGGTAAAGATCAGCAGGATTTTTCTTAAAGATGGCTGACACCGAAGAGCGGACTCCCCCTCCTCCCCCACAGACTGGGCCTGTGGTAGGTCTGACTAAATTGCCAATTGGTTTCATATTTAGAAATACAAAAAAAATCAGTAAGCCAGGTGAATTTAAAACCGGTCTGGTAATTATTTGCTTGTTTATTAGTAGCAGCCCCATCAGCCTTTATTATTTTTTTTATATCTTTGTAATTATCCACAGCCAATAATCATGAAATGGATGAATAAACATTTTATGCTAAATTATTGTATTGTCTTGTGTTGCTCCAGCAATTCCTGCTGAACAACAAACTAGAGACAGCTATGTGGCTCTCACGCCTTTTTACAGTCTACTGTTCTATCATGTTCATTCTTCCTCTACTTGGGTGAGTAAATCATTTAGTTTTTGTGAAGTGAAATTTTTCAATACGTGACAACTGTTCTTTTCATGACAACATTCTACATATGAGCACAACTTTTAAAAACCACCTGTTTTCTTTTGACTAATCCTGTTTTCCAGTCCCGTGGCAGCTGCTAATTTTTATCAGAGGGCGTTGTTGGCTAATGCGTTAACCAGTGCCCTGCGTCTGCATCAGAGGCTTCCCCATTTCCAGCTGAGCAGAGCCTTTCTCTCCCAGGCTTTACAGGAGGACAGCTGCCATTATCTCCTCTATTCACTCATCCTAGTCAACTCCTACCCCATTACCAGTATCCTCTCTCTTTATATGCTGACGTTCCTATTTTAATTTAATTTCAATGTAAAACAGTGTTTAACATGCTTGACCTTAACAGCAATATCCAGTGAGCATATTTCCTGTTTTCCTTTTTTCACTACTTCATGCCACAACGTACACCAAAAAAGTTCTGGATGTAAGCACTTCCAATCATTTCTTCACAATAACCCTTCTTTTTTATATTTAAAAGGTGTAGCATGTGTGATTGCAGTTATTGACCCTTAGTCATAATTGTTTATATGAAAAAAAACTGGTTCAGTTGGCTACAATCTGACAACTAGATGCCACTAAATTCAACACATTTGTTCTTTGTTTGAAAAAAAACTCTGCCTTTGTAAAAAAAAAAAAAATGTTTTTTCTAGACGATGGGGACAAACAGCCTGCCGTTTGTGAGAAATTTTCTAAATAAACTAACAGCCAATCAGCAGAACATCCTCAAGTTCATTGCCTGCAATGAGATTTTTCTGATGCCTGCCACAGTCTTCATGCTTTTCAGGTATCATTGACTTGATATATGAAATATATAGAATTATTAAATCCTTTTGTTATTGATTGTATTAATGGTTGTAATTGTGGCATGGTGGTCAACTACAGAGTACATAGATTTATACAAACTTAACTGTCCAGATAAAGTTATTATTGTTAAAAATATAAAACTTTAATGCAGAACGTCAAAATCCTGACTAGTCCGGTCAAAATACCACCTTCATAATCAACATTTTTTTCAGTGGACAGGGCAGCCTGCTGCAGCCCTTCATTTACTACCGGTTCCTTACGCTGCGCTATGCTTCCAGACGAAATCCCTACTGCAGGTACAAATTCCCATCTTAATTCAGTTCTTGTAATCAACTGGTAAATTTTATTTTTCTAATTTAACTTTGCATGTACTTGGGTACTCAAGTCTAAAACTCAGTACAATATTTAAAAAGTCTGCACAATGAAAAAGAAACAAGATTCTGTTTTGGTCTAAAATGTTTAGTACATTGCATTTGGTGCAGGTTACTTAAGTGAATATATATAATTGGTGTTAAGAGTGTGCTGGAGATGTTCTATAGCCTTGAATGCATCATTAACATGCCACTTATGAGTGTTTATTTCTTACCAGAACCCTTTTCACGGAGTTGAGAATTCTCCTGGAGCATTTTGTGATGAAGCCAGCCTGTCCTGCCTTCTTTCGGAGAATGTGCCTCAACAGCATTGCCTTCATCAGCCGCCTGGCCCCAACAGGAGTCTGAATTCATGCTGAATAATAACCACACTGACTCATTCCACCTGATCCACACCGAGAGCTCTCGGTGTCTTGACGTCTTAATGGTCAGGACTGGACTCTCTTCCTCTGCATGAAGAGCTGTTATTTTTGAATAAATCCACTCATTCGAGCAGCTGAAAAAGAGCAGTAACAGCACTGTGTGTGCACCAATATAGTGTCAAATCTTTACAGGCTCTTTGCTCAGTGCTTTTAAATGATTATTTATAAAAATTACTGCTCTGTATAGATTTTTTTTCTAGGAATGTTAAACATATTTAAGCTTACTATAGTAAATAACTAGTTTAGTACTAGTTTATTAAAATCTTGCCTATGGGAAAGGAAGTTTGTGTTCATGTGATGTTTGTAACCAGTTAGAAATATAGATGTAACCGTGAAAATGAAATAGCTGATAAATTGAGCCTGATGAGTTGATTAATGAACTGATTTAAAGTTATTATACTGCCAGCCCTTAAGTTAAAAGGTGGCAATTTCTTCTCAATAAACAGTCAACTGAAGTTGACCTAATCTCATAGTGCTGTTTGTATGGTTATCAGATACTGGTAAATGACTACCTTGTTCAAACTACTGCTGGAAGTCCACTCATACACAAAGCCCTAAGACAATCATAAGAGGGAAAGAAGAATTAACAAAGGAAAGAGGAACCTGCTAAAAAATTTTTTTGGGGGGGCAACTCCAGCACAAGTCTCAATCCTACCACCAGACATACAACTTGTTAGCCATTTAAGTACATACACACAACTTAGTATAAAGAGGATGTGAAACATCTTAAACTATCGACACAATCAGCATTGTAAAGAATCTCTAGTGTTTTCTAAAGTTAAGTAATTAGCCTTCAGGTCACATTAAAGTGCAGTAACCAATCTTTTAAAGGCTGGTGTAAAAGTGATTCAGGCAAGTTCACCTGATATTACTACAGACCAATATTAAATTTGAATAACCAAAAAAAAAAAAAAAAAAAAAAAAAAAAAAAAAAGTCAGTTTAACTGAAGTGATTAGGAACTTCAATGCAGTTTATAGAATTCAGTCAAGCTTTAAGTATAGAGTAAGTTTTTAAAGAAAGCTCATTAGCCAGTATTGTAGAAAAGTGGCAAGTTTTATTTGGATGTTATGTTAAGGGTGAAAAGCCTTTACAAAAAGAGTGTAACCACCACTAGTCTTTCATTAGAAAAAGTCAAATGCTTGATTACCTACTATACAAAATATGGCCATGTCAAGCATTTAAAAAAAAAAAAAAAAAAAAAAAGCAATCCTACAGGACTGCACATAAAAATGTACACAATGTGCTATAAAAAGCATATCCTTAATAATAAGGTTATGGGTCCGTTATTAGAGTCACAGGAACATGCGAGGTTCACAATTCCCATTAAAGTCTGAACTTGAGCATTGAAAATTGAGGATTAGTTCAGGACCAACTTCTCTGGGGGTTCAAGAAGTGAAACTTCATGATACCTAGAGGAACACATTGAAAGGGGTAAGTGATTACATTGTAAAAGTTAAGATATCAAAATCAAGTACAGTTCAGCTTACTTGGAAGATTTGTACTTCTCCCTGACAGACTGCTGTGCATGCTGAGCTGCACCGAGGTAGGTCTGATGGAGATCCTGAATGCATGGCATGAGGTTTTCCAAGGAGTAGCCTGTCATTTGTGTCAGACACTGGGACTGCAGAATACAAGTTAAAGGTCATGTTAAATCATGACAGCCAAGTCACAAAATGCCAACCTGGAGAATTCATGCAACACAGTCACTATAGTTTAGTAACATACTGAGCGAGTTCACACTGGTATGGAAGGGAATTATAGCACTGAAATCAATTGCCGACTGCTTTCCAACTTACCCATGATCCCCCCGTGATCGTGTAGTTTGCCAAAATAAAGGCAGCAGCAGCCAACTGAGATGGTAGATACTTCAGAAATGGGTCAGCATCCACCAAGCTTAGCTCTCCAAGAAACTGAAACAAGTGGTTCCAATTAGCATTCTGATGGAGAAAACTCCTGAGTTATAAAAGCAGTTGTACTCACCAACGACAGGCTTTCCACCTTGTTGCCAACACGTTGCCTTAAGAAATACTGGGTGAGAAACTGAACTATCGTTGGCGCAGCCATGTCGAAAGACAGAACCTTTAGCACCAGATGCTCCATTCTTAACACTTGTTTCTTTGTGTATGTGTCATCAGTGATGTAAACAAATTCTGCCACCTCTGGAGGGTAGATCTCTTCAAACTTACTGTAAAGAGAAGAAATGCTTGTAAACTGACCCAAACAAAGAAATGATGCATGAAAGGAAAAACTTACGAGGCCAAAAGCATAGCTGCTGTGCCAACCAGTTGTAGCTTCCCTCTCAGGACAGACATGGAGGACAGGAAACGGTCAATGTAGTTAACCGCAAGGTACAAGGTCTCGTTCTGGAGCTTGTATTCCTCACCAACTTCAACCAGCCAATCCACAAGAATGGCACGCATGCTGTTGGTGATATCTGGTTGTTTTCTCATGTAAGCAGCTTTTGGTCTACATTTGACCTGCAGAACAGTACAAGAAAGCATGTTAACAATCCACATTTACATACTTTTGTTCTTTTGTCTGAAACAAGGTTTACCTCCATCTCTCTTAAATGTGTGTGAATTTCAGCAGCATAGTCATTAACTTTAGTAACACTCTGTGGCCTCTCCTCACCCTCAATTATCGACATGTCCATTGGAGAATCTAAAGAAAGGGGAGATGGGAGAAATTAACACTCAGAAAGTCAGACCCAATAAAAAAAAAAAATATATATAAAAAGTTTTACCCACCAAAACTGAGCTCCATAGGTAGATCAATCGTAGCTAGAGGTTGCCTTAAGCAAGTTACAGCTGCATTAAGCGTTAATGGTGAACAAACTACAGCAGCTTGCTTGGTGGAAACTTGTTTCTTGGAACAGGCACCATCAGGTTCATCGGTGTAAATCTGAAAAGAAGGCTGCTTCGACTGGGGGACCTCTGAACATTTGATGCCATTGTCAGATATACAGCCAAGCACTTGAAATGCAGAAGCCTGGTAAAGATAAAAACCAAACCTGTCACCATTTGGTTCGATAAGGGACCATCATGCTCAGTGGTAACCCATCTTTACAGTGCTTGGACAGACTTACAGCTTCCCATTACTACACAATTAACTTGTTAAATGAACCAAGACTGCCTTAAATGAACACCAATTTTAAAAGAATTTTTGATGGAACAAAAGCACTTCATTACCTCATTGAGAAGGTTTTTTGACACAGTTTTAGTAACTGGTGGCATTTTATCATTTAAAAAGTGCAGTTACTCAGCTTTAAAGTGAGAGAGGAGGAAAATACTAAAACCCTCCAAACTGGTGAATGGATTCCATTACAAACGTTCAAATGCACGAGACACATTCTGGATCATCTATGGATACGGTATAAAGGAATCGTGCAATAAAATAAATCGTACAGCTGTGTTAAGATTCTCTTGTTCTTAAAGTGCAATAAACAGCGTCCAAAGGCAGATGATAGGAGTCGGCTCCACTCTGAAGGCCAATCTGTTTAGGAGACTGGCTGATAATTTAGCTTAGCATTAGCCATCAGTGTAGTGTAAAAAAAAATACACATGAACAGCAAAAATGGAACCAGCAGTGGTTCGTGTAATTACTCTTTAGTTCACATTAAAAAAAAAAAAAAAAAAAAAAGCTCCCAAAAGATACGTTTGGGAACTGATCAGGTCCCAGTTCAGGATCAATGACAAATGTAGAACGCGGGATAACGTTCAACAAACCAAGATAAAGAGCCGCACAGCTTCACTCGGTGTTTAAAACGTAAGACATTTTAAACTACGAGCTGCTCGCCGTTCACTCGGTATTAAGGTCCGAGCATAAAGCCACGGCCCGAGCCTCACCACGCTGGGTGGAAGCGGGTAACGAACCTGTTTTGTGCCGCCGCGCAGAACCGGCTGTCGGCGGGGGTTGTTGGCCAAAGCCCCCAGGACGGTCCGGTTGCCCAGCTTGGGATTCACATTTTCCAGGTTCTCCTGCCTGCTTTTGTTGGCGCCTCGTAACCTCGCAGGCATGTTCTCCTGATCCTCATTATAAACCGCTTCTGAAACGTCCAGCGCGCCTCCTTGAGCCGACATCTTGCTTCACCAAACAGCTCACCTGCAAAGTGTCCAGACATTAATGCGGAGTCAGCGGCATTATTTAACACCAAACACCGAACAGCAGAGCAGCTCAACCCGCCGAACGCGAAAGCAACGTACCGTTAACGTGCGACGCGCTGCGAGACACGAAAAGCAAGCCGGAAAGCAGCGACGCGAATACAAAAATAAACAAAAGCACAACGACCCTCTAACACAACAGCTTCTGAATTACAAAACAGCCGGCATGCCGGTGCAGCGCGATGAAGAAAGCTGATGGACTCTGCACCCCGCGGATCGGATGGGATCAGCTCAGCCGGCGCCGCCGCGTTAACCCGCTGCTCCTGCCTGTTCCGATTATTGTTGCCGTCTCAGTTCAAGTAGCCCGCGACTATTGAAACGGTCCAATCAGCGTTCAGCCAACGACAGACGTCACAATATGACGGCGGCCGCCATGGATTATACCTCATTAAAAATGGCGTTGTGAATTTGAAAGCGGCACGTCATTGGCTCGAAGGAAATTTAAAAAACTGGTGAAAAGCGCAACACTGTACGGTTTGAGAAGGAGGCTTAGACATGGAGCTCTATGCCCCCATTTTGGTTAAATGCACTAAATTAACACTATACACAGAATGCATATAGTTTTGTATTTTTTGTATATATATATTTGTATATATATATATTTTTTTGTATATATATATTTTTAATAAACTGCTCAATTCAAAAGTTTGGCCACGCCCCTTCTTGCTCCTCTCCACTTACCATATAGATGGACTGTGTGGTTTTACAATAACAGACTGTATTCCATCTGTGTTCTCTCTCTCTCTCTATATATATATATTACAGTAAGGCGGCATGGTGGCTTAGTGGTTAGCACGTTCGCCTCTCAGCACTAGGGATTCCCGGTTCGAATCCCCATCTGGGTGGAGTTCCCATGTTCTCCCCATGTCTGCGTGGGTTTCCTCCAGGTTCTCCGGTTTCCTCCCACAGTCCAAAAACATGGATCAAGTCAATTGAATTCTCAAAATTGCCCCATATAGAGTGTGTCTGTGTGAGTGTGTGCCCAGCGATGGATTGGCACCCTGTCCTGGGTCCATCTGCCCAGCGCCCGAGACGTTCTCCCCTGGATGGGCATGGGGAACCCCACCGCGACCCTACTAGAGGATAAAGCGGGAGATAATGAATGAATGAATGAATATTACAGTAAGTTTGGCATAATTTTCAGCAATAACACAGAAAATGACGTAATTTTATTCAACCCATGGTAATAAACAACTCCAATATAAAGCCATATAGTAAATACATGGGTGATTCACATTTTTTTAAAATTTGGCTAAAAAGGTATGTAACAAAAACAATATAAAAACAAATTTAATACTTTTGAATGTTTGGGTTGCAAAAATGCCCCACACAATAACAAATAAAAGTTGGTATCTATGGCACTCAAAATAGATTTGCCTTAAACAAATTTTGTAAGGTTTTGTTAAACTAACAAACTAAAGAATTATTCAAGATTACAAAAGTAAAGAATGTCTACAGTGGGTCATATTAATGTGAGACAAATAAACATTCATTCATTCATTCATTCATTCATTCATAATCTCCTGCTTTATCCTCTATTAGGGTCCTGGTGGGGTTCCCCATGCCCATCCAGGGGAGAACGTCTCGGGCGCTGGGCAGATAGACCCAGGACAGGGCGCCAATCTATCACTGGGCACACACTCACTCACACAAACACACTCTATAGGAGGCAATTTGGAGAACTCAATTGACTTGATCCATGTTTTTGGACTGTGGGAGGAAACCGGAGAACCCGGAGGAAACCCACGCGGACACAGGGAGAAAATGGAAACTCCACCCAGATGGGGATTCGAACCGGGAATCCCTAGCGCTGAGAGGTGAACGTGCTAAACACTAAGCCACCGTGCCGCCAACAAATAAACAACAACAAAAAAAAAAAAAAACATGGTATGGTGGGGATTAAAATACATTCAGTCAATAATATTGTACATTTATTATTTTTGGATGGCAATAATTTATTTCAAACAAAATGTACAAAGTAACATAACATAGACATTGTTTTTATTCACATATTCTTACACATGAAAGATCATTAATGCTAAAGTTTTGTTAACAAATATACCATAATTTGCACATATATTGTTATTGTGGCTGTCAAAATAATCAGAAGAAATTTAAGTAAAAATTACAAAACTCATTTCACTAAGCATCATTGAAAAACTCCATCAGAGAATTCAAATCATAGTTGTCTAAGATTTCAAGAAGCTTTGAAACCTTAGTTTTGACATTTTGGCCTTTAAATTTGAACTTGTCTATGAAGAGATCGGTTATCATACCTGTGTGAATAAGAACACTTTTATTAGCAAATGAAATTCAACACTGACATTTTATCTTTACTAGAATAGCAAGCATCCCATAACATTTTCTGTGTATTTAAAGATATGTTTATAGGATTAAGATTTTAAAGCACATGATGTTTTTATTTACCATACAGTCTCTCCAGGTGTGCTGGCTGTTTCTTATATTCCTCTAAAAGACGAGCAGATTCATCAAGGATACTGCGATATTCTGGAATCAGAAAATCTGCATTTCCTTCATGCACTTGCAGTTCCTGTAAAACACAGACACAAGCCTTTTAAGCATTTAGAGTACAAGTGTAAATACAATAACTAACAAAACTGTTTTTATATTTCAACAACAGTGTACTGTTGTAATTTGGTAGCGTGTAGGACAGACTTTACATGTTTAATAGTTTTATACTGTTTATGAGATAATGGTCATACAAGTACTCTTCTCAAGCAATTTAGTGAGAACTACAAATATATTTAATGTAATATGGCTTAAAAAGTATGTGGATGCTGTATCCATGGAAAAAGGCTAAAACTTAAATTGAAAAATTAGAAGGTTTTATTACTAAAAACAACTAAGCCTTTAGGATTTTGTATTATTTTTTTTCATTAAATAATGAAAGTGAATATGTTACAATGTTACCTTTACTGCATCAATCAGCTGAACCTTCTTGGCCAACAGGAGCTGATATTCAAGTTTAGGATGAATCATCTTCAGGGTGTGGCTTACTGAATCTTCATTCACCTCTAAAGCAGAACGTTCGTTTTTCCACCCATGTGAATAAATAAGAAATTAATTAGTTTCCAAATTAGTGTCATAATTACACAATTATTCATTAGATGTGTACATTAAAGGGACAGGGATTTAATTGAAACATGAACTTACCATAGGAAATGTTAAGATTGATTTTTCGCTTGGTGGCCTCCTTAGACAGAACGTCCTTGAGAATGGATATAGTGGAAATGTTGTCGGATTTAAAGTTTCCCTCACCTTTGCTGCAAAACAAAAAAAAACAGGTTATACATTCATGATAACTAAACATTTCAGCTGCAGTAGTTTGTCTCCCAACAGTGTATTTATAACTGACACAAAATGCAGGTGTTGTCATTAATTGTCACCTACCTACCTAGTAGCTTTCCATTACTACTGGAAATATCTGTGCATCAGTTTTTGCAAGTACAAAACTTCCAAATATTAAACATAGTCCAAAGATGAACAACAATTAAACAAACAGATGAAGTAAATTAATATAGGAAAAGCTAAATATATAAATAGCAGAGGAAAGAGTACATCAACAGCTTTATCTAGCATTACTAACAATGTTTATAATTACATTTAGGTTATATTGGAATCAAGGTGCTATAATATATTTAATCTATGTTTATACATACACATGATGCATTATAATTGCACTAGAATGATTATTAAATCCATAAAACAACAGGTTTAAAGAAGGTAAGAGTCTTACCAATAACTCGCCTCAAGTTGTGTTCCAAGAAATGTGTTTTGAAAATGAAATGTGATGTTTTCTCCTGCTGGGGTTTTCTCAGGGACCTCAGGAAGGCAGAACACAACCCACGAATGGATCTCAGCAAAGCTAAACTGGCCTAAAAGCTTCAAGGTGTTCATGGGTCTGAAAATATAAAGAGAAGCAAACTGCCGTAGGACAACTTAAACTTTTGGTTTAATAAATGTGATTTAACTATAAAAAGACATGCATCCACAAAAGCTGAAGGTTGAGAAGGTTCTGCTCCAAATGTTACTTACCTGTCCTGATTAATACTATGGGTCCTCTGGTGCAAGGAAAGTGGTTTGATTTGGTACTGACGTACCTGGCAGGTTTTGGGCTCCAGGCGTGGGGTTATGTAAGCCTGAAGTGTGCCGTACTGACCCTCAATGGATCTCACCTAAAAAGAAAAAAAAATGCTATTTAGAATTCTGTTCAATCTGCTAAATCTGAACATATTACATAATTTCTTTTCCTAACATTGATTACCTTCAGTTCTTGCCTTGTGGTGTTAGCTTGGCATCTGTATGTAGCCAGAAGGAAATTTCCATTCGGCTGTAGGCAGAAACACAATAATAATTTTTATTAAACTCTGCATTAATTCCATTTTCTTCAACCTTCTGTATACATTGTGATGTTTTACCTCAGAATCACATTCACTGAAGCTCACGACAGATGAGCTCTTATCCACATCCAGAAGGTCTATAGGAACATCACTCTGTTTAAATGAATAATAAACAATAATATTGTACTGTATTACAAGATCATACATGGGAATACATACATATACATATTGGAATATTTATACTTGGGAGTGCAATAAGAAAATTGCATGATTTTGTGACATCACAAAATATGGATGCAGACTACAACATGGTAAATCTAAAATAGATATAAGGGGTATATTGTAAGGTACAATACATTTTCAGGACATTTTATACAAATTTGGTACAATGTGGTTGTACTGGCCTGTAAAAGGATGTTATCAATGGCAGTCTGCACCTCCAGTGTAAGGCTGTAGCTGGCATCATCCTGGCACAGGGTGAACCTGTCATTGATGCTAAAAATAGGCACAGCAGAAACAGCTGTGCTGGACTGGGCGCTCTGCTGGTACTTCTCCCGTCCTTGTACTACTTTCATCTGTAGCTGCTCTAGTTCAGCTCTGCAACACACACACACACACACACACACATGTGGAAATGTCTATATTTCTATATGC
This sequence comes from Corydoras sp. C115, assembly GCA_019802505.1. NCBI lineage: Eukaryota > Metazoa > Chordata > Actinopteri > Siluriformes > Callichthyidae > Corydoras > Corydoras sp. C115. The sequence continues at coordinate 3,785,551 of JAFMOC010000029.1, forward strand.
ACTTCTATTCTGGGAGCACATTACCTGAGAGCTGCCACCTTTGCCTGCGTCTCCCGACTCATTTTTACCTCCTCTCCTGGTCCTGCCTCTATCTGCTGAGGCTCTGTGGTAAGACCTGACACCCAGCCTACATATGCGGCAAATAAAAGTTAGGCCTTTACCAGTACAACAAAAATACACAAATTCGTAGCTAAGCACCTAAATGTTTGGAAAACTAAATAATTCCATAAAGTATTTTAACGTGGGGTGAATCTTACCTGTGTATGTTGTTGTTATGATCTCATCATATGATTCTTTCCCAACACAACCCCCTTGGATTGAAGTTATACTTTCCGTCAACACCTAATGTTAAAAAAAATGTTAACGGTAAAACCGGGAAGTAATTCATGCACCCGTTTGTACTCTACATGTAGATTAAAACTAGTTTCTTTTTGGTTACTTACGTTTTCAAATCTTAAAGTGGGTTCGTTGGCACTGTCTAACCCATAGACCTGTACTGTTCCATCGTCCCTCCCAACCAAGATATCTTTAACTCCATCACCCAGGATGTCAAAAGTATCAATGCACAGGATACCTTAAAGAGAATTAAAGTAAAAAAAAAAAACTAAAATTAAGCTTTATATTTCAAAAATGATTTTTAGGACATTTTTTAAATTCCTGCACACACAAGTTTTGTCTTACCCCCTTTTTTCTTTTCATTGTCCACCTCCCATTTAGGGATAGGACCTGAACTTGTTACTTGCACAAGACCTAGTTTGCCGTCAGCAGTTCCATAAAGCACCTCTTCCCCATCCTTACCTGTGTAAAAAAATGGGTTTGTATTTTTATTTTGTGTTAGACTATACTCTATATAGTTCCAATATTGTCATGTCTGTTTGTTTTTGAAATGTACTTATTATTAGTTGTCTCTGGGATTTTGTTTGTGGCATGTATATCCTCTATTTGACCATAATAATAGACATATACACAATAATATTGCTAAGCAATTACTTTGTTAGTCATTTGTCCATTTGATTGTCCTGTTTTTATTAAAACGCTCACCACCATCTCTGTTGTGAATCTCAAGAACAGTTGGGGGCCCACAAACTTCAAAATCATACAGCAGCTCTGAGCCCTGTAAATGAGAGATTATTTATTATAAGCAATATAAATATCGAAGGCTAAAGATTAAAAGAGAAGTATAGAGGTATAATTTACTGAACATTTTTATTATAATTCATTACATTATTTATTATTGCATATTACAAACCAGTACCTTTCAATATTTAACATAAAATTTTAAATGATGTGCAAACATTGACAATACCTGCAATATGCGTAGAACTCTGTCTTGGCATGCGAGAACGGGCACTATACGCCCCACTGTTTCTACCGGTAAACACACTATGTCGTTAATCTTATCACCTGACAGGAAGTAATCTCTGTCTTTGCAGTCATTGTAGTGGTTGTAAATATAACTGGCACAGACAAACAGGTCTGCTCCAGAAACATGCCTGCCCAGAAAAAGTCAATATTAGTATATTAGGGATCAATAGAACAAATTAATGCCATAGTATATTTATGCGAACCAGAAAATCAATTATAACTCACATTGCATTAATACTCTCTGTAAGATTTGCCTCAAAAGTAAGAAATTGTTTGCCCTTTTTTGTGTAACCTCTAACCTCAGAGCCAGAACACACAAAAATCTTCTCTTGTGCAGTTCCTAATGCCCCTCCAAGCTCCAGTCTGGATATCTTATGGCCAGGAAGGCTTTTGAACACAGGCTAGGGCCCAAAAAACAGAGCTAGCATTCAAAATAAAATATATGTGCCTTACTGATATGCATAAGATCTATACACTGACACGTGACACTAAAATGCAGGATATTAAATATTAAATTAAAATACATGCAAGCATTTATATGTTTAATACGCACAACTGCCTCTCCCTTTTTCATCCCAAAACAGTTGACCACACCATCATGATCTGCCACAGCAACCTAATTACAAAAACATTTTTCTGTTATTACCCACATCAGGTACAAAGTTCTGAATCTAAAAAATCATTGATATTATAAAATACTTTTTGTGTTGACTTGCGTCCAGCAGCAGGTAACAGTTTCATTGTTTTCTGAGATGTCACACCAACCTTAAGGAAAATAAAGTAAGTATATATAACTTTTAGTTATTTAACAAAACATAAAAATATCACTTATTTGATAAACAGTACATATAGGTGGCATGGTGCCTTGGTGGTTAACACATCCGCCTCTCAGTGCTGGAGTTCTAGGTTAGATCTGGGTGGAGTTTCCATGTCTCTCCTTGTCCATGTGTGTTTCCTCCCACAGTCCAAAAACATGGATTCAAGGTGAATCGGTTGCTATAAATTGCCCCTATATTGTGAGTGTGTGTCTAGTAATGGATTGGCACCCTCTCCTGGGTGTATCTGCCCAGCCCCAAAATGTTCCCCCCACCCACCCCGGACCTTAGTAAAGGATTAAGCAAAAGCTAATGAATGGATGGATATAGCTTCGTTTAACTGCTTCCTATCATATTTTCCTCTGCAAGAATAGGCTGGTGGCAAAAGTGTAGCTTGTTCATGTATGGCTTGTATGTGTTTTTTTGTATCAGTTTTTGTTTTTGAATATAATTATCAGAAATATTTAACAGCACTACTACTAGTATTTTCTTATTTTAATACCAAGCCCTTAGTTCTTTAATATTGACTTAATAAAATAGAAACGAACCAATCGAATATTTTAAAAAGTGATATTTATCCAAGTTATTCTTTTATCCACCGATTGACATTAGATTATTAGAATCTTACTCACTCACCAGATCGTTCAACTTACCTGCAAATAATCAACTTGGTTCAAACTGAGTTCCATCTTCTCGGATATAAAGCTTCTATTCAATATAAACTGAATTCGATCACTACATGGAGATATTTAGCTTGATCTTTTAAAGAGAAAGAAAGGGCAGTTGATTGTAGATGACTGGATTAACTCCGGATTACTCAGATGCTGACTGCTAGCGAAGCTAACATCACAAATCCACAAACTAAAACAGCGATAGCAAGCAAAACATAGCAACGCTGCAATGCGGCTTGATGAAGCAAAAAAAAAAATCCGTGAACTCAAATCCAAACAGCAGCGTAAAACATGACATCTTTTACAGAAACTCTTCATTTGCTGTTGTAGTTCAAAATTGTTTTCCTAGAGCGCCATGTTGGAAAATTCGTGATACATCCGACGTTTCCATAGAGACATGGGTTAAATCCCAAATCTCACCCTTTCCCTAAATAAGTGCACTACTAGGGGTTTGCGCACTACTAGTTCTAATATGTTTTTCTGAATTAAAGTAAGTTTACAAATGCTCTGCAGCGAACAAAGGTCTGAAGATTTTGATTCACACTTTAAACTTACCAAACGTCTTTTTTAAAACTAAGAAAATGTGACCCGTACAAAAGTAGCCAATAATTGCCAACAATAATAGCTAATAAAAAATGTTACACAGTGTATCCCCCCATGTTTTAGTAATAAATTAAAGAATACATACAAATGTTCATAAAGACTAACAGCACTAATTTGGGCAATGTTACTTATTTATGAGGTTTAAAATTTGGCCAGACACCTATACAGTCATGAGGGGGCAATTCAGAACTTCCTGATTACCTGGAGCATGCCTGGAGTGGGGCAGCACAGTGGCAAATTGGTTGGCACATTCGCCTTTCAACACTGGGGATCTGGGTGGAGTATTCATGTTCTCCATGTATACATATGCATGTTTCCTCCGGGTTCACAGTGTCCTCGCACTGTCCTGGGTGTATCTGCCCAACGCCTGTAATGTTGTCTGCTGTAAGAGCATGGAAAACCCCTACGACCCAAGGAGGACATTTAGACTCCAAAGGACCTTTGTACAGCCAACTGAGACCTCAATTTTGTCGAATCATGACTTACTTGATAGGGAAAATAGGGAAAACACCCGTAATAAGTTGTACGGCCATCTCAGGTCCGATAAATACCTCAAATATATTTACCCTGGTGTCCAATAAATTTCTTTTTCATAACACATCACACAGCTAGTGCTTGATAATTCCTGAGTATATTGTCATGTAAAATTAAGTACAAAGCATTTTAATTAAGCTGAGAGGGTAAGTCTGCCTGTCTAATCACATGAAAACATATTAACCTTTTGATTGATGTCCATAAAATGACCATAAAACAAAAGGAAGCTATTTTACACAACACAGTGGATCCCCATCAAAGTAAAATGTGTTTTGCAATTGATTCAGTCCTCCTTTGTCACGTTAACAGCCAATCTGCTAAAAATGAATGTGCAAGAGTGTGCGTGCATGTGTGTGTGAGTGTTTGTGTGTGTGTTTTTGCCTGCTAAAATAAGGGGAAGTAAATGTCCTTCAGCTACAGGGGGAGGGAAGAGCAGCTGGCGAGTGATGCTTATCGAAAAGCAGCACAGGTTTCATTCTGCAAGCAGCACAGGCGATTCAACATGTGTTTCCTGAAGGATGCAAAGAGAAACAAAAATGTGAAGAAAAATATCACTGCTTTGATATTTCGACATAAAGGACACTGGTGGATTTAGATTCTAAAGCCTGGGATGTTGTTATTTAATCTGTGTCTGAACGGAAACCCACGAAAGACTAGTGTTTGTGTTCAAATCTGTGGAAACTGATGCCTGTCCCAAGAAGGTTCCTGGTGAACTCCACCTCAATGCCTCTTGCAGTGGGATGGAGCTGGAACATCTGTGTGTATCTGGGACTATTCACAGTCATGCTATTGCTGATGGGGCTTCTGCTGTGGATGTTAATGAAGCAGCTAAGAAACTCCATTGGAAGTAGGGGTTTGCAGACCAGCCAGCCAAGATACACACTATGAATTTTCAAGCAGATTCAAGTCATAAAAAGTATATCTGTGGATATTTCTGGTTGCCCTGGAGAAAAATCTATCTGTGCCATCGATGGATTAAGTGAAATTTTAGAGTGGACTGTGATTGAAACAAGATTGCCTAGACAGAAAATAAAGGGCATTTAAGGACACGTGGTGCGTTTACCACTTTTCTGAGTATGTTAAGTTCATTTAATAACTATAAAGACCTTAATATTCAAAGAAACAATTCAGAGCTTTATATAAACCTTATGTAGCATTTGAGGCATTTTTGTTAAACCTAGTTTGTCTGCCTTTAACATTTTGCCAAATATCATAATATACATTCTTTATTTACTTCACAAGCAGTTTTATTGTGTATAGTCATTTTAGTTTTGCTACTACTTAGTAATAAGTCTAAAAACAAAGAAAATGTGCCAGGTACAAATCATACTAGGCCTATATAAAATTTGCACAATGAATTTATTAACATTAAGCAACAGTTTGACCATAAAACCAGTATCATTCGTAAATATTTAGATTTTACAAATGTCATGTGATTTAATTGTTTAAAAATGTCAATTACTGAACACACAAATACAAATGCCTGCATGTGTATGTGCATACACAAACATGAAATTAGTGTGTAAAAATGTTGTTGCAATCACATTTGGTATGAACCATATAGTCTGTAACCAGTCAGGTTGCTTACAATAGTTCCAACAATAAAGTTGGATATAATTGTAAATAATGTGGACATGTCTACTTTGTAATTAAGTCACCAGTGCCAGAGGTTGATGAATGTTAAAGCCAAATGTTCCTGGAAGAGACAATCAATGAACCCAATGTCACTTTGAATTTCAATGATTCATTTCATTTCATTCATTTAAACACATGATGAACAATTAATCTTTTTAATGTTAATGCTTCCTCTTGTTTCACTATATGCAAAACAGGTTTGATTTCTGTTTTTTATAATTCCGTATCACATGGCAAAGAAAACATCCGCAGGCCATGTTCAGTGAAAGTCCACACAAAACATCAGGGAAATTACTTTCCTTCATTATTCATGGATTTCATTAAATGAGTTTGCTGTGAGGAATTGAGCTCTCACTCTGATGAGTTATGGTGGTCTGGTTTGTGTACTATGTGTGTGTGTGTGTGTGTGTGTGTGTGTGTGTGTGTGTGTGTGTGTGTGTGTGTGTGTGTGTGAATTGTACACTATATAAAACAAAGTACTGGCACACATGTCAAACCCACTGCTCCAGGTGTAACATGTGTTTACAACCTACCATCTAGTTATGGATTTTGTACAATTGTATGCTTTCTGTGAAATTAGTTTGTGTAAGGCCCTAAATGCAAGCTACATAAATGCATGATGTGTAAGTTAGGCATGGAAGAACATTACTAACCTACACCTTTGGCATGAACTAGAATATACTGTATATACATATATATTGTAAGACAGGTCCTCTCATCAAATCGGCTTTGTAGAAATACAGGAAAGGCCCTAAAATAGCACAAGAATTAAATTAAAACTTTATTTATTTTTTAGATTTGTTCATTTATTTATTCTTACCCTATCCATAAATGTAAATCCAACTCTTTTTTTTTTTTTTTTTTTTTGCAGTCATACTTGTATAAATTCATAATGACCCCCGTGTAAATATGAGGAGTTGCAGGTAGCATGCAGAAGCCAGTTACAGCATTAGCTTAAATACAAATCTCTGGAGCATACAGGTAAGATTACCCATTTCATCAGTTTGGTTACTTGTATGTAAAAATGGCACCAAATTAAACACCTAAAGTGAATAACTGCAAGAAAACTGTCACATTTAAATAACCACTTCTTTTATTTTAAATCAGTGTCAAGGTATAAGAAGAAGCATAGTTTGGGGTAACAAGCTAGGCTAATGCACAAGTTAGGGTTAAGGATTTAGGGTTAAGTCAAATGCAGTAGATTTCTAAAGATAATTTAATGTCATTGATTCTCTTTAAGCAGAATTTAGAAGCACATAATAGAAAGATTTTCTTGGTGTGAGGTAACAACACAACACAAAGCTGCCACCTCATCTGAATTGGCACTTATGAGTTAGTTTAAAAGAGTAAGAAGTTCATTTTCAACACCAAACTGCCAGTTTTTAAAAACATAATCACAATAATAAATTATTAAACTATCACCTGCCAGCTTTTGTGAAGACATAATTACTTTATACGGGCTTTAAATCCTGGAACATCAGTAATTGTACTCTTATTGACCAACTGCAATTTAATCTGTCTAGACCATACTTGAAGAATCAAATAATCCTTAGAGATGTCCTATTAAATGTCGTGTTTCCTGGGCATGGCTGGCACTCCTCAGGCTGCATGGTCTTGCTACAGATCTGAAATGAACAGTGCACTAAAGTAATCTGATAAGAGTCTTCTCACATCACTGCCATTCACCCCATAGTGCTCAACGTAATTAAAGCTTTGTGTTTTTGCACCACGTCTATCAGACTGATGTCTGATGTGTGACACATGATTACAACAGACTGGCACCACATCTGCCACTCACACTCTTCATCTGTGTCCATGCAATATGTATTTCTTTTTAATGTTTGTATATTTACTGTATGTTTATTAAAGAAACACTGACAAACACTATTGATTGTAATGAATACAATTGTTTAAAATAGATGAACTTCGTATTAATATTTAAAGTTTATCCACAAGGTTTTTCACTTTACACAGGCAATAATTTAACATTCTAACTTAGTTTTTGAAATAGTTGCTGACTTGTTGCTATTTGTAAAAATGGCAACTTCTGTCAAAGATTAGTACAAAACTAGAATATCAGTTTCATCATTTGGCCACTGAACCTTTACATGAGGATTATGGGATTGGAAAATATCTGGCGTCACTGTGGGTGTGGCTGAGTGCTGCAATGAAAACTTGTGCAGCGTGCAGCAGCCTGACCGTCTCTACAGGTGACAGAATCCAGGTAATGCTCTTTATTTTAAACTAATCAGCAATAACCATAAATAGTAAATAATTAAATTGCTTATTTTAAGTGACTGATTTCTGCTTTTTAGCATAACCTCACACAGACATAAGGGAACCATCACAAATGGTAAGTGAAACATCTTAACTGCCTTAAACTATTAAAAAGTGAAATGTTTTCAATAATAAAATCTATGATGGTATTATTATTCTATTCATGACTGAATGCTTTCATAATGAATGGACTATATTTACACACTACATGTTGATTTAAACATTTTTGTAATCTAAACCTGCTTATTCAAAGCTTTACATTGTTTCATAAAGAAATGTAAAGTATAATAATGGATTAAAAGAAAATAAATAAGAGTAATAATGACATGACCTATATGTGAATATGTTCAGCACAGAAAAGACAACCTGTCTGTGTTTATTTGGCATTATGCAGGTTATATAATGTATAATGCAGTAAAGCACTGTGACTGTTAGATGATAGATAAAAAGCTAAAACCTTGAATAATTTGTGTTCAATATCACCGTCACACCACCAGCCTGTTGAGGAGATTTAAATCAGTATCCTCTGCCTCCAGCTGCTTGTGTATCTGTAATAGAGTCTTTATGGTTGTGAAACCCATTTCTCATTACTTTTTTTCATGGTTTGAGAAGCAGAGCTGAGGCAGAGGTGAAGCATCCTTTAGTAGCTTTTCACTGATGCATTAGAGCAGTAAAATCACACAGAAAATGAAAAATCAAGGCATTGATGAGTATAACTCTGTTCTTGAACTTCATTTTAAGATAAGATAATCCTTTATTAGTCCCACAATAGGGGAAATTCACATTTCTGAGCAGCAGAAGTGACAGTAATTGGGAAAGTTATAGATACATCTAATGTATCTATACATCTAATGTATCTTTTACAAGAAGTACTTTAAAAAAATTAATAGAAATAGAGATCAGTATATACAAAATACAAATAAAATAAAATAGTGAGTAGTGGATCAAACCTGCTAATGTTTTTCTCATATTATATGTAATGTAAGCTTAAATAATATGTCTAATATGTCTTTTGATTCACTTCTGCTGTACTGAATGATCATTATATTTGTCCTTTAGGCTTACCGAGGCAGCGTGAAACCATTTGTGCACTTTAACCCCAAGCAGGATGCTGATATATTGCGTAAAGCAATGAAAGGCATCGGTGAGGCAGCAATTATTATCCTAATTATTGACTTATAAAGTCACTGTTTTCATTTAGCAATGCAGTGAATCATGTTATCTACCTCTGTATTGAGGGGTTTTAGTTAACGTGCCCTGTTAGTCACATGTTGTGTGTTATTAATAATGCATTGTGATTGCCCATTAATTACTGATGACTTCATTATGGTCCACTGGTCCATTTACCTCTAGTATTGGAAAAAAATTTTTTTTTCAAATCTACTATACTAATAATGCCAAACTATTTAAACATCTATATCGCTATTATTTATTTACAAGAATTTAAAACTGTGCTTTGCTAGAAAACGGCTTTGGTCACATTGGTCACACCTCTTGATTGTTATTTTATTAGTTATTGTTCTACTTTACTTTTTCCATAATCATTGTTGGCATTAATCTCTGTGATTTCTGAATGCAGGCACAGATGAAGGTACCATTTTTATGATCTTAACTGCTCGCAGCAATGAACAAAGACAAGAAATTAAGGCAGCTTATAAGAAAGCACATGGCAAGGTGAAACACTCATAAATTTTTGAATTGAATAAAGTTGTATTCTTTTAGACACATACAAAAATATGTACTGGATTTCATAATAATTCTTCTCTGCAGTGTTTTATGACTTTGGTGATACTAGTACTTCAGGAGGTGGAATGTGGATTGTTGCATTGCATTAGCACTGTGTGGGTGTACTCATAGAAATATGCCAACCCGCCAAAGAACTGATCAATGTCAAATATTAAGTCTGTACTAGACCTGCTGTTTTATGCATATTAGTAAGTAATGTTCCATGAGTAGCAAAAGTCTATTAACAGGACTGTCAAGCTCAGGTTTCCTGCCAGTTCAAAAGTACATATAATTACAACCTCTTTTTCACTCTCTGTGTGTAGGATCTACAGAAAGACCTCAAGTCTGAACTTGGAGGGAAGCTGGAGGATCTTATTGTAGCGCTAATGTCTCCTCCTCGACTGTACGATGCAGATCTACTATGTAAAGCTATCAAGGTAGACATTGACTTTAGGTTTGACTTTTAATTAGTTACACTTACCATATAGTTGCATTTAATTAATTAGTTAAAGACTAATAACACATCAGTTTTACTGCAGTGCTAAGAAGCATCCACCACTTATTAATGTATTATATTAATACATATTAATGTGTGTGTGTGTGTGTGTGTGTGTGTGTGTGTGTGTGTGTGTGTGTGTGTGTGTGTATACCTATTCAATACAGGGAGCTGGAACAGATGATACAGTTCTGATTGAGATCCTGGCTTCCAGGACTCCCGAGCAGATGAAGGAGATCATCAAGATCTACAAAAAAGGTATTTTTTATTATACCTGAAAAAAAACACAAGTCACTTCTATTACTTCCACAGCTCTGATTTCCTTCAGGGGAGATGATGGTCAAGATGATCCCATTGAGATCATAAAAATCAAATTAATTTCTGATACTTCATATTACAGGAGTGTGGACAACAAATCCACAAACAGTGTTTGTGTTGAATTAAGCTCCAGGGGGAAATTTAACATTTATTGCCACAAATCAGCAGCCACATGTTTTCTGTGTGTTACCTATGATAGAATCTGTAAAAAGAACATTATTCCTTATAGTCATGAAATAACTACCCATTGTGATTCTCCCTATACACCCTGCTTGAGCTTTTAAAACAACTTTTATGAGCCTTTAAGGTCATTGTTTTGCTTTCGAGTCATTAGTCATTTGTTCTTACCTCCTGTTTTTAATCTAGAGCATGGAAGTAAACTGGAAAAGGACATAATGGGAGATACATCTGGACATTATCAAAGGATGCTGGTTATCCTTCTACAAGTAAACATCACAAACTGGGCTCTTTTTTGATTTCATAACATTAAATATAATGTTACTCATCTATATCTAAATTAAGGACTATTGCATGATGAAAAATCACTTATATTATTAGTCACTTATATTATTAGTTTTATACTTGTTTTTAAAAAATGAGCAAAAATCGTGTCCTAGAAGAGATGGTTAAGATCATAAAATGGAATTAGGTAATTGACGCTTTGGAAACTAAAAGAGGTGATAACTTGAGCAGCCATGATGTCAACCCTATCTAAATAAAACAGCTTTTAAGGTGTTGGTAATCCAAAGATTTCATTGCATCTAAGGTGAACCCAACTAGTAATTCAATAGCAGAGCAGAGCTCATTAAAGTCTGATAATGTGTCTTAAGAGTTACTCTCACTCATTACTGTTTCAAGCTATGTTTATATAAGTAATGTGCATAACTATGTGTGTGTTTAATTTTCTTATTAGCATTTTAGTATTTGCATTTCAAAAATATATATACATATAATTGTGCCTTAAACAGGCTGTACAAAATTAATTTTACTCACATCAGCTCTGTCTGATGAAGTCCAGTTGAGTGTTCTTGTGATTCTGTTCGATTCTGCAGGCAGACAGAGAGGAGGGAGTTGATGAAAGCAAAGTAGAGAAAGATGCCAAGGTAAACACTTTGTGCTTATGCGTGATATTGATTTACACAGCTGTATTAATTGCTGTAATGTTATTCAATCCTTAAAGATTCTTTATAAATTCATACATAACATGATCATTAGCTAACAGGCAGTAAGGTTAGATCATGTATAATTGATGTATTATTGTGATCTGCTAATTTGAGGCTATTCCATTTGTGATCCTGTAAAGATAAGGCAGGGTTAGCTCACAGACGTAATGCACGTAATGCAACTCTCGCTGTTTTAAAATTCATTGTGTTACTGATCATGTTGCAGGACCTGTTTGCTGCTGGTAAGAAGAAAGCTGGCACTGATGAAGGAACATTCGTCAACATCCTGGGAAACAGGAGCATAGAGCATTTAAGGGAAGGTAAATGGGTATTAATATTATTATAAATAAAATGATTGACTATTTATGGTAGCATGCATTAAATTTATGGATACATCCCTTAAATATACAGTTATTTTTGAGCTACTAAATTGAACATGTTCAATTATTTGTTTTTATTTTAATTATTACAAGGACCTGTTCCAAAACTCTAAATATTGTATGTTTTTTTTTTAACATACAATACAATTCACTAATTTCATGATTATTCCTGGATGTTTGTCTAGTTTTTGAAGTATATAAGAAAACTGCTGGATGTACCATTGAAGAAAGCATTCGTGAAGAATTCACAGGCAACCTTGAAACTTTGCTCATTGCAGTCGGTAAGAAAACAAATCAGGTACAGTAATAACTGGTGGTAAAAGTAAATAATTTTTAATTTAAATCATGGACTTTAAATGGATTTAAGCAAATGGACTTTTGTCTGTTTTACAGTAAAATGTGTTAGAAGTGTTCCAGGATATTTTGCTTACAGTCTTCGTGAGTCAATGAGGGTACATATTAGTTGGGACATATTTTCATAATGTATTTTCATAAAATGCATCAGTAATACAATATTCCTATTGATATTTGTTATTTCAGCGTGCTGGTACTGATGATGAGTCTCTGATCAGGATCATGGTATCCAGGTGTGAGGAGGACATGCTGGATATCAGAGCTGAATATAAGAAAATGTATGGAGAGTCTTTGCACCGCACTATTCAGGCAAGTGTAACTTGCATTCACATATGTACATGCTTACACTGAATTTTCAGTTTTTGCCTTGACCTATTTGTTATGTAATGTATCTGTACAATAATAAGACATTACAAACACAGCATTGGAGAACCTTACGAAAGTTAAAGCTTAAAAAATCTGAAAACAGAAACTGAAAGAATAATTATAATGAAATTATAATTTAATTCCAAAGATGTAATACATTTTAAAATATCTTTCCATTGTTTTTCTTACCTTCAGGAGGACACTGATGGTGATTATGGGAAGGCTTTGCTGTACTTATGCGGTGGAGATGATTAGTTCTTATATGAATTAATCTGATGCATATGTATGACTCTTATTCTTACTCTTAAATTATTTATTCCATCAGTAGTGTACAGTCTGCCTATTGTGTTCTGCAAGATCTATTCATCGTGTCATTATTTTATCTACATAAATAGAGTGGTACAAAATAAACGTAAATTGATTAATTGAACATTTGTGTAATATCACAACCTTTCCACTAGATGGCAGATACACATTAGGGGAAAAAATAGATGAAAGTCTACGTGATATACAGCAAGCTATTCTATTACGTTATCTCCGTACAAAATAAAACTAATTTGTGTTTGGATCACTGCATATATTTTTGTCGTAATAGGAGGTAAATTTTATGAGTATGTAGTGTGTTTAGTGTGACGAGAGGTGATTAGGTTCAAGATTTTGGATGGCCAGTTTTTTTTTTTAAAGATTGCATATACACAATTTTTTAAATAACTATTTTTTTTTAAATATATTATTATTATCATTTTTTATTTTAATGATCACACGAATAGACTCTTTAAACACAACAACTGAATATAGATGTCAAAGCTTCAGCATAATGTTTTGTATGTAGCTGAAAATAACGATTGCCTCAGAATCCCATGATAAATAACTTTAGATTGTTTAAAGTTAATTACACTTTAGTGAGAAGTATTATCTTAATTAGTTAACCTGACCATCATCAAGATATTGTTAATATTTTCAAACCAAAAAAAAAAATGTATAATGAAAATAATCCTTACAAAAGTGTTAACTAACTTTTGTTTTTAATAACTAAGTATAAATGTTATATTAAAAACTTATTTTGAGAATAATAACATAAAATCTAACAGACTTAAGGTTTAATGATTTACAAATTTAAGTTTAAAAAAAAAAAAAAGTTTGCATGAAGGGTGGCATTGTACTTAAATCATACAATGGTTTTAATAGCTTCAAATCCTTTCACTGCAAAACTCTGCAGTCTGATTTGTAAGTAATAGGGTCAATCCATCTGCCAATCAGAAAGCAGCAGAGCTGGGTTGATGATCAGGCCACCTCACTCGCCATGGAAACAAATCAACAAACTCCACCCACCTCAAGAACACAATTCCTGGATTACAAAAGGTTCCGGACTCCCTGTAACATCTCCTCATCAAACACTTATTTAAATCCCAAAACCTGTGTTTCAGGATTATGCGAGAGAATAGCTCAGTTGAAGTTTCTTAATAAGTGCATTTAGAAAATATCCCTAAATGAACTTCAAAGAACATCAAAGAGCTGATCAGGATTTCAAAGCAATCATCATACTCCATACTCAGATTTCATTTTTACTTTGTTTTCTTTGTTGATTTTAGGCAGGGTGTGTCTGAGCCTTTTATGAGTCAGTGAATGACATATCAAATGTTGTCAAAGGGAATGAAATGGCCATTTCCTGTAATATAGAATCAAAGCAGCTGCTTCTTTAAATGAATGGGTTAATATATGATTAGATACAAAAAATGTAAAAAAAAAAACAGTTTACAAAAACTAAAAAAAAAAAGCTTTGAAATCACTTATTCCACACACAAATAAAATTATTTGTTTTTTAACTACTTACAACTTAATCAATAAAGAAGTTTACATTAACCTGTTATTAGCAGGAGTGTAACAAGCTCTGTCGATACTTGTGAAGGAGGAGTGTCTATAGAGTACCACAGATCTCTTAAGTATCTGTGAAGCTGTCTTAAGAATCCTATATATCATGTAGGTACACTTTGTAGTTCTGTAATTAAAGGCTGTAAGTCTCTATGTTTCTCTGCATACTTTGTTATTCCTCTTTGAATTGTTTTTTAATGATCAGAACCCCAACAGCACAACTACAGATTGTAGTGATTATTTAAGTGGTTGATGATTCTTAGTGATGGTATGTTATGTTTGTAGGCAAAGTATGTAGAGAAACAGATGAAAATGTGAAACTACAAATTGCATCTATCTGGTAAATTGGAAAGTAAGTGTGAAAATGTGTTTCAAGTTCACATCACAACACGAATAGTATGAATTTTCATTTTAGTGATGATGCTGTACAGTTAGAATGCAGTTTGGATAAAAATCTCATACTTTTTTTTTTTTACTCTTTTTTCTTAAAGCTATGTTCCACATACAAACAACTTCTTTTCCAAAATGTCTTTTTAGTAGACATGTTCTGTTTAAGCAGCAGGTGATGATTCAACTTTGTGTCCTAACATGTTGCATTTCATACACATTTCATACATAAAGCCTAAAGGAAAATAGTTTTTCCTTCATAATCTTCATTTTAAGATGCTTTTAAACATGTGATTTTCATGTAGGATCTGTCACTTAAATATCTAAAATATAGAATATTGACACATGATATAAATTTATTGGCAACAGTTTAACACCATTTTCTTTTCTACAAGCACACATTATATTATGAAAAAAACCCCACAAAAAACACTATGAACATGTGGAGGCTCGTGGTGTCCAAGTCATTTAGGGTTTTTTTAAACCTGGGATCTCATATTTCTCATATTTTCTTTTCAGTTTTTAAAAGAAAAAAAAATTCACAACTTGAATGAAGAATCCAATAGCCAAATCAAAGCCATGCAATCCTATGAGGAAATCAAGCACTGCATGCTTTTGGCAAGTCTGTAATGTTATGAAAAGTATCTGACAACATGAAATGGGTCTTTACAAAAAAAATATATTTTTATTAGTTTATATGTAAACTTTTATTTCAGATGAAAACTTTAATCATTCAAAATGCACAATAATAAAAAAGGCTTGACAGGTTTAACAGACCAAAACATTCCAGTATTACATAATATTTACAATATAGAACACTATGGCTATGTAACCATCAAATGTACTTCAAATGCACTGAGCATTAAGGCTTTCATTCAACAATCTTCGCTCTCAACCATTGCAAAAAAGAAGGTGCAGAGTGACGACCAGGTACTGCTGCAATACTCCTCGGCTAATTTCTTCCTATTGGCAAGATTTGGACACATTTTGTTTCTTTTTCCAGACTTTGGTCGAGGCGTTGGTGTAGTTTTGAGTGAAAAGTGTGCTTCCTTGGGTGCTGTTCTACAAAGTCCAGCCTTAAGCCGCACTTTGGGGTCATTGCAGAGCTTCTTCTGTTTTTTCAACGAGCGTCCGATTTGCTTCCAGTAAGCATCAGTGCTTGATGCATACTGAGGACACAACCTTGGTTTGGCTTTGTACTCACAGTTGAAATGCTCAGTACCCTTTTTGCACGTGACACTCAAAACAACTATCCCATTATCCCCAATGTTTCCATCTATGGCTGCCCATGTGCATTGCATTCTGTCTTTATTTGTAAACTGGCCTTTAAATACCTCACCATCTCCTCTTAGGTGTTCTACGGCACTCCTGTTTTGTTCTTGAGGAGATGTTACAGGTTTTAGAATGTTGTGTTTTTGTTTTCCTCTGTCTTTCTGTCTCTTTTTGCCTGTGTCCGTACAAGCAGGATGTGTTGCATGATGCAGATGCAGATCAAAGCCAAGGTAATGCCTCTCATACATGCCATTACTTGCTTAACCTGCCACAGAAAAGATAAATAAATCATGGCCAATCTTGTAAAAATAAAGGTTTGGATTGAAAATTTTTAAGCATTTGCTTATGCACAAACTACTAAACTCTTTGTTCTTAATTTGGACCATTTCTTTAAGAGTAAACGAGCATGAAGTATTATAATCTTTTTCAAATTATAGTATGGTGAAAAATAAATAATACATGAATATAAATTTGATTTGGAGTTTATAAATTAAAGGAACTAATTGTGTAATTTAAACACAGCTAACAGGTCTGTGGGTTATTATATTCATATGAACAGAAATCATTACATCAGTTTACAGGTTATGGCTATAAATACGTTTGTATATGTAACAAATAGCATAGATAATTGAGTGGCATTTGAGATAAAAAAAAAAAAAAAAACATATTTAATCTAATACATTATATAAACTAACAAATAAAAGAACTGAGTAATATTATGAAACTAGTTAATTAAAACTCCAAAAATACAGTTAAATGTACATAATTTAAACTCACTGAGTAAAAATAGATAGTGTTTTTGTAAAAATCTGTTTCCTGGATCAGTGAATGTTAAGGAATGTAACCTACCGTGTCGTGGTGTGTGGAGCTGTGGTGCGCACTCCAAGTTATCTTACACCTGGAGTTCTGCAGGGTGCTATTTATACCCCCCCCCCACCACCACCACGCACATAAGTGCGTGCACACACACACACACACACACACACAAATCCTCTACAGGAATGTTAATATTTGTAGGATACTTGATTTGGCTTGGCCACGGCTTTGCTCACTTGTTTGTTAAAAGGAAAAAACAATAAAGTCTAATAATTTTCTCTTTTGCTCCCTTATTTCTAACTTAAAAATTAATATGTGAAAGGAGAGTTGGTGAGAGAGCAAATGAGTGGATGTATATAGCTCTGATATCAACATCACCCTGTGAGTTAAGAATTAAACAAAATACCAAATTCTATGGAATAATGAAAGGAAATTGTCAAGGCAGGCACAACCATTCAAGTTTTTCCTAAACTGGAGAAAATAGGGTCTTTATTTAGAATTAGACTTCCTTAATATCAGTTAATTTGTCATGGTACAGATATTATTATTATTATTATTATTATTATTATTATTATATATTAAGGCATTGACATGTTTATTAGAATCCCTTAAAACTTTTGCTTTTTAACTGAAAAAAATTGGCAGATTTTTTGCTTACAATCAAAACTCTTTTATTTAAATCATTTGTTATTGTACTGATTGGATATATTCTGATTCAAACATTACAATGTGACATTAACATTGAAATAATATTACATGAACTATGATCACAAATATGATAGAACTGTGATTTTGTACATAAATACTTCTCAACCCACTCAGTGTAAAAACCTTCTCAGTCTGCTTTTTTGAAACACCAGTGCCATCTGCTGTATGAAAGAAGAAGAAAAAAACAACGACAATAATAATAATAATAATAATAATAATAATAATAATAAACACCATTTAGGATCATTTTACATTCATATGAAGACCATTCATACACAGTAAACTCTCCTAATCTAGTCAAAAAGACTATCTACTAATTTGTAGTTCAGTCATAGGGCTAAACAATTCTAGCATAAGAGTCTCTGAATGTTTCTTAAAGTCTGAAGAGGTATATCTAACTGTACCTAAATAACAAATGAGCCATTACAGACTGTAGCAATGCCTCTATAATGCCTGAGATTATACATGAGGTTTCGGTTCCCACTGTTCACATTTGGTATGTCCCTTTTATTTGGTGATCTTAACTCTGGTTATAAATGTTGTTAAAATAAAAGCTATGTGCACTCACATACGACAACAATAAAATATAAAAGAATGCCTTTCTTGTCCAATTCTTTCAATTTCAAGGACAAACACACTGAACATGTAATAATCTTCTGCTCGTTAGATCTGCTTTCATTAAACTGCATCAGGCTATCTTGATTGGCTTTTCAAGTCTGTTTTCTTAGAGGATTCATCTGGGAAACAGAAGCAACACATGGATCTATTAGACCAGACATCACAACTTACAATTTATGCAATTTATTTAGGATTAAAATATGAACATTGCCATATAATGCAATTACAATCCCAAATATAATACAAGCCATTTATAAAACATACCCTTTCTTATACTGTAAACCATTCAAAGACGTGGCTGCAAGCAAACTGAATAGATTCCCAGCAGTACTTTTGGGCCTTCTCCTTAGCCGACAACACTGGCTCTGTTGTGGTCGGTGTTTGTGTCGTTGTCTTTGGCAGCACCATCTTCTTTAAAGTTGTAGATTTGACCACTGGTTTTCCCTGCTCTGGTTTGGGTTGATCAGTCTTTGTTTTCGGAGGTCTGGCAGGTTGAGATTTGGTAGGTTGAGGTTTTGAAGGTTTTGGTTTTACTGGCTTCTGTTTAGCTCCACTTGGTTTAACATTTTCAGTTTTGGCTTGATCAGGTACAGATGAGGGACCAGTAGATATTTCAAGCTGGGATTCATCTGACGCTTTTTTGCACATGGGTGGCTTGAGGGTTCTCAGACCATTGCAAGCGTTCTGTTGTTTACGCAGCTCCCACATGATCTGCGTGAAGTAGTGGCGAGGATTGGCAACATAGTTGCGGCAGACAGCTGGCTTGCCTACAAACTCACACCAATAGGCTGCATCTTGACCCTGGCACTGAACCCGCAGTCTGGTTTCCTCTTCTTGTTCAGTCACAGTCATGGAGCATTGGTCTTTGGCTTTTGTAACAAACTGGATGGGGTCACCCAAGGCTTTTTTATTCCGTCCTGCTTCGGCGGCATCTTCTTTGTCCGGATTTTGTGCAAATGCTGCCCAAACACAGCAGAGCAAGAGGAGTCCACATCTGAGGATCTGCATGCCTGAAGTTAAACGGCAGAATGAGTGAGAGGCAGCAGACTGTATGTTGGCTTGGCAATCATGCTCTGCTATTTATGGGCACTGCTCACAAAGGGGGTATTTAGAACCGAAAAAAAGGTGTAGAAAAGTGTCTTCTCACCAGGGGAGAGAGCTAATTCAGTTCCCTCCCCCTGCTTGCATGGTCCTCTGGCGACTGTTAAAAAGAAACCGACGTGCATATGAAACCAATTGAGAGAAGCACACATACATCAGAGGCAGATTAATTCAAGCATTCAGAGAACACACCCAAACCTAAAATTCCATGGCGGTAAATTATGCAATTAACATGCATCTCCACTGCTTCAGGTTTTTTTTTGTTTGGAAAAAAACAAGTTATAGATAAAGGAATATAAGCAGCATCTGAGGAATTCAATGCTAAATTTTCAGTATCCAGTTCTAGACAGGGACCTAGGTTATAAAGTTTAGAACACTTGAAGAAATAAAATTAACAATATTAAAGCCATCTTGTTATTTCTGTACCTACATTTGATCAGTTAGAATAAAGATGCAATTTGTAATTACAAACCATAATACAAATCAAAAGTCCCCTAATTTGAACTGCAGGCATCACCTGCATGTTCAAAGAAAAAAAAAAAAAAAAAAAACAACGCCTCTTTCAGTTTCCAGATTTTATTCACAATATTTTACAGTTCCGGCAGCCTTACCAGCTGTGTTGACAATCACCATCACCGAATGCCGAAAAACACCAGTGGAATGTCTGAGTATGATTAAAATGCCACCAGGCCGAACAGCTGGTGTATAAGAACAGTGTGTTGAATCTAAACCACAGGCCACATTAGGAACCACCTGGAAACTTCAGGGAACTAAAATGATGTGTAAGAAAACAGGTAAACATTTTACCCACGTACTGTTTAACACTGTCATAAAGACTGTTTACATGATGAGCTGTTATTATTTGAAATATCTAGCACCAGACAGGATTATTTTCAGTAACATTATCAGAAAGTCTATTAATTAACTAGTAATGTAGTAAATGTGCTCCTGGGTATCACTTGTTTAAAAACATACAAAGATACATTACATTCACTGTAGGATTGTTTATCAGTGATTATTTCAAATAGCCAAAAACTGCATTTATAATAGTAAAAATGCTAAAACCTGAGCCCTACAAAGAATAGTCATAGTGTGAGTGTAAATTGGAGTCATATTCTCAAAAATCGTATTTGATGAGTTGATAGTGTAAAAGACATCACTAGATAAGTCTTTGACTTTCGTTTGAGAGTATTTGTTTAAGACACATCATTATATCCTGCCATCCCAATTTGAAGTTCACTCCATAAGTGCACAGAACTTAGGGTTTGGCAGGTACCAGGAACTTAAAAAATATGTGAAGGCAACAGCTCAGCCTTGCAATGGCTCAACAGCAATCATATTGCATTTTCACAACAGTTATCAACACATATGTATAAGCATATTTATGTACACAATGTATAATGTTGGCTCATAGGCTATTGGCCTCAGATGGCATGGTCCCATTAAACAAGTCTGTTTTGCAAGAACAATAAGAACCCACCAGTCTCTTTGACAGGCTGCAGTCCAAAGCAAGGTTAAAGAAAGCTGACTGTAAACACAAGGACTCATGCAAATTGTGGCTGATCGTTACTTGTCCCTGACTAGAACAGTGCTGATGATCTCCTGATGTGATGCAGGTGAAAAGGCTTCCAAAAAAGTATCCACAAGGCAGAATGACTGTAACAGCTCTACAAAATGGTTTCATTGTTGAAAATTTTACAGTAGAGAGTAAAATGAGCCAAAAGTGTGGCATCCCTTTCATATAGCATCTTTTTTTCTGAACAGGGCCTTCTGTTCACCAGGTAAAATAAAGTCTAGGAAAAGAAACAATGAAACATCAGCAAAAAGAAAAGTTTGAAATGAACAAGACATACTTGAGAAACAAAGAACTGTATAAACTCACATCCTAAAGTTTCAGTTCCAATTTCCAAAAGCACTAGAAACAATCAGTAAAATATGATTTAAATATCTCTTGTAGGAAATTCATTAAAAGGTTCAGAGAAAGGTTAAATGAGCTGGAAAAGGATGAGGGGATAGGATAACACCAAAAACAGTAACCTTGATGGGGTTTCCATCAGGTCAAAGGGAAATGTGTTGGTGGTGTGTTAAAAGTCTTTGAAATTGACACTGCAGAAAGGCATTAAGCTGCAGGAGTTCAAAACGCAAATGCAGAAAAGAAAACAAGCAGGACAAAATCATGTGTAAATGATTTGGGAAGATGTAGCTCTAAATATCAGGAACCAAAAAAATGGAACCAAACACAGATTTAAATAAAACCTTACATTCCTTTTATGCTATTTAAAAAAAAATATATGTATCGACTTTTAGCAATTTTCTACATGTAATTGTTTTTCTTGTTAACTTTTTATTTTGGGACAAACTAATGAAGCAAAATCAAATTTTAACTTCCTGTACATTTTTAGCTTTCATGGAAAAAAAAAACAAAAACACCACCGTTAAAAAAAACCATGGTTACTACGGTCTCTATATAACTGTAAGAAAATGCAACATATGGAGAAAAGCAACTCGATAACATTGACAAAAAAAAAAAAAAAAAAAAAAAAAAAAAAAACATATATGTGTATGTGTGTGTGTATGTATGTATGTATATATATATATATATATATATATATATATATATATATATATATATATATATATATACACACACACACACACTTTTTTTATTGTCAATGTAATCAAATTGCTTTTCTCCATATGTTGCATATATGTACTTGCATGTTGTATTATTTTGTAAGAGGAAAACCACACTGAATTTACCTATGAAGATCATTATATACAGAAAAAATAAATCTAAGTGTCCAGGAAAATATTATACATGCAACTGGAACAATTTATTTTTATTGAGATAATATCTGAAGTCGGTACCTTTGTGGAGTACTGGGGAAAAGGGTCCAGGTTGGTGTCACCAGTCACCATGGCGAGGAGGTGCAGAGGCCCGTGGGAATCGAGTCATCGTATCATAGGCAGGAAGGCTTAGAGGGGAAAAAAAAAAAAAAAAATTTCGTGAGCAACGCCAACTATTTACAAAAATACAATTTCAAACAATCTACTATTAATTATTGTTTTTTTTTTGTAGTGAGCCACAGAATCAGGACAAAAGCTTCCTCATGCCACAAAAGGCATGCCATAAATGGGCCGTTATAAAAATTTCTATGTTTATTGTGAAAACATCTGATTGGTTTTGAGGGATGAATGAAAACAGCTTGTGTTCCGTTAACACACTGACCTCTCTGACCCGCAGCAGGCCAAATATAAGGACTCTTTCATACTGAGCACTGTGAGACTTGTGTGTATGAGCACTGTGTGCCAGTGAGTCACTTCATCCTGACATCTGTTACACAACTGATTTGTCTCAGAAATCAACATGCAGTTAGTAAAAGAAATAAGTTCACCTCCACCAAAGAAATAATATCAGCCTGTAAAATATCAGTTGAGTTAGTTTAATCAAAGTAACATGCAAGAAAAACACTGCATGCAAAGCAGAAAAAAAAACAATTCCATGAAATAAATTAGAGAATGTTAAAAATTGGTGTTTCATTTGAATTGAAACATGCACAGTCAGAACTGTGTATGTACAGTCTGACATAATTACTGATACATAGAGCACTAAGAGAATAATATGTCCACACCCAGCATGCATTGCACCATCTATTCCTCCTATCTTTACTTTAGTATCATTGTCCCAAAACCAAAAGGTGGGCAATTTGACAAAAGTCTTGGTTATGACTAATGCCTTCACTGTTTGTGATACTCATATTTTATAAATTGTAAATTCTTCTTCTTCCTTCTCCTCCAGATTTTCCTTTTAGGGGTCACCACAGCAGGAAGATAAGCATCTTTAAGTTTTATACAGAATGCCATTTCGGTCACGACTCTCATATTGCAATGATATTCAAACCCCTTGGCTAGGGCAATTTAGAATCCACCCAGGTATAATTGAACTTTTACTATGTTTTTGGAATGTGGGTGTAAACCAAAGGGCTCAGAGAAAGCCCAGAAGGCACGGGAGGATATTCAACTTTCACGCAGAAAGGTTTAAATTAACCTAGGACCCTCTTGCTGTGAAATGTTTACAATTATGACAAAAAGACCGAATCTAGAACATAGATTAGTTGCTTTCTCACTTGTTTTGTGTTGAAACATCAGAAGCATGGCATTTTATGCTTTTATATTGTTGTCATATTGTCCACTTTTACCACAACCTTACATGCAAAGCATTACAGTTTTGGTGTATTTTGTACAAGGGGGTTCTGTTCTATTTACCTGGACATTACAGGGTTTTGGATACCTTGCAAGCGTTCATTATAATAACCATTGTTACCAATTTCCATACTGAAACAAAAAATTAAGAAATTATAAAAAAAAAAAAATGGCATGATACAAATGACATGCGATCAGACAGCTGGGCTCATATGCAAGTGAGTACAACATTGCTGATTTTTAACATTTTGATGCAGCAATACACAGAACTGAAATAAACAAAACTTGTCGGTGATGCACTTTAATAAAGACAATTTTTACAGCCCTTCGTGTTAAACAAGAAAGCTTAGAAAACACACAAAACACAAAGACAAGCAAGATCCTTCACCGGAGAAGCATTCCAAGGCTAAAAGTTGGACAGCAGAGAAATTACTGTACAAAGAGATTTCATATTAATAAGGTTCTCAAAGAAGAGAGCAGGGGGGGGGAATTGGAAAAAAACAAGAGCTTACGTTTTCATGGGAATTGTGTCAATGCTAAAAAGATACAAGACAAGCAAAAACATTAATTTTCCAGCTGAATAATAAAATGCACCATAGAGGCTTGTATATAATATGTCTCCGGTCAAGACACTTGGTGACTTTTAAATGCTTTAGCGCTGCTTCTTAACTGTAAGTGCATATGAATGATGAAACAATACAATGAAAACATTTAGTATATACAATATAAATATTTTTTTTATTAAAGTGCAAAGTGCGGGACAAAAATAAACAAAAAAAAAGATGGAGAAAAGATGACAAAAGATGACAAAAGATGAAAAATGGCAAGATTTGGTTATCATAATGTGAAGTGCCAGGTCCCTGAGACAGAAGAACTGAAACAGAGGAAAGAATGGGGGGGAAAAGAGGGAAAATAAGAAGAGAAAGAGAAAATAAGAGACTGGTTACTACTTTCTACTGTATACAAAAAGCAAAGGAGTGATGAGACGAGTCCATTTTCACTGCTAAACTAAGGCAGTTTAGTTTGTCCCGTCCATTTTTGGTCCCGACACTTTAACATACAGAGTGTGTAAAAGCGTTTCAGATGCACTTACTCATCATAGACATCTTCTGTATCCATTCTGCGGTAGAACTTGGCCAGTCTGACAGACAGGATGATGCTGGGCAGCAGGAACAAAGTGGAGCAGCCCAAACCGAACCAGAACGTGTTCTAAAACACAGCAGCCTTTATTTAAAAAAAATTCTGTATTTAATTGATAGGAATAAAAATGCTGAAATCCAGGTGAGGAAGGCAAACAAATCATCCTACTGAAAGAAACAGCAAAGACCTACAGGAAGGTTAAGTCAACAAACTGGTGGTGCAGATGTATATACTTATTGTTATGACATGCCCATATGAGCGTCACAAAGCAGGTATTATTTGGGTGGTGGAGTCTTAGCATTTACATGGTGGTGGTGTTAATGTATGCTGCTCTGGTGTGAGTTTTTTTTAAAACATCTAACAGACACAGATGGACTGAAAAAATGTGTTTGCAAAAAGTGTTATAAATGCATATTATATAATCTGTAGGCTCGGTGTTAACATCCTATAAAACTGGTGATTCAGAAGTCAGTGGTGAGGTTTCATGGAACAGAAACAGAATCCCAGACATATTCCTCATTTACAGTTGTGATCAAATTTATTCAACCCCCACTGAAATAAAGTGTTTTGGCCAGTTTGACATTGATTTGGATCATTTCAGTCATCTTATTTACAATTATATCAAAGAGGCACTTATAAATTAGACAAATATAACATAATATTTATGATGGAATAACCACAAATGTCTTTACTGTGCTCACATCATTATCAGTTTTATTCAACCCCCTAGTGACATTATTTTTCAGTACTTAGTACAACATCCTTTTCCAGTTATGACAGCTTTCAAGCGTGAAGCATAGCTTGACACAAGTGTCTTGCAGCGACCTATGGGTATCTTAGCCCATTCTTCATGGGCAAAAGCCTCCAGTTCAGTCACATTCTTAGGCTTGCGCACTGCAACTGCCTTCTTTAGGTCCCACCAGATGTTCTCAATTGGATTTAAGTCTGGTGATTGCGATGGCCACTCTAGAATGTTCCAGCCTTTCATGTTCAACCATGCTCTAGTGGACTTGGATGTGTGCTTCGGATCATTGTCCTGTTGGAAGGTCCAACGTCTCCCAAGCCGCAGGTTTGTGACTGACTCCATCACATTTTCCTCCAAGATCTCCTGGTACTGAAGGGAATTCATGGTACCCTGCACACGTTGAAGCTTTCCTGTACCATTAGAAGCAAAACAGCCCCAAAGCATAATTGACCCCCCGCCATGCTTCACAGTAGGCAAGGTGTTCTTTTGTTCATAAGCCTGGTTCTTCCTCCTCCAAACATAGCGCTGGTCCATTGTCCCAAACAGTTCTAATTTAGTTTCATCTGACCACAGTACACTGTCCCAAAACCTTTGTGGCTTGTCCACATGACTTTTGGCATACTGCAGTCGACTTTTCTTGTTCTTTGGAGTCAGCAAGGGGGTGCGCCTGGGAGTTCTGGCATGGAGGTCTTCGTTATGCAGTGCGCGCCTTATTGTCTGAGCTGAAACTTCAGTGCCCACATCTGACAGGTCTTTTTTCAGTTCCTTAGCAGTCACGCGGGGATTTTTCTCCACATTACGCTTCAGGTAGCGCACAGCAGTCGCGGTCAGGATCTTCTTTCTGCCACGACCAGGTAACGTTTCCACTGTGCCCTTTAACTTGAACTTGCGAATGATACTTCCGATAGTGTCTCTTGGAATATTTAACAACTTCGCAATCTTTTTATATCCATTGCCATTCTTGTGAAGAGCAATAACCATTCTCTTGCCTTCACCATGCTTGTAAACACACCAGTAGATGTCTAGAAGGAGCTGAGTATCACAGTCCTTTTAAATCTGCCTAATTGGTGCTTATCATGCTTGATTGCTGCTCGTTGACATCCACAGGTGTTTTCAATACCTCATTGAAAACACTGGAATGAACCTCTGTTCTTATGAGTGGTAGTTGTAAAGGGGTTGAATAATTGTGTCAAAGAAGAAATCACAAAAAGGCCATTTAATACTTTATGACAAAAACAATTGATGCTATCTTAGTTGCATTTAGTTCTTTAACAAGTCCTTGTAAGATTTCATTATGAACACAATTACAAATGTGCACTGAATTCCATAAAACCCTTCGCAGCATTGGGGGTTGAATAAATGTGATCACAACTGTAGTTGTTAAGGCTTCATTAAATTCATAGGTGCAATTAATCACAAACCTCTTGCAAGCTTTTAATTAACTCTATTGTATATAAGCTTTATTTACTGGAATAAAAAAAAATTAATTATGCTTCGACGAGTAAAACAAATTAATCTCTTTGACATAAATCCTGCTGGAGTTGGAATGAACAGCAACCCTCTTAAATTAAAAGGGCGAGTAACCATTCATTCATTCATTCATTATCTCCCGCTTTATCCTCTATTAGGGTCGCGGTGGGGTTCCCTATGCCCATCCAGGGGAGAACGTCTCGGGCGCTGGGCAGATAGACCCAGGACAGGGCGCCAATCCATCGCTGGGCAAACACTCACTCACACAGACACACTCTATATGGGGCAATTTTGAGAATTCAATTGACTTGATCCATGTTTTTGGACTGTGGGAGGAAACCGGAGAACCCGGAGAAAACACACGCGGACACGGGGAGAACATGGAAGCTCCACCCAGATGGGGATTCGAACCGGGAATCCCTAGCGCTGAGAGGCAAACGTGCTAACCACTAAGCCACCGTGCCGCCTGGCGAGTAACCAATTACAGCTAATGCTTATGAGATATGAAGCATCTTGCTATTTTGTAGGTTGTTTTGTTGAAGCTGACAGATCTTAAAAGGGGGGCATTATTTATTACATTTAATATTATCCTTAATGATGTATCTTGTAAATGAACTCTGGTGGGTTTTCCGAATGTTTTGGTGCTTTATGTTTAAATATACTCATATGGCCGAATTACATAAAAAACAGACAATCAATCATGTGGTCACGGCGTCAAATAAGAGGTCAAACAGGATGACCTAGTAAAAGAAAACACCGTTCCTTTTTAGATCCCACACTTTTGTTGATCACACACACACACACACACACACACACACACACACACACACACACACACAACAAAAACAAATTCAGAATACCAGTGAACCCCATCTATTTCCTTTCACAGAGAGGACCACTTGGGGTTTGGCCGTGTACACAATCAGCCCACATAGCTGTTCCATTCATGCAGTTCTCCTGTTTGCTTAGCTGTAGTCACAGATGTGAACACAGTTGACTGGATGAAAATCTAAATGTAGTATTTGTTGTTAACCGAACCTCAAATTTTACTGTAAAATATTTTGTATATATGTGTTTATACAAAACTATTGAGCTACTAATTAGGAAAATATATGAGATTATGGTGATAAGGATTATCCTATAATAAAACCTTATTGTCAAGTAATGCATGCAATATAATTGTGGTCTCTTACCATTGAGTCCAGGAAGAAACTACAGGCCAGGATTTCTGCAGTGTCTATTATATTACTAAGAGGCTTGCAGGTAGCCACGTCCATGGCCAGCTAGAAGAGTGTGTAAAGTTTGATTAAATTATGAGCTAGCCATGCAAAAAAATCTGACTTTATCACTCCATAAATATCACATGACTTATAAATCAAAATCCATATCCTGTAATACTCACCGATGTCCTGATCCAGTCAATATATTGTTTAAAATAATCAATGATGGTCTGTTTGTATTTCTCAGTTTCCTATAAACCAAACACAGAATTTAATGTAACTAATGTTTTCATCACTGCAAATTAAACTTCGAAATCAAACTGCTACCTGATTGACAATGAACGTTGCATTCTGGGAGATAAGATGCTGTGCTGAATCAAGAGCTCCAAGTATTTCTGCAACCTCACTCTAAAAAAAAAGTGTAAAATGTTTTCAGAATGGCCTCTTCCAAATCTTTTGTGAAATGTAATACGACAAAAACACAAGCTGGCTCCTTACCTGAATATCTGAGGATGTTTTCTCCAAAAACCTGATGCTGTGGTTTAAAGTGTTCTGGAATGAGAAATAAAAAAACACAAATAAATATTACTGACATATGAAGAAAGAACTTTAAACAGTTTAGAACTAGACACAAGAGTTTGGTAGCTCAGTGACTAAAGACTAACTGACTAATGGTTGGGATACAGTATAAAGGCTGACCTTTTACTCTGACTACAAACATCAAGTTGGGATACTTCCAGAACAATGTAAATGGAACATGGATCTTATTTTGCTACTATTTTTCTACTTTCTTAACTGTTTCAGGCATCAATATTTAAATTTGTATATAGTAAACAAATAGAAAGAAGTTATTTATCAAAACAATTGAATTTTTATTTTTTTTGGTTTCCTTTATTGCATTTTCAAGTGCCCAACTTGTCTGACAATGAGGGTTGTACATAATGCTTAAGGTAATGCTGTTATTAGTGTTATACATGCTTCAGAAAAATGCCTATAAAACATGACTCATTTAAAATGTACTTAAAATGTACGCATGTTCTGTATTCTCTATGGCCAATACACATGCAGTAAAATAAATAATTACATCAAAGTCATGCTAATATACATTACACCACTAGTATATTATGGCAAAATTAGACAAACTGCATCATCCACTTATTCAAGCATCTTACCCTTGCTCCTACATATTTCTTGAAGTTGAATTGTTTAGGAAGGATTGAGAGAAAAAAAAGATAAAAGACGCATTTAATACATGAGTATTTAATGGAAAATTGAAATTCTCAATGGGGGGAATATATAGATATATATATATAGTTAGATATATATATAGATATATATAGATAGATATATATAAGCCAAATCTATTGGTGACTAGCATTCTGTTACTGATTCATATTTCATATTTTTGTTATTGATTCGATTTAATCTGAACAATGCTTAGTCAATTATGCACTCATGCATTACAATCATTATTAGATATAAACTAAATTATTATAATATTTACCGTGGACTCCTGAATAGGGATAACCTGCTGGGAGTGGATTTGTCGGAGTGTCTTCGCCTGAGCCTTTAATGAAGTCTTTACAGAGTTTTTATTCTAAAACATGAAAAGACAAAAGTTATTAAAGATTTTTTTTTTTTTAAATAAGTAATAGTTGTATAAATACGGAGAAAATGTATAGTATCCCTAGTGCTTAATGTACAGTATGTGTGAACACAAAATTTCTGTGTGTGTATACACATGCTTATACCCAATACAAACTTCAGTACTTTACATTAGAGCTTGTACAGAGTGTTACAAAGCTTGGTTATGTGCAGGAACACACACAGCGCCTGCTGAATGCAATTGCACCACAGAACTCAGTAATCCACTCATTACTGAAAGACTCGCCACTTTTCCAGAATGAATGGGAAGCTTGTGCTAATGTCTGCACCCTAAAGGTATGATCGAATTAACTTAAAAAAGGTTTCCAGAAACCAAAGCCAAGACACGTATGTAAACGTTCAGGAGGTTATTAGACATTACAAAGTAAAAACATACATTTTATAATATGGATTGGATTTTAGCTAGCTCAGTTTAAAATACCACCCAGATAAGCTGCTTGGGTTTAAGAGAATTTGCTTAAACACAAAAATGAGAAAAATGAGGCCTACCACTTGGTCAGCTTTAGCATCCAGGTCATTTGCAAATGATAGCAAATCAACATGTGTCACTTCTTTACTGAGCTGCAAATACACATACATATACATAAGAAAATCAGAAAAAGAATTAATCTCCTACATTTTAGGCTCCCCTGCATACTGTATATATAAATGGTCCTCACATTCACTAAATATCAATCCATTTGTTTGAGATGTGGATTTCTAAGACCTGGACCATCAATATTTTATCCTAAAGTTGCTGAATGGGTTTGTGGTCAGGGCTCAAATGTAGACTAGTACAAAAAAAACAGTTAGAGGATGCTGTGGGATGTTAGGTTTAACTTTTATTCTTACCTCTTCTGCATATGCAGCAAAGTCGATGTTTCCAAGATCAGTTCTGGTGAAACTGATGAGGTTCTGTTTGCCATCTGAATCTAAAAGGACAATCGATCTCAAATCCACCTTCAGAGTATCAAACTTGTGAGACACATCCTTAGTGTGCTACAAAAAGAAAGAAAAAAAATGTCAGGAGAATAAATTAAAGGAACAGATCTTAATAAAATAGAAGTGCCTCATTTCTCAAGCCTTCTGCATATTATTTTTCTTTCTTCAGGTCCTCAAACATGACTCATCTAATTTTCAGCTACTTGATAAATGACTCATATTAGTGCAGGCTGAAACCAAAATGAGGCAGAGAGGATTAGAACTAGAATGCAGTTTACATTTAGTACAAAGTCTAATTGTTAAGAGATATAAAATAACTAATCCTGTAATAAAACATTAATTGTCAATTCAGTACTATCTAATCTAATGGTCCCATAATATTATAGCTGGGGTCTGATATTAAAATATGCTATAACAGTTTAATTTATAGTTTATTTATTGTTGATGATGTTGTATGCTGTATTTAGTGATCATAAATAACATTGTTTTAGATTAAAAATACTTTAATTTTTTTACCGTGCTGCTGTTAAGTAGGGCTGAGATGTTGAACACCTTATCCAGACAAAGGGCAGAATAAATCCCTCTGTTCTCTTTACAATTGCTGAAAAGTACACAGACACACACACATAAAATGAGAAATAAAGACAGAAAGTAAAAATAAATTAAATAATTTTAAATGAATCTGTTTCATTGGTTTATAAAATAAAATAATATTTTTAATAAACAAGCACCTGGGTTACCGCGACTTTGCTGCCCTCTGCTGGATAACCCAAGAATCTGGAGTGTAAAAAAAGCCGAGTGCTTTGTGCTGTTGCAGATATTTACCTGTAAAGGTTGTCCACTGTGAGGTCCAAATTGGGATCGTTGTATAGATAGCCAGGGATGAAGTTCTTCCACGATGGGTTTACTAAATTCGGAGTGTCCAAGACCTAAACATTCAAACATTCCATGAACACTTTTCTGACTGTGGTCTTCTATTCATCAAGTTTTAATCTATAATATTTTTTGTCCATTAAAAAGATGTGTGTGTTTATCCACCTTAAATAGCTGTCTGGAATGGAACGGCTCACATGCAAGCTTTTCCAGATTTCCTCCCACCACAAACGTGACCGTCACCACTCCCATAAGGACCCAGCAAAACATGAAGCTAAATCCCACACCACTGAGATAAATGAAATAAAATGGTGAGTTCAACACAGACAGACACTTCTTACATGGCCTTAAGAAGAAAAGCTTACTCACGCCATCAGCAGGTTGCCTCCGGTGTTAGACACACAGCCACGGGTTGTCGGAGAGGCATGCCTGTCGAATCCCAGGATTCCACACAATAGTCCCAGGAAATTGAAGGCTAAGACAAGTGCCACCATACAACACAGAGTGATGCATCCTATCCACCTGCATGAACCACATTAAATGAAAAGAATGTAAAAAATTGTTTTAAACTACTGTTCATATAACCGAATCTCACAGTGTAACTGGTTCGAAGGCAGACATAATGTGACATAGCTGATAAGAGCCCCATTTGTTCTTTATATTTTATGTGATAGAAATGCTGCTAACCAGATAGAATGGGAAAGAAACCATGGAATTCTCACTGGATTTTTTATTATTAGGTAATTTTAACTTAACATGGCTGGTTTAAAGTCACACCTCCCCAGTTGCAGAAATTCTTTAGAAACTCTTTAGAATTTCTGTATTTCTGTAACACAGATATTGAACCCAAACTTTTGCACAGCTCTATGTTTCGTATGACTGAACAACCTGTAGAAGTCCATCTGGTCAATCTGTGGGTATAGATCCTCGATTTGTGAGTGTGTGTGACGGATGACGTTGGTGAAGTTGTTGACGGTGGCCTGGACAGGAAATGTTTTGGAGAATCGGGTGATGTTGTTGCCGATTCCATCCAACATGCCACGAACTCCTACAGAGAAACACAAAAATGTAAATAAAATGATTTGTTAAGATTATAAATACAAACAGTTACAGATTATATTTGTGAGGGAGGAATTCACCTTCAGCGACATTCCTGCTCTGATTTTTCACCATGTTTGGCGTGTCATTAAAAGCTATAAATCCCTGCAGAATGAAAAGAATGTGCTTTTATATCAGTCTCACTTCATATATGTATAAGACATATATATTAAAGTCCTTCACATGGTTAAACCCTAATCAGTCAATAAGAACAACAGCCCACATTTGGAATAGACAGAGAACTTGTTATTTTTTCTGCGGAATGACTCACATCAGCTTTCAATTAAAACTAGGCCACATTAATACATGTCATCATTCCCAACCTAAAACATCAACAGAACCTGTAATCATTACATGATATTAATGTACCTTGTGTACTAGAGAGCTGAGGTTGGTCTTTAGGACATCATTCACTTTGGCCAACTGTTCAGACACACCAGGGAGCTGAAACACAAACCCAATTTTCGCTATTTATAGACAGAAAGACAAAGGAATACAGAAAGTCTCCTTATAAAATATGTCACTGAAACCAATATCTTATAATTATAATAATATTGAAACCAAATATAATGCATATTTATTAGCATGTTTTCAAAATATTTAGTCTTTAATCACCTGTGTGTTTTAATTTAGGACAACCTATTTATTTATGTAGGAGCAGGTTGCCTTCCAAAATCTGGTTCATTCATTCATTATCTTCCGCTTTGTCCTACAGTATATTAGGGTCGCGGAGGGGTGCCCATCCAGGGGAGAACGTTTCGGGTGCTGGGCAGATACACCCAGGACAGGGCGCCAATCTATCGCTGGGCACTCGCTCACGCACACATACTATATGGGGCAATTTGGAGAACTCAATTGTCTTGATCCATGTTTTTGGACTGTGGGAGGAAACCGGAGAACCCGGAGGAAACCCACACGGACACGGGGAGAACATGGACACTCCACCCAGATGGGGATTCGAACCGGGAATCTCTAGTGCTGAGAGGATAACATGCAAATCACTAAGCCACCGTGCCTGCCCCAAAATCTGGTTGTCACTTTTAAATAGAAGCAATGCAGCAACTCAGTCACCATATTGGTCAGAGAATGTGATCGATTGAAATCTGCAACATCACCACTAGTTGTCACTACAATCCTAAACAGTGCTCCTTTAAGATAATTGGATATCATAACTACTGCCTGCAATAGCAACTGTAGTGAGAGTAATTAATTTATTATATAGTGAAAACTGCTTGAATTGCAATGCACCTTTGAGTAGTTGGCACCAATTTCAAGCTGACTGAGGGAGTTGAGGATGTTCAGGCAGATGTGAGATGTGGGGGATTGACTGTCGGCACACACTGGATCATCAAGGGCATTCGTGATTCCTTCTTGCACTGTGCTCAGATTATGTTCCAGCTTCTTTGTGGCATCCTGCAGCGTTGCTAACGACACGGTTACATTTTCCAGAGCATCTTTAGTAACCTGTATCACTGAAAACAGACATTGGATCATTTTAAAAGCATGGCAAATTTTTAATTCAGACACAATACATTAAAACCTTTGTTTGTAAACAAGCCCAGATTTATTGGAGCTGATGATAAACACAAATATCTACAATATCACCATTGTAACTATATTTCTGACAATCTCTTGCTCCCATTAATGTGCATCACTTAAAACATGCTTAAACTTCCCTAGATGTAGATGTTTAAAAAAGCCAAATTCAGGTTCAGCTGCCATCGTCTTAATAAAAATGTGATACTGCATCTACAGTGTGGGCACAATGCTACAAGAACAGTCAAGCCAAGTAATGCTCAGTAGAATCAAAGAAATCCAACCTCCAGCCATATTTTGTGCCTTAGTCAGGGCGGGAAGTGCCACTTTTCCCAGCTCTTCATGAATCTTGCCACCCAACAAAGGACCTACATCTACACAG
Organism: Corydoras sp. C115; assembly: GCA_019802505.1. Taxonomy (NCBI): domain Eukaryota; kingdom Metazoa; phylum Chordata; class Actinopteri; order Siluriformes; family Callichthyidae; genus Corydoras; species Corydoras sp. C115. The sequence goes on from JAFMOC010000029.1 coordinate 3,820,280, forward strand.
AGGCAACATTAGAGTACCAGTAATAGAAACTGTACAGAAATTACAACAGCAGATTTATAATACAACTGACAGATATACTTACTGTCAATATCACAGAGCACTTGGTTTTTTGCAGTTCCATACTGAGATATCAAATATTCAACTTGCTAGAGAGATAAACAAATATGTTTTAAATACATTTATAATTCTAACTTTCTTTTGTCCTTCTTATTTCTATTGATTTAGTCATCACATTTATGCGTACTCACTGTAGGTGTGTCATTGGCAAATGTGTATAAATCTCTCAGATTACTGTTAACCAGCCTTCGCATGCTCTTCATCTGAGAACTCAGGTTCTGACTTGCTGCATAAGCACACAGGACCCCAGCACTGGTGTCAGGAAAAACAGAAAACCTATATTTACTGCAACAATCAATATGAGTTGTAAAAAAAGTATTTCATGCCAGCAGATGGCAGCACATTAACACCGCTGTAATAGAATTGTACGACACCACTCATCCAAAAATGGTTTACAGTACCTGTAACAAGCTGTTCCCTCAGTTCTTTGGCACAGACAATGTGTATTACTAAAAATGCTTCACTGACAGTGTCACAAAAGCACAAATGCATATTAAAATAAAAATAAACTTGTATCATGTTTAAAATTAACAATAAAGTGTGAAATGGAATTAGTGGCCATTTTTAAAAAAACGGGTCACAAATTCTATTTGTCTTGTCATTGATACAATGGGCGGCACGGTGACTTAGTGGTTAGCACGTTTGCCTCTCAGCACTAGGGATTCCCGGTTCGAATCCCCATCTGGGTGGAGTTTCCATGTTCTCCCCGTGTCCGCGTGGGTTTCCTCCGGGTTCTCCGGTTTCCTCCCACAGTCCAAAAACATGGATCAAGCCAATTGAGTTCTCCAAATTACCCCATATAGAGTGTATCTGTGTGAGTGAGTGTGTGCCCAGCGATGGATTGGCGCCCTGTCCTGGGTGTGTCTGCCCAGCGCCCGAAACGTTCTCCCCTGGATGGGCATGGGGAACCCCACCACGACCCTAATAGAGGATAAAGCGGGAGATAATGAATGAATTATTGATACATTCCTAAACAACACATTTAAAACTTTATTTCAAACAAAATAATGCAGAAGCTTTAAAGTTCGTAAGAGGTTGTGTGTACCCCTGTGCGGTCTTATCACATTCTCTTTTTATATTGACATACTGTTATTGACATACTGTTGGCTGAGGGGGTCTGAATGGCCTGTTCACTACAAAGAAGCTTTGTTAATATCTTTCCTCCCACACAAAATCTGCCCTCTTTTCAATTTGCTCCGTCAGTAAATATGCTATCTGTTCGGTCTAGTAGGGTCAGATTTTTGGTAAACGCATGTGACACTGTACCAAAATTATTTTAAATGGGGTACCAAAATGCAACCAGGGTAGAAACCTAGTTCAAAGTTTAACAATCATATGTATTACACAAATTACAATGAAGCATTGTGGATTTCCATACAAACTTATATATACACACACACTTCACATTAATAATAATAATACCGTACAACATGAGTTATATAAGATTGTGATGAGATTATGACAGTAGAAGTAATCAGGATGCTGTGCATAAGGATTAATCAATATGAAAGTCAGACAATGGAACATTCAAAATGGAATTTAGTTGCCATAAAAGTTGTAAACTGTGCAAAAGATCATTGCAAGTTGCAGCATAAACCAAACCCAAGCTTGGAATGATTGTTTCAAATTAAGCAACAATTGACACCACAGTACAATGATGTTGCCAAAACAAGGGAATGTTTACTGTTAGTTCAAAACATCAACTAATGTCATCTTGGTTTATAAATAATCATATTAAAAGAACATGAGGTTTAAAATTAAGCACATTTGTTCAAAAGCCTGGGGGGGAACAGTCAACATTTTACAGACTCCAGATCATCTCATATTGCTCTCACATGCTTTACAGTCATGCTTTGCCAGAATTACAGCTTTCATTGTTTAAATAAAATCCACTCTAAATACATCCTGGTCTTAAACACAGCTGTTTGTTACCCACTCAGTTAGAAAATGAATGGAATATCCATAGAGATCTAGTGGACACCTTGTATTTTAACCCTCATTTAGATGGCTTCATGGGAAACTTTTTGGATGGTGTTTTCAAGAAAAGTGTCTATAATTGTAGATATACAAAGTGCATTTATATGGTAAAATGGAACTGACTGAAATAAAACAGACAATAAATGTAAAAACAAGGAGGTTGTACATGCAAAATCAAACATCTTCATTTGTGTTGGTCCAATGCACTGAGGAATGCCTGGAGATTTGCTTGGTGGATGCAAGGCTCATGTTCCTGCCACACAATGCCACGCTGTATTCTTGCTGTATTCCCGTTGGCGTACCTATTTACCTCTGCTAGGGCATTTTAAGCTCTGGGTGGGGGTAAAAACCCCATTAAGTGCCTCTCTAAACACTGGCCGACCCCCGGGGTCTGGTTTCGACCAACGATGTACGTGATCCTGGTCCTCTTCTGCCTTCCCCTCTGGCCTGATAAGCAGAGCCGTAACATGATCAGCTTGCTATAAGAACACAATGAAGGGCCTGATCCAGACAATGGAAGCCACTGTGGATTGGACTTGGAGATACACAGATGGTGATGAGTGAGCAGTGATGAGAAGACTCATTTGTTTTGAAAAGTGATGATATAATCTTATCCCTTTAGTTTCTTTTACTTCCCTTTAGTTTCTTCTACATAAAACCAGAAAGTTCACATTGGGTTTAAGTCCAGTCTGAGTATCAGCTGATATTGAGTGAAATGTGCAGTGAAATATAGAGTTAAATATATTTTATTTGTGCAAACAAATAGATCTGTGCATATATAATTGTAAAAAATACCTTATTTCTATACACTACACCAATCCAGCTTTAATGCAGAAAAGTTCCCCTTTTTAGCTGTGATCACTTGTAATACACTGATAATAAATGATGGGTGTAAACACAGACAGAGATTTAGTGAATTACCGATTACCAATGTAATCACACTAAACATGTGTGCACAAGAATCATCCCTGCTGTGTTCATGTTTACCCAAGAAGTTTCACCTTTATGCACTCAAAACTTAATCCAACACCATAACAATAAACACTAATTCTGTTCCCACAACACAGTTAAGGTATTTTAATAAATCACATTCAGACACTTAGTTCAGATTTAAATCCAGATCAGACATCACACTCAAACTGACTGCACTGTAATCCCACTTTCACTGATTCTTACTCACATTACGATCATGCTGTGTCTTTGAAGCACGCTGACGTCACAAAGCCCTGCTAAAGTCCCAATGAGTCCTTGAGGCAAAAAACTTACACATGTTCCAACACTTGACTTTTTTTAAACATTGATCTGCATCTGTTTTAATTCCTTAATCCTACAGAGTATTTGTGGTAGCTATGAATTACAGAGGAACAAACAGGGACACAAGGGAAGGATGCAGGAACTAGCCAAATGATAGATTGCTCTATGCTTCTGAAATACTATAGCAAATAACACAACTGCTAAAAAGTTATTTATAAATGGATGGATATCATGATACTTAATGCCCTATCAGGTGTGAAAAGAAAAGAAACAAACAAGACCAATCTAAAGACAATCACTACACCTTATTATAAGAATGTAAATGAGACCATGAGTCTAAATAAAAGGTTTTATAATAATAATAATAATAATAATAATAATACACAACAGACAATAGATTGAGGCCAAAATGAAATAAAAGATCCCAGTGTGATTACCAAACAGAGAGTAGAACCAAAAAGAAGAACTGAGCTGGTGACATGGACTGGGTTATTCCTTTTTTTTTTAAGCTAAGATCAGGGAAATAACACTGTAACACAAACCGCACTCGGCTGCATGTCTCCGAGCTCAAACTTGTCTACCTAACCAGCTTGCACTTTTAACAAAGAGTGTTCCAGTTTCATGACTTTCCCACTGTTGCATTTTTGTTCTCACCTCAAAAGAAACCAGCAGGCAGCTGACATTCTTTCGATGAAGCATAGATTTGCTGTGCTCTGTAATTTAGCCACTCTCTGGGTTCCCTCGCTGTCCTAGTAGCTGTAATAGTTTATTTAAAAACACGTGTCAGGGTGCCTACTGGTCCTGAAGATTCAGTGTGTGTGAGAATGCTGAAGTGCTTATCCCCAGGCTGCCCCGGGGATGGAATCTTTAATAAAGAGATGACCATATGGAGTCACAAAATACAGGAATGACAAACATTCATGATTCTGTTTTGTGCTATTGCTCTTAGAATTTGCAAGCATTAAACGGAAACGGTATTTTACACACCTGGTTCATGTTTTTCCAAATTCTGAGACTATAAATTTTATTTTCAAAAGGCAATTGGCACTGATTCAGACTGCACAACAGAAACCAACTATACAGTATAATTCAATAGGGAAATCCTTAATCTTTATTCAAATTGCTAATCTTTTGTCACTGACAGGCGCAAAAAAAAAACAATCGGACAATATGGAAAGTATGTCTACATACATAGACCTATAAATATTCACCTCAATTTCTGTAAAGAAATTATCTGAGATAGAGGACAGCTGTTTTCTGCTAGACTTATCTCAAGGGGTTGACTGGTTCTGCTAGACTGATCTCAAGTTTAGTGGTTGGTCTTTCAGTCTGAATATTGAAGTTTCAAACCCAAAGTTCACCAAAGATGCCACTGTGGGCCTTTGAACAAATCATTTGTCCACACTGTTGACAATAAACCTGTACTCTGACCAAAACCATCCATTTGAAATACTTGTATGTTGCTTTTAACAAAAGCATCTGCTGAAAAAAAAAAAAAAATCTATCTATGCAAAGTTCCTTTCAATTTGGTCACACAAAGTAACATAATGAAGCTGTCATTAGCAAAATTAATATTTGGCAAGTATAATTGCCCCACTGGACTACATTGTGAAAATGGTTTTAACTTACTATTAGATCCAGTTTAATTCTTTTGTTAAATATAGACTCAAAGTAATGGAAAAACACCACAGTTTCATTCTGTCTCTATTTTGTAATGCTCAGGGATTTTATGCTATTGCATCATTATTGTTATTGTGGATTGGCCCATAAACATAAATATTATGTTTACACTTTAACCAAGATGTTGAAAAAGGCATGAGCACTCAAGCACAACCTCCTGTTTTACTGACAAAACATGTATGGGGTGAAATGGTAATGAAAGACATTTATCACTAATAGGTAGACTATTTCAAGAACAAAAAAGTTTTTTTTCCTATATAAATTCTAACAATAAAAAACATTGGTTTTTTTTTTATTTATTTTTTTTACATTTTTTTAATTGCCAAGGGCAAAATATGGGGTTTAATGTTACAAAGCTGTCTGAAAGAGAAAGTGTATTCTGTCCCAGCACAAAGTGAGAGGATATTGAAGGCAAACAATGGTCATGTTTGCAGAAACTGGTGTCACTTTTCGGCTCATCTTCTTACAGACCACAATAAATAGGCAGTGTACCATTTCACTGCATGCCCACCCTGCTGTACTTACGTGATTATAAAGGTGGTGGTGAGGAGGAGTGTAGTGAGAAGTCCTCTTTGGCAGTCAGCATTTTTCCTCTGCCTCTGATGCATCTCTCCTCCGCAGTTATCACAGCAGCGACACATGCAGAAGAGAAGTCCGACCAGAGGCACCAGCACAATGAAGAGAATCCCCACGATGGTGCATACCACAAAACCCAGCTCATAGTAAATCACCTGTAGAATCAGCCAAACATTTGCCATTAAACTTTGCCATTTTTAAATGCAAGATCTCATCAAGTGCAGTGTTTATTCAATAAAAAACAAAAATACCCCACACAGCTGTAGCTGCGTAAGATGAATACAATCGTCATTGGGAATCTCTAAAGGTACCCATCAGCATGTTTTTAGAATGTGGGAGGAGACCAAAGTACCTGGGATAAACCCACTCAGGCACAGGGAAGAAATGCTGAGTCCACACAGAAAGGATCTTTGTTTGCACCAACCAGGAATCGCACCCGGCCCTTTTTGCAGAAAGAAGTTTCTGCAACACTGTCCTGCCTTGATTTGTGGTTAAAACTGTAAACAGCTTTTATTGTTTATTAATGCAATAAACAAAAGTCTCCGTTTTGTTTAGTATTAAGCAGTTCTAGTGTTTATTTATAGATTTTATGATGTAGTGATCATCACAGGTATGTCTGCAGCTGTCAATGTTTAAAGAGCTAGTAATAAGAATCAGTGTAAGAAAGAGCAGGAAAATGTAGCTGGACAAAAAATAAAGCTGCAGGAAGATTTCATTTGTCTTGTCTTTTTGATGATGTGTCCTGGATCTTGGAGGAACATAATAAAAGCTTATGTTTTTTTTTAAAAGCCTAATAAAATGTAATTAATCAGTGTTTATCTCTGCATTGTAAATGAGCTGGACTCTCTCCAGTTGATGGACCATGTCTGATTGGCTTTAAGGTGAAGAATAAGTTCATGCTCTTAGTCTTAATTGCAACAACTACCCTATACAGACATTTACTTTTCAGCTGGGAAAAAGAGCTCAACAATGATCTCTGATCTGTGTAATGTTGGAAACCTAGCCAATTGGGTTCTGAGCCAAAAGGAGCAACCCGGATAGAGTGTGACCTTACCTTACTAACAGCACAACTATAATACGACTAGAATAACATCAATAACTAAATGACGGTCATTCCTGTAGGTGCTGATTAGTGATTTGTTTACTTATGAATTTATATATTATTAATAATTAAACACATATTTTAATACATACACATTAATTAACATATGCATATGAACACAAATACCTACAATTTACACCTAAGTTTGTTTTTTTTGACATTTGTTTCCAAGTTGGTCTGCAATAATCTTTTCTAAAAAGGTTTTTTAATTAATTTTGTGAAAGGTCCTGTTTTGAAGCTCTTTTGGAATGAATTAGAAAAATGACTGGCCATTTAATCTAACATTGGTGTCTGACCTAAATTCACTTCATGTATAATATAAATGATATAAAACTCATTTAATTAAATGAGGGTATAATAAGTTATTATACCACAAAACAATATCATCAGTCTGTAACTAAAGCTCAGGGTATTATTTGCATGTCTTATCTGCATGATCAGATTTTATCTTTCCTATAAGGTTAACAGCTGGGATTACAGAAATGAGGAAACTGATGAGGTGCTGATGAGGAAACTCAATGCTGTGATTAAACCATTGCCTGTGAAATTCCCTGTAACCCAATAAATATGTGGTCTATTTTTGGACAAGGGAATTAAAATAGCAGATCTAAAAATAGCATTAAAGGAAAGCCCTGTGATTTTGTTACTAACATTGCCTTTTTAAGCTTTGTGAATGAAAGACCAAGGGGGAAAAAGATGTATGTCTTTTTGGTTACAACTCTGATTAGTTTTCTACACATATAATTTGCAAGTGTGCAAATTTAAAAGAAAAATACTAATGGAACAACTGAATGAAAAGAATCTACAGGATAAGAGGTGCACACTTGGGTTGTAAATTGAGGAAGAATATATTGTAAAGGTTAAACAACAGGATGATAAAGGACAGCTGAAGGAGGAGTGGGGTTCTGCCATGGTGTACACTTTACCTGCAGTGTCAGAACAATGTTCTCTGGCTGGGGATAGCCAGATGATGAGAGGCATGCAGAAAAAAAGCAAAAAGACAAAAAGTACATGGGAAAAGAGCACAAAAGATGATCAGATCAAGCATTCAGGTATTTCAAATGCAAACATAGCACTTAAGAACCAGGAACGCTGTGTTATTCTTTAACTTAACTTGATCCACGGTTTCATTAAAATCATTTATTGTTCCACCAAAGAAAAAAACTTTACAGATCTCCTCATTCTTAAGTGTCAGCACAATGAGTGTATCATCTAATAAATATAGTGAGTAAAAAAAAGTGAATATGGTTACACAGTATTTGTGGCACATTTATCCAAAAAAATATGTAAGCACTTAAATTCTTGTACTTTCCTTCATTTCCTTCAAGACACTGATTAAATAAGGTTAGGGCATTGGGCTATCAATCTGAAGGTTGGGGGTTCAAATCCCAGGTCCACTGAAGTTACCAATGTGTGTCCTTGAGCAAGACCCTTAACCCTCATTGTGATTAACCCTGTGCTCACCTTGTAAGTCGCTTTGGATAAAGCGTCTGATAAATGACCAAATGTAAATGTAAAATGATTAGTTTACAAAACGGTTGACTTTTAAGTATTTCACAAAGCATAACTGAATCCATTACTAAGCACGGAAAAAATCTGTGAGGTAGCTTGCATACAGCTTCATGGTTTAATTCATATTGTCTGCTCAAATCGGATTTGTGTTACTGGATGGTTCATATTTATTTAGGCAGGTGACCTGTAATTGTGTTTAGTATAATTGCATATTATTTTAGAAATAGCACTCATGGGCACATTATTCTGTTTTGGCACGAGGCGATTACGTCATTTCAAGGCAAAATGCGTCATATTAACAGGCAACATATCTCAACAGATGAATGCATCACCGGCTGTCAGCTAGATGTGTTCAGGTTGTGAAAAATCCACACATAATTTGAACAGCAGTTTGGAATTCAGGATTATTTTAAGACGCAATGTGACTAGAGTTTATAGGCACAGCTTCAGCATGTAGGTGTATATTTTGAACTAGGGTACAGTGCAGAAAGTTTGCTGCAACACCTACTCATCTGTCCTCCACTTCAAAGATAGAGATGCTAATTAATAAACCTTGTTACCAGCTATAGCTGAAACAGTGCTTTTTTCGTGAGTGCTGTATGAGGTGATGCCAAAAACAATGAACATCTATTGATGCACATTTGGAAGAAGGAGACTTTGACTTTCACAATTAATTAGCTGCTTGTTGAATAACAGCCACAGCATGACAGCTGAGACTCAGGCACCTGTACAGAAGAGCCACACTTAAACACACACACACACACACCTACCTTCTGGTACTCAGACTTGATGGAGCCGAACCTGTCCTTCGCCATTTGGATGACGAGATCTGCAATGACAGGGAGAAACATGGCTTGTTTACTTGAGCTGAGGTTTTAAAGTAAGACTCTGAATTTTGACCAGATGCTGTGCGACCATTTGGGCAGTGAGTTTTAAGATACGGTATTGGTTCAGTGGAGAATTCATGTAAAGAGTTTTGTACAGCTGAATGTTTTCATTAAGGCAACAGGAAAGTGAGGACTTTCGGCTTATATTAGAGTCAGGACTGAAATGCCACAGCTCATTGGATGGTGATGTCAGATTTTACAATGCATTCTGTTCAGCCCAGCGAGTCTCTGACATGATGTGTTGAGATCTAGGTCAACTGTGGTTTAGTTGCCAGAACAATTTGTATTCAAGAGACATTTTATGTAAATGAGCATTAGAAAATCTAATCTGTCTGATGAAGACCATAATGCAAACTACATGGATTTTCAAGTCACTTAATATTTATGGGAAATTGTTTGTATCACAAAGCTGCTTTAATGATGCTGCCCTAGAATATTCTCATATTATATGCCTTAAGGTACTAATACTACAAATCACAATTGAAGACTGTAGTACACAATAAGTTTTAAGTTTTTAAATACAGATCTTAGTTTATTTGTGTTGACTCAAACTGCTTAAAGACCCATTTTATACTCAGCACTGCAGTAACACGGACATGGTGGTGTTATGTGTTAGTGTGCACTATGCTACTATGAGTGAATAGGATACAGCAGAATTGCTGAAGTGTTTAAACACCTTATTGACACTGATGTAGGAAATTAATCCGCCAACAAAAAATGTTCAGACACCAGTATCCTGTAGGCTGCGTTTTAATCCATCCTCAGTGCTCACAGAGGATGACAAACACCAACCATACAATAACAGATGTGTTTAATAGAGTGTACAATGAGCAGATAAAGTGCTTAAAATCTCCAGCATCACTTTCCTGGCGGTCCAGTCATATCAGTGTAACATTAACCACGATATCAGTGGTTTCTGTAGTGCTAAGACTCATCCACCACCCAAATAACACCTTCTTTGTGGCGATGGTGTGTCAGTGCTAATAATAATACAACAAAGTAAACAGAACGAATGGAGTACAGTGCCATGTTCACAATATCAAAGCATATGATAACATGTTTGGTTAATTTATGATTAGCTGATCACCTGCAGAGAAAGAAGCTGTTTGAGATTGGCACATGTCTCACCACAGTGTCCTGTTGACATTGCTAGCTTCATTGCAAGCGATTGCACTGCACCATGTGCCATAATATAATTAAAAGTGAGAAGTGGCTTATTTTTAAACAACACACATCTATCTGTCGCATGGCTAGATGGGTCGAGTGAAAGATACAGATATGCAAAGGAGAAATTTACCCTCCACTTGGTGCAATGCAGGGCTTTTCATTCCAAGCACAGTAACACTGTGGGAGGAAAATGCTAATGTTGCTAACAACTGAAATTCTGACAGTCACATGTTCATTGCGCCCACTCCTTCATTCTTTTGTAGGGATGTTCTTTTTGTTATTTAGAGCAAAAGCCATTCCAACAGTGGATCCATATTTCTTGTTAATCAAAGTTTGTTGTGAGCTGCGTTTTCCCCATATTTAATAAAGACCAATAAAACCACAGATTTGACTTCTAGCTGATTGTCACTTTCATCTTTTAATATTGCGAAGTGATGTTTAATGACTGCAGTCCTACAGATTGCATCGCCCTTACATCATTTAAAGTGTATGATTGATTTTGAATGAGTTTTCAAATAATGCTTGAGAGCGGGCGTAATTAAATAAAGATTAGATTAATTAGGTGGGAATCTGACATGGTCAGTTTTTTCTCTTTTTTAATCTGTGTGCTATTACATCACAAATCTAGAAACTATATAACAGACTCTGTATCAAAGAAGTATCGGTAGGAAGCCTAAAACAAATTCCAATTAGAATAGATGCCCTTCTATGTTCATGTAGCCATATGGTTGACATGATCATCAGCATAGAGCTGATAAAAATGGTGGATGGTTAAGTGGACAAATGATACAGCTGGCTTTTTTTTTTTCGCACAACATAATCGAAGAGCATGAGAAATAATCTGTAATGACAGTCATCACCGTGTTATAAGAACTGACTGAATAGGTTTGTAAAGTAAAAAATTACAAAAAAAAAAAAAGATTATTGTACAATATAAAAAACATACAAAATTATGAATTGATGTAAATATTTCATATAAAACTAATATAACAGCGTGTTTATAACTTTCCAAATGTAATATTTAATAGTTTTATTTTATAAATAACAGGTTTATTTTCTAATATAAAAAAAAGTGTAATGGCAAAATCCTAAATGACAATTAGAAAGCCTGTGCATGTGAGATGTTCTGACATAGATCTATGTTCAGGTTTGGATCTGGAGGGTAGGCAGCTTTGGAGCCGTTTTTGTGTTAGAGTGGGTGTAATTTGTGTGTACATCCTGTATTACTTACTATGTGAGTAATTTGACAGGTGTGGGCACATTCAGGCTTTCATTGCTTATGCGGTCACAGGCGGTCTCCCTGCACCTCTTTGCCTCAATATTCCAATCAATGCGTATTTCGAGCATATTTCCATGATTAAGTCTCAGAGCCTGTTCTCTACATTTTATCACAGCAAACCTGCCCTTTATTTAGTCACGTTCATCCGGCCTTTCATCCTCCTCCTCCCAGCGTTCTCTCAGCAGGAGATGAATTGCAATGCGTAACTACATGTCTTCAAGCGTGGGTGAGTGAGAGAACGAGTGGGAACTATGGAGAAATAAGCAGGCGGGCTTTGTGCACTCCTGAGTCACATCACTTTTATTTTCAGCCTAGAAAAAAAACTGACAACACTGAACATGGCAGCCGGTACATTCTGGTATATATAACTGTTTGTCAATATTTATGATGGTTGCAGCAATTTCACAGAATAAAACGACGTTCACAATAGAAATAAAGAAGAAAATAAATCATACTTGAAGATAATCTAATTTGCATGAGGGAAAGCACTCATTTTATCCCCTTACTAATCCAGGAACATTTAATTGAACCCTAAGAGATTTTGCTCAAGCACTGTTCTATTAACAAATAATACAACCTAAACTTTTATAGTCGAGATAATTGATCCCACTGAAACTGATGACTCAAATTGAGTTGGGCAAAACAGCATAATAATAAATATTTAAAGTATTAGAATCTTTTACTGGAGTTAAATATCTATAGAGAAATGTAAAAATCTTAGTCCTAAATTTTAATTGAATGTTAAAAGTACTTGATCTCTCTGACATATTAAACATAAAATCAATACATAATTTATATTGTTTTCAATATTAAATATAGTATTGTCTGTAAGCAGCATGTTACTGCTGTAGTAGCTAAAGGAGGAGCTCATATTAACTTCATATACAGTTATTCCAACTGGCCATTATTATAGGTACATGACACATGCGAGGACACACTAAGGACTGAGACAAGATGGATGGAGTACAGGAAAAGGTTTTAACTGAAATATTCAGTAATGAATTACCGTGAGGATTACAGAAACTTTTTGATCTGAATTAAATCTATAGAATTATCAGAAACTTAGTCAAATCCCCATAGTCTTAATTTTACCACAACCAGCTGTGAACAGCAAGCATAGACTACTGAGGGTTTATGAAAACATGCAATACTTTAACATATAGAAAGTACAAAGGAGACTCAGTAAGACTAGTCTCCTCTCAATGCCAATTTTAAAATTGTATTTGGGGTTTGATATTTTCATTAATCTCAATAATTATATTTGTTGTTGTTTGTTCTTTGTACTTACTGGTACAATACAACACATGCAAATATAATGATACACAATTCACCACATTTATTACAGTAAATTGACAAAAATGGCTTTCTACATAAAGCTATACTTGCTCATTTTTACCAAAGACAATTAAAAAAACATACTACAGGGTGAAAAAGCTGTAATGATGTATTTTGTGTATTATGTGCTGACACACAGGTCATGATTGAGAACTGCTTTGAATTCCAAAGTTAAAATAAAATCAGCAAATGTTGTCCTTATTTTCCTATTTGTCACATTTCTCTTCTACAACTTCTTTCATGCTAATGCATGTTTTCTGTGCACACGAGTCAAGGGACTTGGTTGGTCCGTAACTTTCTCAGTTCCCAGATGAGCAGATTTGCTGGTGCATGAATATTAGAACTTGTGACTCACTAGCTTACAGGATTGATTTGTTACCTTGGTGGCTAGAGAAATGCATTTAGAACCAGAACATGAACAATAACAAGTTGTTCAAGCAAACATGAGGCAAACTGTTCTTTCCTGTAACCATGGAACCAGTAACCAAGGTGAGCCCTGTGCACTTACAGCTCTTACACAAACAGAAAAGAAATGAGTGGAAAAAAGAAATAAAACTGCAATCTTTCTTTTCCTGTCAATATAAATAATAAACTGGCATTCAGTAACTATGTTTAACTATGTTGTTCCAGCGTTATGAAGGATAAATTAAATAAAGCAGCACCATCAGCATCACCACAGCATCCAGTGAAATGCTAAAAATACAGGTTTTATTTTACATTTAATTCACAGCATAAAACTACAGAGATCCAAGAACACGAATGGATCTTTTGGAATGATTTTTAATGTAATTTTATTGTTTAATTTTGACAACATTTATTAATATTTTTTTGTTTATTCTTACTTTTACATTCCTCTAAAGTGTATTACTCTCGATTTCTGATTCTTCTCATCATTATGCTCCATTCATTTTCCATAGGAGACTGCAGGCAGATTAGTTAAGCACAAGCACATAAATATATTTCTTATTACAGAATGCAATAAAACATAAAATATAATGTAGTCTGACTTACTATAATGATGTGTCCCAGATAAGCAGCTGAATTCATATTAATCAATGGATTTATTTTTAGTGCCACATTCAAGGTTAATGATGCATGCTAACAAAAATTATCAAATTAGTTTAAAGTATCCATATCGTTCACAGCTGTGTTACGATGTTTATAAAAAATGGAAGTCATAATTCTCAACGATAGGACACCATTCAGGGTATCACTGTACTCTGATGTCACCCAACAGGTGTGCAAGTAAAATACACCTGTACATTTATGGACCCAATGCACAATATTATCTTTATTCTATTATAACATTTTAAATATTCAATATATATATATATACATACATACAGTATATATATTATATATATACATACAGTGTATATATATATATATATATATATATATATATATATATATATATATATATATATATATATATATACATACATACATACAGTATATATATATATATATATATATATATATATATATATATATATATATATATATATATATATATATATATATATAAATAAATCATAACATTGGTTGAGTGAAATTCTAAGTAAGACACTTTCTGATGCCATGTTTTTGCCATGTTCTTAGCCAATATGATTGTTCGCCATGTTTAAGCACTGTACAGTTTAATTACAAATGCAAGGAAATTCCTGAAATGAGGAAAAGAAAAAAACAAAACAATGAAGGCTCATTGTGATTATTCATTATCTCCCGCTTCATCCTCTATTAGGGTCGCAGTGGGGTTCCCCGTGCCCATCCAGGGGAGAACGTCTCGTGCGCTGGGCAGATACACCCAGGACAGGGCGCCAATTCATAGCTGGGCATCATTGTGATTAGATAATTTTATTTTTTCTTACAGATGTCTGCTTGCTAGTGCCCACAGTGTATTGTTAGAGTTTTCATTGAGGCTTTGCTGTTCCTCCGCTCTCTGCTCTGTTTTGTTTCTAATAAACACTGCCCTTAATCATGTTTTAAAAGGAATCATGTTCAGAGTGGACTGGGGTGCCAATACTTTAAAACTATAAATTTAAATTATTCAACATTCAATCGACCTCAGCAGCCAGTCACAGGCTTAAAACACATTCAGGACGCTTATCCAGACAGAAGCTAACATACAACACGCTTACGCTCCAATACTAAAAATAGAAACTGTCATTACACTGACAGGCTACTGGGCAAGACTGACAGTCCTTTAGTCAAATAAATCAGGCAAAAGGAGCCATGAAGGCAGGATGGGCACTATGAGATAGAAGCAGCAGCAGCAGTAGATAAAAACAGCAGATCAACATGCCACAAATACATTGAACAGGTCAGTAGTCTATTGCACGGCAACCACACAAACACATTATGCACATATTTACACCTGTGTGTGTTAATTCCTGGTGTAGACAAGTAAACTGCATATCATGGAAAAACTATATTAATAGTTTCCTGTGATACGATGTTCTGACATTAAAGATGGCTATGTTCCACTTGGCAGAACTCAGTCAGGCTTAGAAGCAGAAATTTAAGTGGGAACATCATAATGTGGTGTTACAATGAATCCCAATCAGCCAGGATAAAACAAGATTTTAAAGACGATTGAACTAGAGACACAAAGACAAACATGCTTATAATACAGAAAGTAAAACAGATCCAAAATACTGCAACGATCAGTGCACCTGTTTTTCAAAGTGCTAAAAATAACAGTCAAAAATATTAAATCAGGTCAGGTCTGATGTACACTACAGGATTTAAAAAATCCTAGCAGATGCTAAAAATAACAGTCAAAAATATTAAATCAGGTCAGGTCTGATGTACACTACAGGATTTAAAAAATCCTAGCAGATCTCACAAACGTGAGCCCCAGAAACACCCCCCCCCCAGTTTTTCTGACACTACATCAGTGATTTCCACTGTAAAAGACTAAAATAAATGTGCAAGAATGTAAATAAGCAAGAAGGTTTATTGTTCCTGCCACCTGTCAGCTAAGTTATGCTGAAAACATAGATGCTCCCACTGCGATGACCCCAACACAGTATACATTAAATAGTGGGAAGCTACATGAATCTCCATTCACCTTTAATTATGGTGCAATACTATACTATGACATCATACATTGTAAAATCTTTATATAATCAGAGCACTAAATCTTAGCATAACTAAATCCCACAATGTACAATGTTGTAATAAAAAAAAAAAAACAAAAAAAAAAAACTGACACACAGTAAAGAAAAGGCATTTAAACTACCATTCTGCCCTTCATAATCTTTCGTAACTGTGGATTTACAGATCTATTCTATTGTTATGTGGTAAATATGTCAATGTTATAGACCTAACGTAACACAATAACAAAATAATCCTATTACTTGGTGATATTTATTTAAAGCTTGGATTTAAAGCTTAGCCTATAAAATTTCAAAGAAGACCAAGTCTCATCTGCCTGTGAAGTCTATTTTTTTTTTATTTCCACAGCCTTAATCCTATCCTGTCACCTAATCACTGAATCAAAGATTATCCATACATCTTGTAGTAACAAAGCTATTTTGTTGCCTCTATTTAAACAAAGACACCAGATACTAAGGGAACATTGAGATGACCGTTGGGGTACCTCAGTAAACACTTCATGGTATTAAGAAAGCAAATTGGAGATCTAACTTAAAATACAGCTTGTTTGCGTGAAGAGACTGGTAGCGCTGGCCCTTATTACAAAGTGCAATAAGTCAGAGGGTACAAAATATCTCATCATGGAAAAGGCAGGTTTTATACTTTATCAGTCATCTTGTTGCTTGTTTTATCAGTTTATTGTGCTTTTATCTTACCCCTTGAATTTACACAAGCAGCCATATGGTGAGGTGCACTGGACTACATGTCTATGTCTAGCTATGATACTGATTCTGTCCTCCACAACTGCTGAGACATTCTTTTTTTATCTACAGACATCTGTAAAAAATACAAAAACAGAAAATGGTCAGTTTTTGATTTTGTTGTTCAGCTAGTTGCACTAGAACTTACTCCCTAAACTAGTGTTGTTGTTTTTATCAGCAAAATATACATTGGAAGTTATTTAATTAATAAATATCATAAATCTCATTGTCTCAACTACTATGTATTTATTTTAGTATTTATTTAAGTTATGTTGTTATTTATATTATTTATTTATTATATTAATTTAGTATTTATTTAAGTATTTACTAAGTAGCAAATATATTGTAACATACTGTGATGACAAACTGCATCTTTTTCAGGGTCCTGTGAACCTCATGCACTGCAAACCTGTGACATTACTGAATTACCTGCAGCTTGTTATTTTAATGTCAAGCTCCAATCTTAAGGGCATTTTGCGGTGCTGCTGATACTTCACTTCTGTTTAAAACCCAATTATACCGATTTACTTCCACTTGTTGACTGAAAAAAGGTTTAGAGTGGACAGATGTGGTTAGAGCTCAGGCTGTTTTAACAAAATAAAAACTGCTTCCCTTTTTAAAAATAAAAAAAGAGGATTTAGTTTAATAATTTAAAAAGCGGAACTTCAGCTACTGGCAGTTGTTCTATCTTTCAATAGCTGCCTCAGTTCACACCTTTGTTTTAGTCATGGGTAATATCCAACCTACACTGCGTGAGGGACTGGGAAAACGTGTGTGAAAAACTACTGTCTGCAAAAAATAAACTGTCACTCAAGAAAATATTTCCAAGCTTTTCTGTCTTAAGCAAGTAATAATAAAAAATGATACTAATCATTTATTGTTAGAGCAACTTAACAGTTATGACGACATAAAAGGAAAATAGGCTTTATGCAGGTAATCGGAACTTTAGACCAAAAGGCGCTATTCAAACAGAAACAGAAAAAAAAGTTACTTTGTCCTTACAGGAAAAACCTAAATTTATTTCAAATGGATATTATTTTACTTTGATTTTAACAAAACTCTTTAATATTTCATGTTAATTTTCAGCATACCTTGCTTTGTTTTTTTAATTGCATAATAATTGTATAATCGTTTTTATTTCTTAGACTATAATCGTACCTGTGAATGTGCAATCATGCCTATTCTTATTATGATGCTCCACAGTCCAGAGTACATCCTGCGTTTTCTTTTCTCATTTCAACTTTAAATATTATAATTCATTTAAAGTACACTTGCAAGTTGGCTATTACCCAGGACAGAGTCTTAGACATATGAAAGTGGACGTGTGTGTGTGTGTGTGTGTGTCTGTATTTCAAAGCACCTCTGATGCACAAGCGCCTATCCTGGCACATAATTTAGTTCTGAGATAAGGGTTACAAGCTCCATTTAAGTCTGCCTGTAATTAAATCTACTCTTTCAGAAACTGATTCTGAATCACTTGATGATTAGAAGCCTTGATTTTCAGCAGATGAAACGGATAACAACCTACTAATGAGATCTGGGTAATGAGTCGGCTTATTTTCATCTCATGAATCAAAAATCTAACTGGTACATATGTGAAACTCAGTACTTCATTTACACTGGTGGTGTTATTTGCACATGACTAAGAGTCATGTATAACATTAAACAGATACATATATACATACACATAGAGTGTGAAATACACCCATGTGCAAGAAATCAGTGGCTACATATCTTCACATTTACACTGTGTCAAAACAAATACCAAGGTCTATCACTGGTACAATACAAAAACAGAAAGCAATACAAACAACTGTGTGGTCCAACAAAAAAATATGTGTTCATTGAGCATTTTTCCCATGATCTGTGTAACTGGTGAGAGGAAATAAGTACTGTTTTCCTATACAAATACATGAGAAGGTTATGTATGCAGCAAACTGCAGGCACTCAGCTGGCATCATGTCGAGATGAAGATGACGCCTCAGGAGGTCCAAAAGCGTGTGCAGTCACTGTGAGTATTAAAGTTGTGACATAAAAGTGGATGACAGTACATAACTATAGGTACAGAATTAAACATACTCATTCTGGGTTCCTAATCAAGCGTCACGGGTCAGTTTGAAGAATTCAAAATGTTCTGAATATAAACTTTAAATGTGACATTATTATTAACAGTCAGCTTTAAAAAGCCTGCAGGCTGAAAATGTGTAATTTGCTGAAGCATGTTTAAGCCGGCGTGCTAACAATAGTGGCAAATTTAGGTCAGTGATTAAATTTTACAATCAAAAAACATGATCCAACATGATGACCTGTAGTGGTGCACATTAATTCATATACTAAATGTAATCCTGATTTCAGGTTTTTGATCGGTATGCATGAAACACTTGCATGAAGGTACAGTACCCGTCAAAAGTTTTATCGTTTTGATAAAAGTGTCTGCTAAATGACTAAATGTAAATTTAAAGATGGACTTTGTAGTTCATCAGATTGTGGACTACAGTACATACTGTGTACGTCCCCTTAACTCTGTTCTCTAATGGTCAGGATCCCAATAGTACTAAACTGTAAAACTACCAAGTACATTATCATGGAAATGGACAAAAAAAGCAATAATATTATTAGTCTGTTAAAAATAATTGTTCACGTATTGATATTGATAAAAGCTTTTGGCAAAAATATTGTGTAGATATAGTAAAGAAATGTACATTTAACAGCAGCTCAAAAAGTCCAGCACAAACCCTCTACTGGAGCTATCCCTAAAATGTATCCTTAAATAGCTAACTAAAGAAAAAAAATTACCCCTGAAGAAAAGTAAAAAAAAAAATC
This sequence comes from Corydoras sp. C115, assembly GCA_019802505.1. Lineage (NCBI taxonomy): Eukaryota > Metazoa > Chordata > Actinopteri > Siluriformes > Callichthyidae > Corydoras > Corydoras sp. C115. The sequence goes on from JAFMOC010000029.1 coordinate 3,839,849, forward strand.
ACTGATCAGGCTTAGCTGAAAGAACATGACAAAAGACGGAATAAATCATCATAACACTTTGCCCGATGTGGAGGTTCTGCTCTTGTGGAAGGCAGGGGGGGTTAAAGTGCATTGGATGCCTACAGACATGCCACACAGACTGCCATCTGTGAAAAATCCTCAGTGGCTCACAGAAAAGTTCTCCAGCTGGCAGCCCCTCGCTCTGTTTGAGACCCAGCCAGCATTATTCTGTGTTCTGTTAGGTAGTTTCTTCTACCAAAAGTCTTCTGGCTAGGGTTCAGATCCAGTGTTGGTATTTTATTAACCAAAACCCCCTCAATGTATGAATCTATAAAACAGCAGATAGCATGTGGCATGGCATAAAGCTGTCTTGCCGTCTATTATAGCTACATGGGTTCCATTTATGAGGTCTGAAACTGATGTCCGGATGGCTTGCTAATTGCAGTAATAACATCAAAACAAACAAAAATAAATGAGATATCACAAATTTGGCCAACAGCAAATATATATTGTAATATTAAGATGCTGAAGCTAAACGGAATGGCCAAACTTTGAAAAAATATATACTCCAAACATCTAGCTGTCTAAGTAATTTAAACAGAATTTAACTTAATTAGATACTTAAATGCAATTCTGTAGTAAGACAGCCTTTTACATCTAGAAAAATATGACACTATGATCACTATTGTTTAGTCTGTTTGTTCAGGTACACCTGTGGCAGTGTAGAGAATAAAGCACAGCAGCATATGGCTCCCAGATTAACAGATTAGCTCATGAACGGAGGAGACACTGGAGCATCAGACTAATCTGCGGCAACAATACTGATTCAACAGACTCTTTTACTATAAGTTTTTTATTCTATAGTCAGTTTTAGAATGTAAAGGTTTTCTCTACTCTCATATCACCGCCTAAAATACGATTCATTAGTTCTTAAACAGAAGGTTTCTTTTGCTGTTGCAGCATTTATGGACCTTGCTTTGTGGGTATTAGGACACAAAGAGGCTGGAATTGAAAAGGGCCTTCCCCAAACTATTTCCCCAAACATACAAATGCACCCGTGACAATGAGATTGAATGAATCACCTGATCGCAATGATTAGGCGGAATGTCCTGTGATTTTGATTTCACACAGACCTTTATTTTATTTTTTAACCATAAAAACAAAGCAAATACGAAGTGATTAAATTAAATGAACTTATATGTATTATTAAAGCAAATATAAAAATGACGCAGTCATACAGCACAGTCAAAAAAAGATGGGGCAGGGGCGTGTTCAGCATTGAGTCACGTCACAAATCAGATCTTTTCACAAATTGCACTTTAAAAAACGTTGAAAATGATTTGCCCTGATCAGTGGTGCTTACACTTTTTGCTATTTAGTGTTAGTGAGTATTTAAGTTATACATAAGGTCATGTTTAAAACGTTAATAACCGTGTACGGAACACGGACAGCGCACGCCTCCGTCCAGGTGCGTGTGAGTGGGAATGGGGGGGTCACTAAACTCCGGACACGTAGGCTGGTGCTCATGCGCGGACTTACCTTCGGGGAACGGGTTCGGCTGAACGACGTGCAGAAAGGCGCGCATCATGTTGAAAAGCAGCCCGATCGCGCCGGGTTCATAGTACGCTACGGTCTCATAAACTCCGGCGGGCACGAAGCCGAAATCTAAGGTTGCCATGGCGACAGGAGGAGCAGCACCGCGAGCCAGGCTGCCGCAGCAGAGGAGCAGCGCGAGCCCCGGGCTCCACATTGCGCGCGCACGCCGACGGACAGGTGCGCTTTGTCTGGACTCTCGAGCGGATCGCGGGGATCACAGAGCGCGTCCCGGACGAGGACGAGGACGAGGACGAGGACGACACGCAGGCGGCGGTCACGTCGTGGTGTCGGCGGGTCGACGCATGACGAGGCTGGTATCCGCCGTCGCAGTCTCTCTGTAACCTTCAGTGTATCGAGCACCTCTGCACCACCGATCTCTCACTCTCTCTCTCTCTCTCTCTCTCTCTCACTCACTCTCGCTCTCACTCTCCCTCACTTACTCTCGCTCTCCCTCTCTCTCTCACTCACTCTCGCTCTCTCACTCACTCTCTCCCTCACTCACTCTCGCTCTCTCTCTCACTCTCTTTCTCTCCCTCTCTCTTTCTCTCACACTCTCTCTCTCACTCTCTTTCTCTCTCTCTCACACACACTCTCTCTCTTTATGTCTCTCTCTCTCTCTTTCTCTCTCGCGTACCTAAGCCTGCCCTCTTTCTGCAGAAAAGGGAAATGCACCCAAATGAATTTCTTTTTAAATGTAAAAACAAAAGGGTGTAATAAATCGCTGTGGTGTAACCATTCATTCATTATCTCCCGCTTTATCCTCTATTAGGGTCACGGTGGGGTTCCCCATGGGGGAGAACGTTTCGGGCGCTGGGCAGATAGACCCAGGACAGGGCGCCAATCCATCGCTGGGCACACACTCACGCACACATACACACTCTATATGGGGCAATTTTTGAGAATTCAATTGACTTGATCCATGTTTTTGGACTGTGGGAGGAAACCGGAGAACCCGGAGGAAACTCACGCGGACACGGGGAGAACATGGAAACTCCACCCAGATGGGGATTCGAACCGGGAATTCCTAGTGCTGAGAGGCGAACGTGCTAACCACTAAGCCACCATGCCGCCTCGTGGTGTAACCATCGTGGAGTCAATACGAAAGGAACCCAAGACAGTAAAAAGAAGTGATAACAGACATGAGAGGGGAAAAGACACCTGGAGGGGAAAAGGCTGTCATAGTGATGCTGAGTGACCGATAAAGGAAAGTGGACGTCCTCCATAAGGAGATTAAGCTTCTAAAGCCTAACAGCAAGTGGTGATTAGATAGAACCTCCCTGAAGGTCACAGGGTACCGGTGGTGTGTCTTGAAAGAGCCTGGCCGAGCAAGTTTTGATGAAATACTGCAGTTGTTTTATTTGATTACTGAATATTAAATAATAAAGAAATACACTATACAAAAATGAAAAAACCAATGCCATCATATCTCATTTGATCGCCTCATTGGAGAATATATGTGGGAGTTTTTGGGTAGTCATTATAAAGACCATTTGTCACACCAGGGATGACATCAGGGACACTTTAGCACCAGGGAACCTGTCTTACGATCTATATTCCAGTTCATCCCACTGTGCAGGTCAATCATGTTCTTTCAAACCCAAGCACACTGTGAATTGTGCCTTGGAGCACAGTTACAATGGAAGAGAAACTATACCTCTCCAAATTGCTTCAACAAAATTGGAAGCCTTCACTTTAAAATGGATAGATATGTCTTTCTTTTAATTTTTTTCTGTGGGATGATAAAAATTCAGTGTTTTATGTACAGACCTCTCCCTCTGAACCATGTTTAATAATGTGGTCGGTTTTTGTTTAATAATGTGGTCGGTTTTTGTTTAATAATGTGGTCGGATTTCATTGCAGATGAAATAAAAAACCCTTCAAGACAAAGTAACAAATATGTTTTATTAATTATTTTAAATTAGAAAGCCTTCAAACCACAAGACTTCCTCACATTGCTGGTGTAATGGCACATAAAAATAAAATAAACACCTATCAGGACAAGAGGCAGAAGACAACATCAGTCTGGCTCAATTCTCACTCAGAGCATCAGTAAAAAAAAAAAATGAAACCAGATTCTAACCAGTTGGTTCATGTGCATGGGCTCTATTCAGAAACTGATTTAATTAATGAGTAGTAATTATAGGATTTATAATTAGAGCTGCACATTTCTGGAAAAAAGATCACACTGCGATACTAATATACCCTCACCGGTCACTTTATTAGGTACACCTGCTCTCCCTGTGTATTATTTTAGTTTCACATACAGACTATATTACAGATGTTGCTCCCTAAAGTTTATTCCCTTTACTTAGTTCTTTAATTAGAGGAACCAACACTTAATTTTTTAGGTTGTAAATCATTTTCAGCACTGCAGTGTCACTGATTCGGTAGTGGTGGCACCAAATTGATGTTGCACTGGTGTGAGTGGATCAGATACAGTTTATTTAAACACCTCAGCTGTGTCTAATCTAATTGTATCAGCAGAAGACACCAACACACTACCGCTATGTCATTGGCAATATAGTGCTACCACCCAAATAGTATTTGCTCTGTGAGGATTCTAACCTATATGATGAGAAATAGATAAACAGTCTATAATTCAAGATCTACAAAGTGCATCTAAATGGGAAGTGAAACTAATAATATGAACTGTGAGAGAATTAACAACGTGTACCCGATGAAGTATCCAGTAAATGTACATTAATGATCTATTTGATACAGTTGTTTTAGGTCCCTGGTCTTAGGAAGCCAGACTGTGTGTACAGACAAAGGAAAAATCATTGAATAAATTGTCGAACATGTAAAATAAATTAATTCATCTATATACAACTTCATTTATTATTACAACAGATAAATTATTGCCTGGAAACAAAGGCACCATCTTTATAATGTATTACAAAATAATTTAAAAACACAGCAATAAAGGTGAATGATTTCTAAAGCTGGATGTTCAGAAGTTTGATGTGAGGCAGGCAGAGGGAGGATCTAATGATGTACAGGAAGATAACGTACCTAAACTGCTGGACAAATTTACTATAGAATGTGAACGAGGCCATTTTTAATTAATAATCTGTTTTAGACCTAAATATCTATAATTAGGACTAGATAATGATTCAGAATTTCAGTGGTCCATAAATTGATCTACACAGAGTTTCAAATAATTTTTCTTTGGATAAAAAAAATATCAATGATCACTAAAATACATTCAGCAAGATGTTTCAGCAAATCCATGCCATATATTGTGCTGTTGAGAGATTTGTTTAATGAACATGTGGCTTTCTTTAAATAATGAATAACACTTGCCACATCACACCAAAGCATTTGTAATTTTTAAATAATTGAAATAAAAAAAATGCACAGGTAGATTTGACCCATTCGAACTCTATAATTAATTTAAAAGTATATTTTAAAGGCTCTGAGAAAGGGAATGTAGGGGACAGGACTTCCCTGAAGCGGTCTCATGTACTTTTGTGCAGGTAAACCTGAAAGTTCTGTTAAAAGGTGAAAACATGGAATGTTTTACACTTATATTAAGAAAAGCCCTACTGTAACGTTCAAGCTACTTCTTTAATTACCTCCAGGGGGCATGTGACCAGCAGCAAGTCGCTTACATATTAAACCATGAGGCATTGTTGGGCTTTAAAGAACTCAAACTGCAACAGCCCAACAAACTGCAAGTTTTGAATTCCAACATGTAAATGCACAACAGATTAAAAACACTGTCATTTCTGTTAAAAGTGCATTGGTTTACCCATCATTGGTGGATGGGAAGAAATTGATTCTCGAAAATCATTCTGAGGAATGTCAAAATAGAGCAAAGACTCCGTGAGGACCCATTCATATGACTGAGCAGCCAATGGGCAACAGATTTTCTTTACTCAGCTTACCATCTGTATTTTGACGCGTCTCTTCTTTTCCTGTCAGTTTTTATAGTATACGGTTTCCACAGAGGGTGAAGCGATCGATCTCCAGCAGGTCTTTCTTTTGTGTTCTGTGTTTCAGCTCAGTAGCAGGTGGAGACTCGCTGAGAACCTCCTCTGATTTGGCCGGTGTTATTCGTACAGGCTCTAAGGTTTCTGAACGTACAGGAGTAACTGGAACTGGAGGGAAAGAGTCTGGAGTACGTAATGGCTCAGGTTGCTTGGTGATGAAGGGAGTGAAGTTCTGGGACTTTGGCTCCTCTGAGAATATGCAAATTGGGACACAATTTAGGGTATTTAGATCCTTTAACTCTAAAAACAATTCTCAAGTTACCTGCTGATGGTGGAGGCATGTCATTGCTGGGTGGGCTGGGCTTTTCTTTCGGTGCTGGAGTCCTGGGTTTATCAAACAGCTTCCCCTCCATGTTAGCCTCTTTGACATAATGACATGATTTTCCCAGCAGCACTATACTGTTCAACACCTTGAGTGAGATCATTCTGCAAAAATCATAAAAAACACAGTGAAATACAGTGACTTTTGAAATCAGTACAGGACCAGTACTAATGTGTTTAGAATGTACGATCCGAAAATCAATCTAATCCGATTCTGCCAGGCTTTCATGTTTCAAAAGGATGCAGTTCCTCAACAGCTGTTTGCAGAACAGAACTGATTTTTTTATTGCCTTGAAACTCTACACGATTTTCCTCAGTGAGCAAGTTCAGAATAATAAGCCTAAAAAAAATTACCCGAGGTAGAAGAGAAACAGAATGACTGATGAGAGTGCTCCCTGAATCTTCACTGAGCTCATCACCACACGGATCAGCTAAAAAGAACACAATGAGCAGTTTACTTAGATGATTTCCTGAGGGGATTACACTGCGTAGCTAATTTTTGGTTGGTGATCTTTGCAGTCTAAGCCAATAAAGGATCAACTTTAACCCCTCACTGGAACCCAGATAAATGGGAAAATATAGCCTATTAAAAAAACAGCTGTAAATCTTTACAAACTATATTTAGTTCAACTAAAATGTATCAATCCCTTAAGTTAATAAGGTATATTTAAAACTAATTTAAGTATAAGTCAGAAAAAAAATAAAAATAAAATGTAGATTCTCACCAATACAGCCAGAGGCAGGGGGATAAAGCCCATTCGACGTGCTACCGAGTCACTGTAGTCTGTGTAAGCCTGTTCACGCCAAACCAGAAAACATAAAAATCAGTTCCACTGAATATAAAACCAAACCTGACTGAACACTGAATCTAAAAAACACTCACATACTGCTGCCGGCTGCTTACGAGCTCAAAGGCCAAGCTGGCTTTATATTCTCTGTAGACCTGCAGACACATGAGGGCAAAATAAATCTGACTTAATCTGTAGGGTGCGTGTGGGAAAGTTATTTTAGTGATGCCCTGATACCACGTTTCATCAAACCAAGTACAAGAATTCACAATTAACAGACTATATATATATATATATATATATATATATATATATATATATATATATATATATACAATTTTACTTATTTAAAAAAAAAGTTATGCCTGTAGAATTTGCATGTTCTCCATGTGTCTGTATAGGTTTCCTACAGTGACAAGTGATCCAACTTGATGGTTAAGGTTAAAGCATTCAGGTTGGTAGGTGAGCTGGTGATACCCTCCCCCTTCCCTGCCTGCCTTCTGACCAGTATACATGAATTTAGAAAATGAATAGCTAGAGTTCATTCTGCAGTAAACTTCTACAAGTACTTACATCTGCAGTGAGATCATTAAATTTGGTGATGAAAGCATGTTTTACAACATCCACAGCAATTTCAGATGCCACCACCATCAAGACGTCAGGGAACAAAACCCACAAATGCTCTGAAATCAGATGGCAGAGTGGGTTGCTTCGAATGGAAAGAAAAAGCCATGAAATGTTTATTATATACGACTAAATTATATACACAATTAGTTAGTTAAAGGTTTTGATTTAATTTAATCAGCAGTTTTAACAGGACTTCACAGCATTTTCATGATGAAAGCTTAGAAATCTGACCTGAATTCCAGGAAAACTGCTCCATGTTCCTCAGGCACACAATAAGCAACAGGACACAGTTAGTAAAACGTTCCTTAATGTCTGCAGGGTATAAAGCAGCAACAGTTCAATATTTGGCCACTCACATGTCAACAATGGAAACAATGCATGTGACACTAAAAGTTCAGAATCTGCTTATCAAGGACTCTCTGAATGAGGCAGCTGTAGAACTAGGGGAAGGATTCTGTAGTTGCTTGGCTGAGGGCAGAGTGTGTGAGTGGAAATTGAATAGTGGGAGAACAGAAGCTGATTACACCAGCGTTGAATGAAGGCAAACAAACTATTCTACAGCCTGTCAGCATCACTGTGTATGTTATCAGCAAAAGCTCGAGAGCTCAGATCAAAAGAGAGAGGGAACTGAGAAAGTGAATCATGATCACAGGGTTAATTCGTCTGGAGTTTTTTTTCTGTCACGGGACAAAAGGTTTTGTGGATTCAAGTTTATGGAAATTTGATATGTTTTTACTGGCAGATTATTTTCAAGTAATACTATTTAAATATTCTCTCAAGTGTGTTGAGACAAATCTGAGCTTAATTTTTTTTTTTTTTTTTTACAGTTGTCCATTTAACATACCGCTATTAGACATCTGAAAGAGATTATTCTTCTCAAACTTCTTAAAAACGCTTCCTTTGATCTCCACAAACTGTAACAAATACAAAAATTTTTTTTTGTAAAAATCACAAAAGCATTAACTGACAGTTAATATGCACCCATTGGTCACTTTATTGAGTATACCACCTTATTTCTACTTTATTGTCCATTTAATCAGCTCCACTTACCATATTGATGGACTTTGTAGTACTACAATTACAGATGGTAGTCTATCTGTTTCTTTATATACTTTGTTAATTTACTCTCAATCCATTATTACATTATAACCCTTAAACAAAAACAGGAATCCCAATATTACATCAAATTTTGTTATATAATTAATGCAATTCTATCCTAATAAAAGTGTTACTTATTTAATAATATCTTTTTCTTATTTTAAACCAATATATCCAATAACAACACAAACTGCAGTGTTTCTGCTTCCTTACATTGTTGGACATCATGATGGTGAGCAGAGATTTGTTGTGCGAGTTGAAGGCCACGTTTAGGGTGGAGGCCTGAACCATGATGAGGATCGCATGAAGAACTGAAACATATGCTGAGGAAAAGTTCTCTGATCATAACCATTGATAAAATCATGTCTGTATGTACATTTTTCCACTGTACTAAATACTGATGATAAGTGGAACACAAGGATACAGACATAGAGGACGGCCATGATGAAATGGGGAATGACTCCAATGTGAGCTCTTTTTCTGGACTTTGGCTCGGTGGCGGTCCAGTATAGTGCATCCAAAATGTCCTGGCCAAAGGATGAAAAGAGGCGGTCTGCTACCTTTAAAATAAGAAAATATATAAATAAATACAGTGTTTGAATAATTAATGAGGCTACAGGCCTTTTGAAATGAAGGCAACTTCACCGAACACTATAATATAAATCTTATTAAACACATAGAACAGAATGATGTGATGTTCTTATTGGAGGCCAAATCCTGCCCATAAAACAAAACTAAAAAACTGTAAGACAACCGCTCTTCCACTGTACAACTTTATAGAACATGCATAATATCATAAGGACTTCAAAATAAACTTAACACCAAGGACTAAATGTAACACATTACATAATGTAACAAATGTTGAAATAGTCTAAAACAATAGCATGTAAGCTTGATGTACTGTGCACCTCCAGCATGTTGTAGATAATGTAGAGTTTGATGACGGACTGCCCTCTGATTAGATGGTACATCATTGCATAATCCACGTAATGCATCATGGAGCAGGACAGCAGCATGATTAACCCCTTCAGCAGGTCACACACCTGAGCTGGCTGCAGAAACCGAGAGCTGCTGAGAGAACAAAGAAATAAATACAACACACATCAGAGAATTAGAAATTTCTCACCAAGTAAGTAGGTAAGATACCTAGGGAGTCTAACGAACAGGCAGAAATGGAAGGGCAGGGACAAATTTTGGGAAATGAGAAGATCCGGGCATGCAGTGTGTCAGAATTGCAATGCCCTTGTTATTAGTACTTAAGGAAGCTTATATTAAGAACATGTGCTAAATCATTAATGGCATTTTGTTTTATAATCTAAACCAGAAAGTGAAGAAGTCTAACAAATAAATGACTCTCTTGAGGACTGAAACACTGCATGCTGAGTACAGTCTCAGGACCTTTCGTCATCATTTTAATTCTACGTCTTTTACGGATAAGATGCTGCTTTTGGTGCACATGACAGTTTTATCAGTGGACCTTATTAGTCTGACAGCAAGCTGATGCTTTAACATTAAATGAGGTCTTCTAACTGCAGGATATTAATGACATGCAGAAGAACCTCTAAAATAATGAAACATTAAAGTTAATGACTGTATAACCCAGATAAAAAATAAATACACCACAGAATTAAAAGTATGAACATGTCACCACAGTGTATACTCTTACTGGCTACTTAATCAAATACAGCTCATTGTTTATACACCTAGTGTTCATTTTATCAGCTTTACTTACCATAAAAATTCGCTTCTCATTCTAAAATTTGAGACTGTAGTCAGTCTGTATTATTCTGACACTGTTTCGGTGTTGGATAGCAATGCATTAACAAAACCTGGTGGTGCTGTGTTAGTGTGCATTGCTCTTGTGTAAGTGGATGAAACGCAGCAGTGCTGCTGCATATGAGATTGCAAGTCATCTTATTTGTAACTTATGTAAATGATCATATAGAGCACCTTCCATGCTCATAACAACCTTTAACATTTAATAATTAAGTGGTAAATAAGATCGAACTGATAGTATTTTTTACCAAATCCAAATTTTTCATGAATCCACCATTGTCTTAATGGGTAGTCCTGCTGGAGGAGTTCAAATGGCCTGAAAAGAGCTCTAGATGGCACTTCATGATACAATTTTTTAAAAAGTACAAACATTTAATGAAGAACAAGACAGAAATGAGTTGGTTGGCATATGATAAATGGGTGAACTTATGGGTTTAATGTGGCATGGGTAAGCTTCCTACCTGCTCCTTCTGCAAAATGGGCACACATGTGCCCTGAGAAAATAAAGAATGAAAGGAAAACATCATATTAGGGCTTATCTACTAAAAACTAAAATAAATGGTGTGTGCTTATTAAACAAAAACACAGTAATTCATGTGTACATATACTTATATTTCTTATATTCCGTTACTTCCTGATTAAGACTTCCTGCATTTTTCAGATCAATTTCAAAGCAGTAGATGAATGTGTGTGTGTTACCTGAGGCCGCAGCAGGGTATGGTCAGTAGTTTTAGGAATGCGAGCAGGGTTCGAAGGGGTAGTAATGTGAACACATAGAGAAATGCATCGAGACACAGGAAAGATCCGAACATCATGAGCTGAGACAGGAGAAAACTTTCATTAGTTTTAATGTTTACTGTTTAATTCCAACACAATTTTAAACATTAAATTCAGCTAACAGGTTCAATTCGCCATCTAGTGGTAAAAACGCTGCAGCTGCACTTAGATTTAAATCAAAAAATTTAAATCTAACTTAGACATAAATCAAAAAATAAGCCAGCCGTCCTACAACCTCAAAAAAATTGGGGTTTGAGAAAATTTATTTTATACCTCTTTTGTCCTGAATTTCAAAAAGAAATCAGAATCACCTTTTCTAACTCTTTGGGTATCCTCATGCAGGTGTAGACTCTCTCTCTGCGCTCAGTGTACTTGGCCTCGTTGTGTTCCAGGAAGTAGCCTCTGGTTAGCTCAGCACACATAAACTTCATCAGAGATGGTTCTTTTGTATCCTCCACATCTGTGCAAGAAAAGCAACAACACTGTGTATTAAAGGGCCATTTCATAAGACAAGAGGAGCGAATGTGTTGGAAACATGCGAATGTTAGTTTGCTGAAATATCAAACCAATGCTTTTAGGTTTGAGTTAAATTACAGTGTTTTTAAACAGATGTGAACATGGCGCAGAATTGAAACACTTTATTTTATCCATGGGGCCATTTTCAACTAAGTAGCTTTATTACCCATCTCCTCAACCATGTCACCATGCTCCCTGTTTTGTGCACTGGGGCTGAAAGTATTAAAGTATTAATTAATTAATTTCTTGTGATCATTTCTTAGATTGATGTGGAAATAGGACTTTATGGAACCTGCATTTACAGGTGGAACGGTGGCTTAGTGGTTAGCACATTCACCTCTCAGCGCTAGGGATTCCCGGTTCGAATCCCAATCTGGATGCAGTTTCCATGTTCTCCCCGTGTCTGCGTGTGTTTCCTCCGGGTTCTCCAGTTTCCTCCCACAGTCCAAAAATATGTATCAAGGTCAATTAAATTCTCCAAATTGCCCCATGTAGAGTGTGTGTGTGAGTGAGTGTGTGCCCAACGATAGATTGGCGCCCTGTCCTGGGTGTATCTGCCCAGCACCAGAAACGCCCCCCCCCCAAAGGGGAAGATAATGGATAGATGGAACCTGCATTTACTGATTAGGACAGGGGTGCTCAGTCGATCGCGATGGAGGTTTGAAAAAAATAAAAATAAATAAAAATCACGTATCACTTTTTTTTACAGCACAATATCAGAAGCACTTATACACACGCGTGCAGGCATTTTCACACACAATGTGATTCATTACAAATCGCGATCTCTGCAAGCGTTTCTTGATTTGCCTTTTCTTGATTTGCCAACTAGCCATTGCACTTCCATTGTTTTTGGTCGTTTGGGTCGTTTGCCATGCTATTTGCTGCAATTTCTGTGAAAATCTGAAGCTGTCTTTTCTATGCTGATTCGATAATACTAACATCCATCTATCCATCCATTATCTTCCGCTTTATCCTATATTAGGGTTGCGGTGGGGGGTTCCCCATGCCCATCCAGGGGAGAGCGTCTCAGGCGCTGGGCAGATACACCCAGGACAGTGGGGCAATCCATCACTGTGTGCACACACACACACACACACTCTATATGGGGCAATTTGGAGAATTCAATCGACTTGATCCATGTTTTTGGACTGTGGGAGAGAACCGAGAACCCGGAGGAAACCCACGCCGACACGGGGAGAACATGGAAACTCCACCCAGATTGGAATTCAAACCGGGAATCCCTAGCACTGAGAGGAGAACGTGCCCCCCCCCCAATACTAACAGGATGTGTGTGAACAGTTTTCAATATAAAAGCCTAAAAAAATAATTAACCCTGGTAGATCTCGATGACCTGTCCAATGGAAAAGTAGATCTCGGGCCAGAAAAGTGTGGGCACCCCTGGTTTAGGAGGTGTGTCACAATACTTCTGCCCATTGTGTAATTCTCAGTTTTCCTGAGGTTAGATTTATTGATAGCCCGAACTTTCTGCTACTTTACATTTACATTTCAAAAATAATAAAAAAAAAAAACAATCTCTTACATAGGGCGGCACGGTGGCTTAGTGGTTAGCACGTTCGCCCCTCAGCGCTAGGGATTCCCGGTTCAAATCCCCATCTGGGTGGAGTTTCCATGTTCTCCCCGTGTCTGCGTGGGTTTCCTCCGGGTTCTCCGGTTTCCTCCCACAGTCCAAAAACATGGATCAAGTCAATTGAATTCTCAAAATTGCCCCATATAGAGTGTGTGTGTGTGAGTGAGTGTGTGCCCAGCGATAGACTGGCGCCCTGTCCTGGGTCTATCTGCCCAGCACCCGAGACGTTCTCCCCTGGATGGGCATGGGGAACCCCACCGCGACCCTAATAGAGGATAAAGCAGGAGATAATGAATGAATGAATGAATGAATCTCTTACATGCCACTGAATAAACTTTACTGAACAAACCGCATTGCTTGAGTTTATAGAATATTTTGGTAAGATCCACAGCTTAACCAATTAGTTGTTGAATCATTTAGAAAATCTTAAAAACTTTAAGGCCACAGTAATAAGGCTTTAACTTATTTAGACAAGCCAAATATTAATGACAGGTTACTGAGCTGGAGCGTTTGAATCAGATGTTGGGCTGAATGAAGCAGCTGAGGGGAGCAGTGGGGTCAGCAGCAGCAGAATAAACAGCTGCTCAGAAAGTGAGGCTCTGCGGAGTGAAGCTGATTCAGATGCTGAAACTCACCTGAGAGCCCGACTTTCTCCTCTTTACTGCAGCGTCCATCATAAAAGCCCAGCGTCTCCGTCCTGTCTGACACCGCACCGGCTGTCCCGCTTCTCCTCGTCTCTCTCCAGGAGAACGGCATCCTCTCCGCTTTCTCATTTTCTGTCACTCTGCCACACGGAGAGTCCGCCATCTTTACTCTCTCCTCTAACTGTATTGAACAAACCCGTTTTCCGCCATAAACCCGCCCAAAATAAGCGCGATGGGAGACCTTTGGCCAATCAACAGACAGAAACTGTTTTGGTTTTGGTTGGCCAGCCAATCCTAGCAAAAAAGAGGCGGGCGATTTCGAAATGCTGGTGGTGTACGGTGTGCGACGTCATCAACCACGCAGAAAGGACTAAATGCATTTTACTCGCAATTATTTGAAATTTGAACTAACAAGTATTAAAATAATATTCATTTGTATTTATTTTACTTAATATTGCGATTTTAATAAGTTATTTAGCGTGTAATAACATTTTGTTTATAACGCACATTTCATATTAAATTATCATTCTTTTGGGAGTCAAACAAATATTCATTCATTATCTCCCGCTTTATCGTCTATTAGGGTCGCGGTGGGGTTCCCCATGCCCATCCAGGGGAGAACGTCTCGGGCGCTGGGCAGATACACCCAGGACAGGGCGCCAATCCATCGCTGGGCACACACTCACTCACACACACACTCTATATGGGGCAATTTTGAGAATTCAATTGACTTGATCCATGTTTTTGGACTGTGGGAGGAAACCGGAGAACCCGGAGGAAACCCACGCAGACACGGGGAGAACATGGAAACTCCACCCAGATGGGGATTCGAACCGGGAATCCCTAGCGTCGAATAAATATATTTTAGTAAATATTAATTATATAATGTCTTGTAGCACATCATATGGAAATATGCAATCATACGTTTCTTGTTATTTTATCTGTGTATATACTTTGAAACTGTTAAACAAATGCAAAAAAATAATTTGGTGCATCTCTTTCTACAATCATTTATCACTTTGTAATTCAGGGGATAAACATTAAAGGTCTATGATTCTGTTAGTCCTTGTCTTTTGCTCCCTAATGATCAGCAACACTTGATAGCAGGTACCGTCTTGAATTATTCATAGCACTGCAGTAACACTTATGTCCACAAGATGGCACAACAAACTGCGTATAAAAAATCTTAACGTTTGGGCAGATTATAGAAACAATGAACCAGAGTGGGTCACAAATAAAACTCATTACATTGTTACAATTTACTTTATAACACTATAACACTATTTTGCAAAGATAATTATGATAAACAATATGATTTTTCTTACTCTCTAGAATTGAAGACAGCAACGAGGTACACCGTACCCACCATTAATACAAACTGTAAATGTTTAACTGAACAGTAATGCTTTAATGTAAGAGTTAATTTCACCATTGGTTAGGTTTTGAATTTATGAAGTGGTTTAACATATTATAGTAAATAAACATTTTAAATCAGAATAGACAGGTATAAAGACAACCATCCTGAAGGTCTAAGCACATTTTATTGGCACACAAAATTGCAAAGCATACATACAAGACTTTGGATATGACACGAAAACATCTCTGCTAAATATCTTACAAACAGTGCAGAGTTCTAATAAGAGAAGATCAGGAGAGAAGACCTCTGAGAACTGCCAAATTTCTTTTTCGTGGTCTTGGAAATACATTAAAGTATTTAGAAAGACATTTTTACCTTAAATAAATGAACCAAAGAAATCAAATATAAATGCGATTTGTCTGAATGTATAGCAATCTGTTCAATCATCATCATCATCATCATCATTTTGCTTCTTCAGGCTTTAGTCACTGAGTTCTTTGTTCTTAATTTGGTGAAAAAAGTCAAATAAATTACTCATCATTAAGGAATATTTGCAGCCAAACATTCAATGTAATTCAATGAAATGAGCCCTAATACATAGAGATGGAAGAAATTATAAAATGATATAACACTGACATCATCAAGTTTCCCACATTATATATCAATAGAAGGGCATCAGATTTTAATATTACCTTATTTCAACTCATTGTTTAATTTAACAATTCAGTCTATTTCAATTTTGACACATTTACACTACATGGACAAAATTCTTGGGACACCTATACATTATACATATTAAAGCTTATATGGCATCTCATTATAAATTGTTTCTCCTTTTATAGATTTTCTTGAATGGCGTTCTACAATATTTTGTGTGTGTCTGGGAATTTTTGGCAAAACATTTATGAGGTCAGACACTGATGTCAAACAAAATCACCGTGGTAAATAACAGCAATTTAGATACGGGTGACTTAGAGCAGCCAATTCACTTGAAATCCATGTTTTTGGACTGTGGAAGGAAGCCTGAGAAAAACCCACATGGACACGGGGAGAATATGTAAACTCCACCCAGATGGGGATTTAAACCTGGATCCCCAGCGCTGAGAGGCAGATGCACTAAGCACTATGCCGCCATGCTGCTCGTGTTGGAAATAAAATGCAAATAAGTGCATACTGTATACCTGACATTAACCTCAAGAGGGACAGACAGGGAGAGTTAAAAGGTCTGATTACGATGCATAGTGAAAGTGACCAAACATTCACACTCACCCTCAATACCAACCTCATCCAAATATTAAATGTTTTCACTTAAACTTTTGTAATAAATCCTTTAGTAGAATGCAGACTAGAAGTGGGACTTTAAAAATCACTTACTTAAACAGGAACAAGCGTCCTGTAAATCTAACTGAACAGAGCTACTATAATAAATGAGGTTCCCCGGTCATCGATGGGTTCCACCCAGGAGACTGTCTTTATGTACACGCCGAAAAAACTCAAACATGACTTGAAATTAAACAACGACAGTTTACAGATATTAAAATATCATGCAGCAACATGTTTACAAGCCAATCAAGAAAGAGGTCATTAAAGGGATACAGAGAAGAATTCAACCAATTACGTTTTTCCTTAATGTGCCATTTAAGTCCCAGACCTGATGATTAAACTACGATGAGATCACGGAATATTCACAAATCCTTAGAAATGACACGATAAGACCCAGAAACAAAAATGTGGTCACAGGTGCAAACGATTCGGAAAGGTTTTACCGCCCTCAGCAAGACAGGGCCCGTCTTCAGAGGAACATGTTACTGTACGGAACAGCACGTTCAACAGATGCCAGGTGATGTAGGGCTATCTTGTGACCTGCAGTTGAGTACAGTAGCATATAATTTGTGACGTTTTGAACGACTGCAAAATACAAACAAGAAGAATTCGACGTTCAACAATGTTAATGTCCATGGCTTGATCTCGGTGGCTCAGTCGTTTCTTCACCTGTTGGTCGTCTTCCAGTGCTGCTACAAACAGCAGGCGCCATTTAGGTGTTCTGCATGTTTTGCGTTGCCTTGGGGACACGCCTGTGACTTTACACGCTGTACATTGGCTCTTTTAATCCTTTCACGACGTCACACAAACCTCTGCCTTTAAGTTCAGACAGTTTCAGTGTCGATTTTTGGTAATATACGAGTTTAACATTAAGCGCTCACCCCCTCGGTTCAGCTTTCCGGCTGGATGACGTGAACTCGTCCGGATGGAAAAAATGAACGCCACTGATGCCAGGAGATGAGAAACGGATCAAAGTGAGGCCAGAGAGAGTACAAGTTTGGGAGGGAGCGGTGTAGAGAGCGCTGTCCTGCCGGCTTAGTGTCCTTACTGTGAGGCCTGGGAGGCCGCACTCTCGGTTTTGGTGTCCTGGACAGGTGGTGGCGCTTTAGCCCAGGGGCTGTTATTGGTGAGCGCCGGCGAGCTTGTGAAGTCATCATCGTCATCGAGGCCGTTCGTAGCATCATATTGTGTGTTCTCCAGCCGTGTGATCAGCCGCTCGTCCTCGTCCCCAAATTCTCCACCCATAAGAGTGGGCTCGCCCACCACCATCACGTCCTGTAGAAGAAAATGTAGTTAGTGCAGTTCAGTAAAATAAATGCTTGACAATATATTCTGTCTAGAGTGCTACGGTGGCTTAGTGGTTAGCACATTTCCTGTCAGGATTGGGGTTCCAGGTTCAAATCCCTATCTGGGTAGTTTCCATGTTCTCACTGTATCCACGTGAGTTTTCTCCGTGTTCTCTGTGGTCCTCCCACAGTCCAAAAATGAATTTGACTGCTCAAAGTTGCCCCTATTTAAAATGCCAACATTAAACATCTGTGTATATGTGTGAGTGAATGTGTGCCCATCTATAGACTGGTGCTTTGTCCTGGGTGTATCCTCCCAGTGCTCGAAACTTTCTCCCCTGGATGTGCATAGGGAACCCCCCCACGACCCTGGTATAGGATTAGACAGGTATTTGATGAGATGAGATATTCTGTTTAATCTCCTCATCATTCTCAGCTTCATAACTCCTTTTACTTTTTTATCAGTGTTTGAGGCATTAAACACATGTCTCTATGGCATCACTTCTCCTTTACACTCCTTAATTACAATCATTCATTAAGGTGGGCTTTTGGACTCAAATGCAATATCCACACACTGATTTGTCAATTTACATAGCTAATTAAGTCATTAGCTGAGATGTTACCATGATGGTAAAAAGGCTGCTTTTTGCCAACAAGCCTTGAATTCGCCATCTGTTTTTGAACGGCAACTGTCGCCCTCCACTCAGAGTGTGAAACTGGACGCCAGTATCACACACACACACACACACACACACACACACACACACATACATACACACACAGTACTGGAGCTCACAGGTTCCAGCTGGTGTTCTGAATACAAGCCCTAATTGGTATCAAATAAGAAGCGTGTTGTGCATACTCATCTCATTAGATTTAGCTTGTGGCTAAAATTACACGGCGTTACCCTTTTTATACACACTCTTGCCCTTCATGACTTCCTGAAATGGTGCAGAGATAAAGTTAAAGGTAACTGAGATAAAGCTTAAAAGTAAACTGAGATATTTCAACCTGGCTCATATATTCTTTTTTTAGGGTCAGCCGTGGCATAAAACCCTTCGTGCAGTGATGGTTGAGGGCTTGCTTAATGGCCTGTAGGGGTAACTAAAGAATCACATGGCTCTAACCCTGGCATCCAAATACCTTATCATTAAGCTACCATTTGCATAAACCTAATTCATTTGTATTACAAATGTAGACTGTAAATTTACATTTACAAAAGATAAATGTATAAAAACACGAAATATGAAACTATATAGGGGCAATATAAAGCAGCCAATTTAATTTGAATCCACGTTTTTGGACAGTGGGGGGAAACAACTCTACACAGAACGCTGATCCCCAGCACTGAGAGGTAGCCGTGATAATCCCTACCCCACTGTGCTGCCCATATAAAAGAACCGTGTCCACAGGACCATTGCACCACTATGCTGCCCACACTGTGTGCATGAAAACAGGCAAAATAATTCGGTGATGAGGAGCATAATATTAAACAAAAATCTAACAATACATTGCATTTACATATGTAATAATACTGTGGTTGTGTATAAATAAAAATAAATCCTGGGGACCTTTCCTTAAATAGCACCAGTTCCTATTTTCTGCCACCAGGGGGAACTGTTGTAACAGCCTTCGACGGATACCCAGCTCTCAGCCCTCCAGTAAGTGATCACCCGACGGTCTCATTGTCATTGGGCTCACGTAGGAGCCTGCTGCTCAGCGCGCTCCGACTGCACAGACAAACCTGAACAGCCATGCTACATATGTAAGCAGCATGTTCCTCTCCACAGAGCGTGGCACAGCTCCACAAGCTCTCCGCTTTTCTGTTCAAGGAGGAGGAGGGGGTCGAGAGTCCAGTGGCACACACCCACTCAGATATATATGCATGATAATGAATGCTGGCACTGAGCCAGTGACTCACACACCAAGCCTTTTGTGTGTGTCTGTGTGTGTGTGTGGCAGGTTCTATTCACTATAATAAGAAAAATACCAATTTCTGCAATTAAACTTGGTTTTGAATAAAAAAAGGTAGGAAAAATTAGAATATTCTCCTCAGACATACGGTTTTATTATTATTACTAGACAGAATTTCAAGCAGCACAGTGGATGCTGAGTTTAATAGTTACTTTTAATTAATCTGCTCTTAATAAGGACTCTGTCATGACATCTTATTAAACAAAGACGTGGAGGAGAACACAACTTTAAGAAGTCAGAACCCGAAAATAGGCGATTGTTAAACATGCTTTTTGAGCGTAAATATATTGGAATGCTGGAGAAAAAGACGCTCGGCCAGCTGCAACTTTATATTAATGTTATCTGCAAGAGAGACTCAGAGATAATGTTCTTAAAGGCAGAATAAAAATAGTATATTGAACTTCAAAATGAACAAAGTTTGTAGTCCTAATGAATTCCAAAGATGTCTTTTATAAGCAATAAGGATTTCAGATAGGTATTTAGAGAAGAACTGAAAAGGCTATCACTATGAAGGATGCTGGAACTGGGGTGTAGCAGTTTTTAGTTTTCTTTAGGCCTTAAAATTCAACAGAAATAAACTGTGACAAATTTAAATACAGAGCGGCACGATGGTTTAGTGGAGCGCTGTGAAGTTACCATGATTTAGCCGTGTCTGCGTGGGTTTTCTTTGAGTTTTCCGGTTTCCTCCCACAGTCCAAAAACATGGATTCAGGGTGAATTGGCTGCTCTAAATTACTCCTATCTTAAATGTCCCTATATATTGGGGATGTCTGTGTAAATGAGTGTGTGCTCAACAAATTCATGAAAGATTGTGAACAGGTCTGTAATACTGTCCTGATCTGTATCTTATAAATTAATATTTATTCTGTTGTCCCACCATTAAACAGGTAATATTTCTGTATTTTCTGTTAGAATTAGAGGAAAGTATAATAATAATAAATATGTGTATTATTAAATCCTAATAAAATTTTGAAAAATGTTCCATGTGTATCATGATGCAAAACTGAATCGCTACAATATGTGACTCAATACAGTCTAACAAATATGAGCGGAGTTTGAACGAGTTCCAAATCCACTCTAATCTTTCCAGTCAGCATTCACAGATCCTATTGTGGCCTGACTCAGGGGAGCAGCTGTACACTACAAATCCCATCAGCCATTTGCAAACACAAGCAACCCTGTGTCCTTCTATGGCTCCTTGGGCAAAAGCTTTAACAGTTATAGGTTTGTGTGTTTGACCCCTAGATTGAGTGAGGTTTGGTCAAAGGGCTAAAATAAAATGTACCTTAGAAACAATGCTGGTAAACTCACCTCTGTCCCATTACAGTCAGTTAATCAGGTTAAGTTTAATATAAAGATAAAATATGTGACGTACGTGATCTGAACTATTACAAATGCTAAAAAACAATAAAGTATCAATGTAAATGCGAGAAGACCTTGATCAGATACTCCTCAAGATCCGTCAAGTGGCTTTACAGACTCAAGTGGAACTGTCTGATGTGTGGGAGGACAGATTGAGACTTCTTTATTGAGGATAAGTCCTGTAATAGAAAGTTCTATTGCTTAATGAAGACGGCACCCCTGGAGGTGGTGGGAGAGCAGAAGATGGAGTGCTGCAAGTGGCAAGATTTGGTTCGTGTGGTAGACCAAATACGAGACAACAGTTCACCTTTTTGGGAACTGGGTATGGTTAAATGTCCAAGAATGGATGGGAGTCAAAGTAGACTTACTTTAACCTCATATTGACAAATATTGTAATTATAATTGTCTGACAGTACGTAAATGACCCGTACAGACCTAGACCTGCACATCAGTAATGAACTTCCTGATCTGTAGTTGACTAACATGGACTGAATTAGCTTGTCAAAGATGCCCTAGTATTACAATGTATTCGGCATTTTGAAGTAGTTGGTGGCTGTGTTTTTGACTCAATGCTGAATATCAGTGTTTTTACCCATAGAAGAAATATGGAACCAAGAAATTGGGAAAATTAGGTCCAGGTTAAAAAAAAAAACTCCAACATTCCTTTTAAAAATGTGATATTTTAGTAATTAGCATTTTGCTGCGCATAAAAGTATGTGTATTTATGCAAACTGAAGAGCTCTGATGCTTACAGGTACCTGGCTGCTCAGGTTGAAGCTGTTAGCTGGACTACGTTTCTT
This sequence comes from Corydoras sp. C115, assembly GCA_019802505.1. Classification (NCBI taxonomy): domain Eukaryota; kingdom Metazoa; phylum Chordata; class Actinopteri; order Siluriformes; family Callichthyidae; genus Corydoras; species Corydoras sp. C115. The sequence continues at coordinate 3,861,674 of JAFMOC010000029.1, forward strand.
GCTGCCTGTGCTGTTGCCAAGGCTGCTGTTAGACGCGCTGCTTGCAGAGTTCTTTCTCTTTCTCCTTTTTGTGGTGGTCTGTCGGGTGGTCTCTACACACACACACACACACACACACACACGTTTAAAACATCCTCTCTTTGTTTCAAATTCAGTTGTAACAAATTCACAGTACATTTTGTACAACATTATAATCATGACATTCACTGTGAAAAAACATTCATTAATTTTTCTTTCATTATCTCCCGCTTTATCCTCTATTAGGGTCGCGGTGGGGTTCCCCATGCCCATCCAGGGGAGAACGTCTCGGGCGCTGGGCAGATAGACCCATGACAGGGCGCCAATCCATCGCTGTGTGAAAAAACAAAATGTAGATATTTGATTTGTGACCCAGCATACAGAGCGGCACGGTGGCTTAGTGGTTAGCACGTTCGCCTCTCAGCGCTAGGGATTCCCGGTTCGAATCCCCATCTGGGTGGAGTTTCCATGTTCTCCCCGTGTCCACGTGGGTTTTCTCCGGGTTCTCCGGTTTCGTGTCCGCGTGGGTTTCCTCCAGGTTCTCTGGTGTCCTCCCACAGTCCAAAAACATGGATCAAGTCAATTGAGTTCTCCAAATTGCCCCGTGTAGAGTGTGTTTGTGTGAGTGAGTATGTGCCCAGCGATAGATTGTCCTGGGTGTATCTGCCCAGCGCCCGAAACATTCTCCCCTGGATGGGCATGGGGAACCCCTCCGCGACCCTAATATAGGATAAAGCAGAAGATAATGAATGAATGAATGAATGATCCAGCATACAGAATAGTTTAGAAAAAAAACGTATACCTTTCTTGTGATTTGTGGGGAAAATTTCAGATTTGAAGTTCTGGGGATGTCCCGCTGAAAACCACAGAGCAGGTTCGTAATGTTATTATACAGGACTTTTCAAAAAAGTAAGAACAATTTTAGTTGTGTTTTTGTAGTGTTTACTGATTGCACTGATGTGAATAAGGCCCTTTTCTCCTAGAGTGCTACAGGTATATAATTAAAATATTTTTTTATGATTCTTTAAAATCATTTTCTACATAAGTTTACATTCACTGGTCACTTTATTTGGTACACCTCCTGATTTCCACACATATTGACTATTGACAAATTAAAGGATGACTAACACACTGTTTGTAATGAATAATCTACTGTTCCTGATTTTACATTACAATTTAAAGTATTAATTGATGTGTCCAAAAAAGTACTGTGAGTGGATACTGATGTGTCTGATCTAACTATCTCAAAGCAACGCACATTAACACACCACAATATTAGTGTTACTGCAAGGCTGAGAATCACCCACCATCCATATATATGGAGTACAGAGTAAAGAGGCCCAACATAGTATGTAGTGAAACAGATTGTAGAACGACAAAGTGCACCTATATAATTGAAATTGGAAGCTGACTGTATGAAGCATGAGGTGTACCTAATAAAATGGCCAGTGAGTATGCAGTTAACAAATGTATTTTTTACACCGCGTGTGTGTGTAAATTCACAGAAGACTACTGTCATACATTATGAATAAACAATGCAGATTGTGTGTGTGTGTGTGTGTGTGTGTGTGTGAACGAGGATGACGCATTAAAACAGCAGAAAAACAAACTTATCAGTGCGTAAAAGCGCCTACCCTTCCTTCCTGCCCCAAACGTATTTCATGGAGTGGCAGGAAAAGAAAGAACAGCGGCTCATACAGGAAACGGCTATTACAGGGGATCTGTGGCATTGTAGTACATGTAAGGGGGGCCAGATGGTTGAGGAAGTAGAACCCACAAATGAACACCAGATTTACTGACAGCTTAAAACAATATTTGCAGGTATACAGGCCAATAAAGAATATGGACATACACAACTTATTCGCGCTGCGATTATGACAGAGAAATGAATTAAAATGAATTTCACAATGCCAAATATAGCCTGCTGTTTGATGATAAAGAGCTGTTTATGAATAGTGCGAGGTTCCCTCGCTTTACATATATATATATATATATATATATATATATATATATATATATATATATATATATATATATACACACACATATACAGTTGTGATCAAATTTATTCAACCCCCAATGCTGCGAAGGGTTTTATGGAATTCAGTGCACATTTGTAATTGTGTTCATAATGAAATCTTACAAGGACTTGTTAAAGAACTAAATGCAACTAAGATAGCATCAATTGTTTTTGTCATAAAGTATTAAATGGCCTTTTGTGATTTCTTCATTGACACAATTATTCAACCCCTTTACAACTACCACTCATAAGAACAGAGGTTCATTCCAGTGTTTTCAATCAGGTATTGAAAACACCTGTGGATGTCAACGAGCAGCAATCAAGCATGATAAGCACCAATTAGGCAGATTTAAAAGGACTGTGATACTCAGCTCCTTCTAGACATCTACTGGTGGGTTTACAAGCATGGTGAAGGCAAGAGAATGGTCCCAGAAGACAAGAGAAGAGGTTATTGCTCTTCACAAGAATGGCAATGGATATAAAAAGATTGCGAAGTTGTTAAATATTCCAAGAGACACTATCGGAAGTATCATTCGCAAGTTCAAGTTAAAGGGCACAGTGGAAACGTTACCTGGTCGTGGCAGAAAGAAGATCCTGACCGCGACTGCTGTGCGCTACCTGAAGCGTAATGTGGAGAAAAATCCCCGCGTGACTGCTAAGGAACTGAAAAAAGACCTGTCAGATGTGGGCACTGAAGTTTCAGCTCAGACAATAAGGCGCGCACTGCATAACGAAGACCTCCATGCCAGAACTCCCAGGCGCACCCCCTTGCTGACTCCAAAGAACAAGAAAAGTCAACTGCAGTATGCCAAAAGTCACGTGGACAAGCCACAAAGGTTTTGGGACAGTGTACTGTGGTCAGATGAAACTAAATTAGAACTGTTTGGGACAATGGACCAGCGCTATGTTTGGAGGAGGAAGAACCAGGCTTATGAACAAAAGAACACCTTGCCTACTGTGAAGCATGGCGGGGGGTCAATTATGCTTTGGGGCTGTTTTGCTTCTAATGGTACAGGAAAGCTTCAACGTGTGCAGGGTACCATGAATTCCCTTCAGTACCAGGAGATCTTGGAGGAAAATGTGATGGAGTCAGTCACAAACCTGCGGCTTGGGAGACGTTGGACCTTCCAACAGGACAATGATCCGAAGCACACATCCAAGTCCACTAGAGCATGGTTGAACATGAAAGGCTGGAACATTCTAGAGTGGCCATCGCAATCACCAGACTTAAATCCAATTGAGAACCTCTGGTGGGACCTAAGAAGGCAGTTGCAGTGCGCAAGCCTAAGAATGTGACTGAACTAGAGGCTTTTGCCCATGAAGAATGGGCTAAGATACCCATAGGTCGCTGCAAGACACTTGTGTCAAGCTATGCTTCACGCTTGAAAGCTGTCATAACTGGAAAAGGATGTTGTACTAAGTACTGAAAAATAATGTCACTAGGGGGTTGAATAAAACTGATAATGATGTGAGCACAGTAAAGACATTTGTGGTTATTCCATCATAAATATTATGTTATATTTGTCTAATTTATAAGTGCCTCTTTGATATAATTGTAAATAAGATGACTGAAATGATCCAAATCAATGTCAAACTGGCCAAAACACTTTATTTCAGTGGGAGTTGAATAAATTTGATCACAACTGTACATATACACACACACACACACACACATATATATATATATATATATATATATATATATATATATATGAAAATGAAAGAAATATATATTTATATATATTAGAAGTAGAAATCAGTATAAACTAAATAAAATTAAATTTCACAATTATGTACATAATATATAAAACACTATAAAGTACAGTAGACTGCACAGCAACAAAACATTTAGCTTTGGAAGGAAGCTACAGTGGTTTATATCTATTGTCTAGCTAAACTGGACATTATTTAACCACTACAGGGGCACACTGACCAGATAACAGCTAATGTCAGCAGTGTTTACCTGGAGGGGCCACCATACGCTGCCATTTCTGAAACAAGCAGGTCTTCAGACAGTCTCTAGGACTGAGGCTGTATGTCTTATGTCGGGACATGAGCTCCTGCATTGGCTCCAGGATAACACACAGCTAAATAAAGACACAACAAGGCAACATCTTGACTAACAGAAATAGTATGGACATGTTACAGTTGAAATGACAATATAAAGCAAAGCACAGCATATTACATAGAATTTCACTCAGAAAAAAATAATTTGTATATTAGCTGGTAAAGCACATGATCGGTGGCACAAACATGTCATTCATTCAAGCCCAAGGAACCCACATTCTGCCACTGCTGCTTCCCCTTGCACTTCCACCTGTCCCGGGGAACAATCCTTGGCCATGTGCCGAGGCAGCGTGGCTATTTGCAGCCTGAATGCGAGGAAACCTGGGGCCTTCCTCAGCCTTCTCGCCTCATCCGTCCCGGCTCCGGAAACAACGCGTGAGTGAGGACAGTGATAACCTTTCACACTGGGTTAACAGAACTCCTATGACGTATATCACCCCTATCTGATGTTCAGGTAAATTAAACAACATCTATGACTGTCTAAAGAATCATTTACACTCACTTAATAAAGCACTATATTTAGGACATATATAAACCTAAAAACAAAAATGGCTCAATTCTAAAGTGTCTGAATCCAGCAAATTTCGATTATAAATAATTTTTGAGATTATGATTTTGCAGGAGGCACGGTGGCTTAGTGGTTAGCACGTTCACCCCTCAGCACTAGGGATTCCCGGTTCGAATCCCCATCTGGGTGGAGTTTCCATGTTCTCCCCGTGTCCACGTGGGTTTTCTCCGGGTTCTCCGGTTTCCTCCCACATTCCAAAGACATGGATCAAGTCAATTGAGTTCTCCAAATTGCCCCATGTAGAGTGTGTTTTTGTGTGTGTCTGTGCATGTGAGTGTGTGCCCAGTGATAGATTGGCGCCCTGTCCTGGGTTTATCTGCCCAGCGCCCGAAACGTTCTCCCCTGGATGGGCATGGGGAACACCGCGACCTTAATATAGGATAAAGCGGAACATGATAATGAATGAATGAATGAATGAATGAATGAATGAATGATTTTGCAGTTTTTGGTTTGGCACATTTTTTATGCTCATTGGTGTACACCACAAGGAATACACTAACATTTAAATCTCTGAAAGAACTCCACTGGTATACACTGAACTATAATCTTAACCTCATTAATCAGCTTTGTAATAAGCTGCATCCAACAACACAAATGAATTGTAATATATATGAAAATGTGTTCAATTTGAGCCAATCAAAAACCTTGAAGACAATCAGCTTGAAAAACGAAATGCCTTTTTAGCATTACTTTTTTTTTTTGCATAACTCAATATGAAAGTCTCTATGGACGGCATGTAATATTTGTTCATTTACTTTGTCAGTGTAAAAAGATGAACTGCCAGATTAGAGAATTTACAAATAGGAGGACAGAAGATCCAGTAACATAAACATTAATAAAACTTTTGCAGGTACAGTGTCTGATTTTGGGGGTAAAGAGATGAACTCAAGGTGTCACTACTGCAGCACAAAAGCATTAAGAGAGTCAAAATTTGAAATAATTTATTGTAAAGCTGCCGTTTCCATTAGCTGCTGCTTTATTCATCAGTCAGATTGAATAAAACATTTTAAAGTTTTGTCTTTTTCTTGCCCTGAAGCTAAAGAAGGCATCAAATCTGAAAACATGGAGTATATGCAAAACATGATATAGTTTCCATAGTTTCTGGTTAACTTATTGTTCTCAGCAAAATTGACCAGTTTTCATTCCTTTAACAGCTACAACCAGATAAAAAAAGAAAATTGAGTAAATAGCATGAAATAAATGAAGCTTACACACAATCAAGTTAAATAAATTTCAAAACCTAAAGCTTTTTCATTTTGCACATTCACTCCACCATCATCTGAACATCCTTCTGGCGCAAGCACCAGGTTAGTAAAAAAATATAGGGATGTGAAAGTGAAAGCAGGAGAACCTGGTACTCACAACGCCATGCCTCAACAGGGAACGCTCATTAATGTTATGCTAATTTTCTCCATCCAATTAATTTTCTCTTCCAATCTTGCTTTCTCAATTTTGCAAATCGGAGCTGCCAATCAAGTAGAGAATGAAGGAATAAACACAGAGGAGCCCGAGAGTTCAAGCAACTGTATGGCTGATGGTGTATACCAGGGTACGTCACACACATTACAGTTTGTTATATCTTCTATATTTAGTAGATCATTATAGACCTGGAGGATTGGAGGGGTTGCATTAAAGCAGCTGCCTCCTAATATAACAGTATGCAGCACTACTGACTCACCCTGAGGTAGTTGAGCGTGAAGTTGGTCAGCCCCATTCGGGTGATGTTTTTTGAGAGCTGCTCCAGAACCTGAGGGTCTTGAGACTGTAACAAAAAGACAAAAAGCACCATTCATAATTATGTTTACATATTTATTTAGTAGGAATAACATTAGGATGTAGTAAATCTCAACTTCAGTGACATATTAAATGGTCATGATAAAGTACAGTATAAGACAAAAGTTTGGACACATCTCCTTTTTTATTCTCCCACTTACAGTCCATTGTATCAGTTCCACTTACCGCAAAGATGGTCTTTGTAGTTCTACAATTACAGACTATAGTCCATCTGTTTTTGGACTACAGTATATACTGTGTACAGCCCCTTTACTTTGTTCTCTAATGGTCAGGACCCCAATAGACTCAAATCACTGAAAATCCTTCAAACCACTGAACTAGAATTATTAACCAATAGAAACAATGCTTTGTCGTGAGAAAGTGACCCTGGTGAAGGGTAAAAGTAGGATTAATACAGTGTGTGTATGAAAAAAAAAGATGATGTATAGCCCATCTTTCTTGGCCAGCAAGTGTATATGTAGTGCCATGTACATGAGGTTTACTGTTCAAGAGTTTTCAATTACCCCTGTACCGTCTTTGTGGACTGGATCAGTTTGAATGAGACTCTAAAGCTATAAAATCATGGCAACTCTGCATCAGCTTTTACTAAATGAGTAAATAGCAGAACTCTGGGTTAGGGCTGGGAAGCAAGTGAGGAAATCACATGTCTGTAGCTGTTCAACCATTTGTGGGAATTTCATATTTGACTAATATAAAAAAAGAGTCCCCAGCCAATGGCAAATCTGCTTTATTTCTTTAGTTTCATGTCAGATTTCAAGAGCAGTAAAAACTAAGCCGACAGTTCAAGCCAGAAGGCCGGAATGGGAGCGAGGCCAATGCTTCAATTACTCTGAATATGTATTTGATTCAGGGTTCAGGGCATTGTATGTGGAGTGCACTCAGACTGCTAATAAATATTGATGGAGACGGTTGAAAATTTGAATTTTGCTCAAGCCCAGGGGATTACCTCAGAAAATAATCATGCCAGAGCTACCACTGCATTGCATGTGACTAAGGAGGAACCCATGGAGATACAGAAGCAATGTGGAGAATTAAGAGCGTGCGTGTCAACTGTGTTATTGTGCAAATCCTCTTTCACACACACACACTTTTACCACGGAATTTATCTGTAATTTTCTAGGTACACCAAGTGTTGTCATGTGGACTAACAGAATTTATCAGGTCAAGCTTTAGTGTAATCCCTGTAACTTGGGTTGTTTCACATGGGAATAAAAGCTGATGCATTAGTGGGTCAGTTGTCTCCTAAGATGGGTGATATCAGCATAATTAATAAAAACAGGAAACTACATTTTACTAAACATATGACAAAAACTAAAGAAAATATACATAAAACCTGAATATCTGATGTCTCCTGTCATTTACTTTGTATAATTTTAAAGCTACAGGATGCATCTTTTGAGAATGCCTTACTACAAGCATCTCATATGAGAAACATTTTAAATTGATAAAATGAACGATTTGGTTACTGTGCTTATACACAGAGGTATTTGTCCTCCACATTTAACCCATTTGTGCAGTGAAACACACTGAATGAAGTGAAAACACTTGGGGATAGGTGCCATGCTAAAGGGCACATAAGCCATAGCACTTGTTGGGACTAGGAATCAAACCGGAGCTGGTTCATTGCAAGGATGGTTCCTTAAGCCTACTACTGCTCTATATCATGTATAAATGAGTAAACACACAATTCCATATATATATATATATATATATATATATATATATATATATATATATATATATATATATATATATATATATATATATATATCATGAGATTAAACCTAAAGCAAAGCAATAAAAGTGATCACACTCTCAATACACAATCTTTCTAAATCCTCCAGATTCCTTTTTCCACTTATGGATTCTCCTTTTCAATTTACTCCTCACTTCTCAGATTTCCAGTGGGTATCAAGTCAGGGGATTGTAATGGCAAATGCTTGATTCTGTAAAGTTTTTTGTGTGGGTTTGGACATGTGCTTCAGATCCAAGGCCCACTGGAATATTCAGCCATAACCCACTTGTAGCTTCCCGGCAGAAAAAGACAGATCATATTTAAAATCTCTTAAAAAGAAGTCCTGATAGCTTGTTCTCAAGTTTACAAAGTCCTTAGAGGAAAAACAGCCCGACACCATCACTAAACCAATCCGATGATTGTCTGCCAAGCCAACCCATTATTTTGTCTCATCCAACTTATAGAACCTGGTTCCAAAGTTTTCAGGGCAGTTTTGAAAGAAAGACTTTTTCTCTGGTTCAGTGTGTTAGAACGTTAAAGTCCTCTCCACAATTACTGGCCATAATAAACACACTCAAATCAGCCAGTACAAATAATTCTCTTATTTTTTATTCAGAATTTTGACAAACATAAGAATTATTATTAAAAAAAGAAAAACTGAATGTACTACAGTAGTTGGCTCTATTCAGTTTAGTATTTTCAGCAGTCTTCCTTTTGCTAAGATAACAGTGCTGAGAGTGCTGTGTTTTAGTAGGATGGATACATAATAGGGAATTTAAAATAATTTCTCCATAATTTTATTCCATATAATTTTAGCAGATTCTCCAGATTTTAAGGTCTACACTTTTTATTCATATTTTTTTGAATACTCATTTTAAACAGATTTTACAAACTTCAGGTCAGATGCCTGAGATTGCAATGATAAAACCATTTCCCTGTGATTCACAGTAACATCATTAAAAATCAACTTGTGTTTTTTTTTAAAATAATGCTTAGATACTTTTCCGTCTGTCTGTATGTGAGTCTATACCAAACCCACTTTTGATGTTTGTTGCCAAAAAGTTTTATTTTGTTTTCACTTTAATCTAGCATATGGTCTAACTGAATGTCCGAGCTACATTTGATCATATTTTTTGTTTGTTGATATACAACAGCAGAAGTTTTCTTCTGGTTGCCCACCCAAGCATAACTTAAGGTTATGTAGGAGACGCGATTCTAGATTAAAAGACTTCTGACCTTAAGAACTGACTTATGCCTGCAGTTGTCTAACTGTTGCAAATTTTTTTCCCACTCGAACCACTCACTCTCACCACATGTGAGGTCAATATAGATATTTGCCTTCTTCCGGGCAGATTCCTAAGAGCCCTAGTTGTGTTTTTTTTATTATTATTAATAAAACCAATGTTGTGCCAATAACATAGTGGTGTGAGAAACATACAACCAAATACTATTCAATTTATTTATTTTTTAAATATTACTTGTAATGAATACATCTTTCAATCCATGTCTATTTTATCACTTCCACTCATTATATAGATGCACTTTGTAGTTCTATAATTACAGACTATAGTACATCTGTTTCTCTACATACTTTATTAGTCCCTTTACTCTGTTCTTTAATGTTTAGAACCCACACAGGACCACCACAGAGTTGGTATTATTTGTGTGGTGAATGATTCCCAGTGCTGTTTCTGATGTGGTGTTAATGTGGTTGGTGTGTGTTATGCTGGTGGATCAGACACAGCAGTGACACTACTGGACAGAAAATAATCCAACAGCATCCTAATTACACTGATAAAGAATTAGTGAACTGTGTAACCAATCACACTAGCACAATATACCCAAGCACACCATCACCACATCAGTGACACTTCAGTGCTGAATATCATCCTCCACCCAATATGCTATATGCTAAGTGGAACCGATGAAATTGACAGTAAGTGTAGAAAGACTGTTATTTCACATCACTACATTAATGCAAACAAATGAATGTCTTGGATTAATTGGGATTTTATGTTGGTACTGTACACAGTGCAGGAAGGTTAGCTATTAGAATGCTGTAAATTAGCCCTTCTAAAGATCAGCTAATACATGCTAATTCATGATAGACTTTATTTAGTTGTTCTGACAAGTAGAATTTAAGCTATTTATTCACCACCCCTTGCTTATATTTAATTATCATAATTAGAGTTGATCAATATCTACACTTCTGCTACTGATAGCAGCATAAGCATTAACAATAACTGTTTGCTTTGCAAGATGGTCTTATTTGTTTGGTAAAATTACAAATTACAAGTTTGTACTCGAATAAAATATCCTTATTCTTCTGTTAACACTGATTAAATTTTATTAGTTTTGTTTATGCTAACTTCTTAGTTTTAAAACAAAAACAAAACAAAAAATAAAATCAGACAAGATTTTATATATTAAATATTATTAAAACTAATATTTAAATTCTGGCAGCTTAGCAACATAAATGAGTTTTTAAATCATATTGTGTTTCTCATGAACAAGTCTAGCTTTACTTAGACTTATTCACCTAGTGTGCACTAAATTTGTGTGTGTGTGTGTGTGTGTGTGTGTGTGTGTGTGTGTGTGTGTGTGTGTGTGTGTAAAAACGATCAAATACACTGCAGTAACGTTCACAACGCCCTTCTCCTGCAGTGAACACCCCCTCCCCCCTTTCTCCCAGCTCTCTCTGCCTAAGATCTCCCTCTCCCTCGCCCTCTCTTTCAGTTTGGATGGTATACCCAGAGGGCCCAATTTAAGAGTATGTGAATTTCACATGAACACAGCGGGTCGGTAGCGGCAGAAAACTTTTTTTTTTTTTTTTAACTTTTGCCTAGCCCAAAATCTACAGGGGTAGAAGCAAAAAAATGGAAAGATGGAAAAAGTTTAAAAAAAACACCTGCCTGCTGTAAAAACCTGCAAAGCTAGCATGAATAGCAATGAAAGACAGAAAGCTATTGCTAGTTTCTTTCTGTTTCAGGGATGGAAAGCAGGCTAGCGGTTAGCCGGGTTCGTTACACTGCAGAATTAAGCAGATTACTCATTTGACCTTGTTATTATTCCACTTTGCTTTGCCTCAGATGGGGCTGTCTTTCATCTCCGGCCGCCTTTGATGTCTCTAATGAAATTGTTTTTTTTTTTTTTTAAATCGCCCCAGAAGGAATACACTTTTCACACTTTGACAAAAAAAATTCTTGCAGCTAGTAAAAATGAGCAGGAAAGCTGCAGCCATACTGCGTTTTAGAAAGAAATGCAGTCTGTCTCATGGTACTATATGTTCTCTGTGCTGTGCTGGAGGGCATTATGGCTCAACTAAACAAAATAACTATCTCAGTTAGGACTGTATTACAAACCAGAGAAATGGAGTTGGTCTTGTAACTGTAATGTGCATTTTGTGATTCAATTCAGTACAATCGTGCCAGTCCATGTTACTTTAGGTTGTCTCCCTGACTTATCATTACCTCGGTTGCCACTATAAAAACTGCCGTTCACAGATGATTATTCCTTTATTGAGCAAACACAAAGTGAAGTAAGGTAGTATACCATGACATCAGACTCACGTGCATGGCAAGGACGCTGCGTGGAATTAGTTCACGGTACTGTCTTATGGTAAAGTGCCACGTCTTGATCCGCATCAGATCATCAAAGGCAAACTCCAGGATCAGACGCCCCTCTGTACAAACCTGCAAAGTCATGAAGAAACACATTAATGCGCAATAGTTATAATGCAAAAAAACAAAGTCATATTTAAATATTTATTATGTGATTTTTTTATATGATTATATGACATTATATGATGTCTAAATATAATAAATTATATTATACATCAGTGTATGTTTACTGAGGGGTTAACATCATTATAAGGTTATTTTATTTTATTAAAATCTTTAAAAGTATTAGTATTATGCAAAACTGGATTAAATGCTGCCATACTGTATGTCTAGGTTTACAATTCATTCATTACAGAACTTTTGTACAAATCTGTATGTTTAAAACAGCTTCACCAAGAAAACTCGGCTGCCCTGAAACCCTGCAGCTGTTAAGAAAACGCTAACACGGATATGCAAATGCAGCACAATTCTACATGCAAATAACCTTCCACGTCTACATACAGGCTTTGCATTTGGCAAAGCAGCTACATACTGAATCTGAATTTTGTCAGAACCATGTTCTATATTTTTTCAAACTTATGCTAAAACAATATAAATTTCACAACTTAGTAGTTAAAAATATGTACAATAAGTATTTTTTTTTTACAGATTAGCAAATGTCCATGTCATTGTAATACTCTTTATCAATTAACAGCATTAATTTTTTTTCTTATTCATTCTTAAGTTTCTTTTTTATTAATTTGTCTGTTTTATAGCTTATGTTTGTCATTGTTTTTTTTGGTCTATTTTTAAGTTACTGCTGTGCAGCACTTTGTTACAGCTTTTGTTTTGTTTTTTAAAGTACTCTAAAAATAAAGTTGAGTTGAGTTGAGAACAGTGTATCTGGAAGAATAAAATTAGTGGCTTGAGACCAAAAAAAAACCTAATCGCAAAACGGGGATTATCAAATGTTAGTAATAAGTAGTTAGTATTTACATATTTTACAATAGATTCTAGAGATCATTTACTACATTAAAAAGAATGTGTCTGAATCTTCTTTTCTCTCAATTTAACTCATACTAAATGACTGGAAGATACTTGCCCTAAGTGTCACCTTGTGAGTAAAGGTGTTTATGCTGTTTTTGCATGTTCATTTTTATCTTCTAATGCCATTCATTTATTTAACTACTAATCCAATTACTACTTATCCAATCTGTCAAAATTTATATTCATCCACCTGTCCTTCAAATTCATTTATTCATTGATCATTAAAATTTCTATTCAATCAATCGTTTCTTATAGAGTTTCTCCACACATTTCTTATAGAGACAATTAAAGGCATTTTTAATGATAAATTACTGTATCAATAACTGATGATTAATATATAATTGAAATACATTTTTTACCAATCACTTGGTGCTGTTTTTTGTTAAAAGTTCATAAAAAGCTAATTATAATCACAACTACTGAAACCAGATATTTTAGCAATGCAGTCTTTAAAACATTTTTAAACATTTGGGATGAAAAACTGATGTTGGTCACTTTTGATCTCTATTATGAATAAAACTGGAGAGTTTTTAGTATGATCTTCCAGTTTTGCATTAGGAATAGGGTTACTTAAGTAGTTAATACCATGCAGATGAACTGCAGTTGCTACCAAAATTATTTAAATTTTCAAAAGTAACAAATTAAAGTACAAATGCTGCATTCGCTCTACAGAAGGGTTGAGGGAGATTTATCTCAGTGTGGCAGTGAGTTTCAGTAGAGAACATCTGGTCTGTCAGTTCTGACTTGTTAGCTGTGTTAGAAATGAGACTTCGCTTGACGCCGGGAAAACCGAGATGAACATCAGCCGGCCGGCAGAACAGCAAAACGCAGAATGAAGCCTGAGCTCAGAAAAATGCTGCCAATTAAGAAAAAAAATAATAGCAAAAAGCGAAAAAAAAGCCGTGGTGAATTTGATGCCGAGCTACTCTGAGCGCCCATCTCCCGTTGCTGCGGCAACCAGAGGGAGGAGAGGATGGAGGAACGGAGGGACCAACAGCTGATTAGTTGGCATGGCAACGGCAAAGATGTAATCCCAGCAGAGCGGCTCTAATCAATGCCCCCAGCACAGGCGGGCTCCGGAGGATCAGCGTGGAAAAAAGAAGGGAAAAAAAGCCCAACAACAACAACAAAAACAAAACCTCCAAAACAGTCCTGTCACATGATTGCTCTCTGCCTCGCTCGCTCTCTCTCTCTCTCTCTCTAATATGTACTTTCTTTAGTCTTATTCTCTCTGCGTTAAAAGGGACAGAGTCCAAAAACATCCCGCTTTCCCCTCTAATTCTGGAGAAAGACTAATGCAAAGCCGAGTCTCTCTCTCACATCTTTGCTGCCTTCTCATCCTTCCTACATCCACTTTTTTTCTTTCTCTCTTGCAGTTTTTACACCAAACCATGTGGGAGAGAAAATACTGAAAGAATGGCTTCATTTTTTTCCCCTCCCTTCATCTTTCTCCATATAACTCCCACTCTGTCGCTTGCGTTCTCTTGCCGTTTCTATTCTCAGCGAGACATGCTGAGCAAAAAGCAAAGTTGCAAGGATTTATAAATTTCTATTACTTTCTTGCTTTCTCATCTGTGCTCTTTCTCCTCAGCTATCTCTCTCCAGGCTTCTCTCCTACTTTTTGCAAAGACATTTTCTCCCTTTCGCTCACCCCTTTAAACCCGCCCCCCAAACACACACACACACACACACACACACACACACACACACACACACACGCACACACACACACATACACACACACACACACACATGCCCGCGCGCCACTGCACACTGCAGTTTATTCAAACAAAATCTCGACTAAATTTTTGGTATTAACTTGTGATCTCTAATTCACAGCTGACTGTTTATATAGCAGAACTGTTTTGAGTAATATCCCCTTGATATTTCAGATTTCAAAATCATATTTGCTCTTGAAATATTGAAGTGCTTAAGCTGTAAACATGCTCATTGCAAAGAAAGAGACGGGAGAGGTCACAAAAAAATGTAGCTCACGAATGAATTAAAGTGCCGGAGATGGGTGTAGCAAGGGTTCCTGAATGTGTACGAGTCGACTCGCTGTGAGACTCCTAATGATGCTTGATGATAAACAAATATAGAATAATGGAAGTGATTAAGGCGGGGATGAGTGTGTGCGCGTCATGTTCTTGTTTGATGTTCTTGAGTGCTTGTTTGATGTATTAACTTGTTTACAGTCTCGTGCAGAGTGTCTGATCTGCTACACATGCCCACACCAGCAAGAACCTCCATTCTAATGTCTCAAGTCATTTACTATTCTTACCCCCCTGTTTTAATCATTCGTTTATTTAGCCGTCCATCTATCCAACTATCCATCCATCCCCACCCATCCCCTTATTCATTCATCCATACATCCAGTTCATACCATCTATTTAACCCTTTTGCCATCTGTCCATTCATCATTAACTATTTATCTACCATCCACTTTTCATCCATCCTTTCAACCGTTAATTTATTTACCCATATGTAATATATTTAGCCAAATAATATCCAATTGATTTGATTACCTACCGATACATCCATCTTTCCAATAATCCAACAATATATTCTTTTAACTATTTAGCTACCAACTATTTATCCAATTACTCATATAATAATAACTATTCATGCTAATGTTTATTTTTTAAAGTAACCCCAACCACACACAGACAAACAGTCATGTACATATTAGTTGATTACCTTGGTAAACATGGGCTTGCCGTGCTGCGTGACCATGGTGCACTGATCACAGTCCACAGTGATGCAGGAGTTGTGAAAAGATTCTTTGGAGTGTTTGAGGATGTAGTAAAGGTCCGTCACTCCACCTTCAAACACTGTGCTGAAGTAACGAGGGATCAGCGTTCGGCCGATTGCTGAAAAACACCCACTTTTAACATTAGAGTTTGCATTGTTCAAAAACACGAGATTAAAGTATAAAACTAAACGTTTTTCCAAGTCATTCGAAACATGAATTCCCCTGCACCACTACCCTTGCAGTTATAAGAGGTTACACATTTCTAAAATGGCTTGTCCACTCATCCGGAAGAACATATGTAAGGTTAGAGACTGATGTTGGACTAGAGGCTCTGGCTCACAAGCTCATTGGTGAGCTACATGGGTAAAGTGTCAAGGTTTTAACCTGTGCCACGATAACAATTAGCACAACAATACTATTAGTGGTTCCGTAAAAGAGAACATGAAGTGAAAACAAAAAGAGAGCATGTAGTTTTAGGGAAAACAATATCAGTCTGTTGTTTACTTCAAGCATAACAACAAATTGCAGAGTTTCTACATAAAAAAGTCAATATGACTTGCTGTATGTGCTTCCACAGTAAAAGTACATATCAGACCTAGATGGCATTGTGAAACCTGACAGTTATCAAATCTAGGAAATGCGTTACCTCAAATGGACCAGGGGAAAAAAAAAACTTTCATAAAACTTTCATTTCTACTTACTGCTTATTTCAGTATGCTGTGAGGCTAGGACTCATTACTGTTCATTCAGCAGTACAGTGATTACATTTCCATGTGCCTACAAGAACAACTGTGCAAAACCTCTACATGCACGCGCACACACTCGAGCTCGCTCCGAACTGCTGCGCTGCGTCAACTTATCATTTTAATTTTGACGCCGAACGGACTGGCGGTCTGATCCAGCTCTGCGTCTGAGTTCAAGCAGAAATAATCCATCTCGCAGTCAAACTCCCCTCTGAGAGAAATTACGAGTGTGCCGTCAGCCCAGAGGGAGTGGGGGTGGTGGGGAGGGGGGAGGTTGTGGTGGTGGTTGTGGAGGGGGGAGACTTGTGAGTGAGAGAAAGGAAAGGATAAAAGAGAGAGGGAGAGAAAAAGAGAGAGAACTTCATTTAGTCAACCTCCCTAAAGACAGACACCGCCGCCGCCGCTTACAGTCATGCAGTCAAACGTAGAAAATCAAATGGCTGCGAACGGCCTGTCCCTCAAATTGGCTAAACTGTGGCATGACTAAATCAACACATAAATAGTTTGCCATGGCGGGAGAAAGAGAGAGTGAGAAAAATAGGAAGGTGGGGGGGGTGGAAGGAGGGAGGAGGACGAAGGGGCTATGAGCGAAGGTCTCCCCGGTGGACAGGACAGGAGCTGACTGCTAATGAGAGGGGTTATAGGAGCAAAAATAAATATGAAATGGGTTTGAATGAGAAAAGCAGCGAGAGATGGAGAATGAAAAAAAAATACCTCAATGAAGAGGATCACAGGATGGTGGAGTGGAAGGGGTTTAAATTTTATTTTTTTATTTTCCTTAACAACCCCCCCCTTCCCAACCCCAACCCCCACCACCCCACCCACCTCATGATCTCTTTAGATAGTCAGGCAGTGGGACCAGGGACGTTTTTAGCAAACCCAACACAATAAAGATAGACAGATATGTCAGTCATGAGCATCATAACAGCACCATCCTTCTGATATAATGAACTGGATTAATGCAGCCAGCTGTCTCTAAACTCTCTAAAAATAAAAAAAGTGAGATGGTGTGAGTATCGCTTAAGATAAAAAATGCAAAACCCTAAAACAATGACACCCATCTAACAATGTTCTAAACAATTTATATTAAAGATGCAATGTGCAGAAATCAGAGCTGGACTATTATTAGGGGTGGACAGCTATAGAAGTCATAAGTATGATTGTATTGCTGTATAATCATCTGTGAATATTGTGTTGGCTTTCAGGAATCTGGCACATCACTGTTGTTTAGGAGTGATACATTAATGAACGCCACCTTATTGTTGAGAAAAAGTAGCTGCGAAATCTGCAACCTTGCAGATAGATGTCACTAAATCCCACACAATGAACCTTAAAGCTCCATATTCTCTTCTCAGAAATCTACACTACTGATAAACTTGCAAGTCACACATTTCTGCTAGATGTTCTATATTAGTAAACCAAACTTCATCCACATCATGTAGTACATCAAATTTATTCGGAACCGAGGGCATAACCATCTGTATTAGACGTGGAATGTGGGTGGGTCTGCTAAATGACTAAATGGAAATGAGGTAAAGTTTCTGTTACCTGGGAATTAAACCCTTTATTAATTATCGCTGTGTCAGCATGTTGCCCTATACTTATTGTTATTAATATAAAATCATACGAAATTAGAAAAAAAATAAAGCAAAGCATTAGCAATATGAAGCCTATTCAGGACATACAAGAACATGGATCATAATCAGAATCACTTAATTTCAAGTAACAAAGTTACTTACACATACAAGGAGTTTGTCTTGGTGAGAACTGTGTATATATATAAAATATACAATATCTTATAGGTTATTATATACAGAAGAATATAAAATATATAACAACAAATAATAATGATATATACACATGTAAGCAGCAAAGTGAAAGAAACCCTTCATCTTCAAAACCGCATTATTAAATTATTAATTTATTAAAAACTATTACTAAAAATATAACTATAGCACAAAAAAAAATTCAAAAGGATGCTGATCAGATGACATTATTATCACAGATATTCTCAGTGAGAACTTGTCTACTTGCTGTTGTGCTGTGATGGACAGAGAATGGAACCATGTGGAACCACACTGGGCCTTTGGCTCATTTATTTTCTGCTTTAAGCTCAGGATCCTGCTATGATCCTTCAAATGTCTATGCCCAGCTCTGGAACAGTGTTTAATATTATTACTTTAGCAATCGCAACAAATTTCAAGTAAATGAAATTCATTAGATAAATAAATTTGAATAAATGTGAACTTCTCACTGTCATCTTTCTGTTTTTTCATATCGCCTTTGTTTATCTAATTATTGATTTGCCCCCCTGAACACAAATAGTCTGGACTGTTGCCTAGCAACAAATAAACATACTACACTAGCAGTGAAGCGTTAGATAAGATGATCCAGATTATAGTTTCTAATTGAACTCGAATGGTATTTATGAAAAGAACTTTAACTTTGTGGTATAAGGTTTGTTCAAACCTGAGAGAAAGAAACCACAGTTTCATATTTGGACTCACTTTCCCAAATCGAATCGATTCTTAGGTGAATCCATGATCTGCATGTCCAATTTGATTCATTTGTATTCATGCCTAAAGCTCTTCCTGATGCAACTCACCTGGTAAACTGGACTGTGAAATCATATAGGGCCGATTTATCAGGATCAATTCAGTCTGTGTGGTGGCTTTGACAACAGGACTCAAGTGGGATATGAATTAGTAATAAAATAAATCCTTAATTATATATGTAAACAGCAGATCCATGGCATGCACACATGTTAAACCATTGCTGGGCACACACACACACAAATTATATAGGGGGAATTTAAATAGAAGTAATTTAGAGCAGCCAATTTTTAAATCCATGTTTTTTGTCTGTGGAAGGAAACTGATGAACCCAGAGAAAACCTTGGAGAACATGGAAACTCCACCCAAATCCGAAATCGAACCCGGATCCCCAGTGCTGGGAGGCGGACATTAATTTATCATAAGTGCTAAGCCAAAAAAGTTTTTTTCCAATCATATTCCAAAACTTTTTAAAAGGTCAAAAACAAATCATGTGTGAAATGCTCCCTGAACGCCTCCTATGGCACAGAAATTTTGGAATATACCTGTCTTCATGAAAACAAGCCATTGGTAGAATAAACATCTTTATTCAGAATCAGATACATCAGGATCAGAGGTTTGTTCCTTGTGATGTGTCTGTACTTCTTTACACATGGAAAAAAAGAGTATTAATCCAATCTAGATTCAATTGTAAAACATTTCCCAAGTTCTAAAAAAAAAATAAGTGACATAATGAAATGACAGAAAAGGGTTCATTTTCTGTTTTGTACTTATAAATACTGAATCCAGCAGCACCTGCCACGGTCAGACAATAGCATAATCACTTCAGGCGGCTTCTGCTTTCACTGTGTTTGTGTGTTTCTTTCTGAGCCACGCTGAGGGTCTGTGCACTGATTGGCCCATCTAACCGGCGCCACACTCCAGACATGCCATTCTGCTCTCGCTCCCTTCAGCAAACACACCGCACAACATATGCCTCTCAAGTAATGTGTACCCAAACACGCCATTTACAAATAATTAACGTAGCGTTAATTAGGCGCATTAAGTCATGCAGCGCGTGGGCCTCAGGAAGGATGCCAAACTCTCACAGCCAAAAAAAAGCGAGTAAAATATAGCTCAGAGTGAAAGAGAGAAAGAGAGAGAGAGAGAGAGCATAGATTTTTTACTGATATGTCGGTGTTAACGACAGCGGTTAAGGTGAAGTTAAACAATGAAGCATTTATCAAAAATCTATCGTGAAAGGACTTTAGGCTTCTGGGATTTTTTAAACACCTGCATTTGAAATGTATTTATTCAGTTTAAACAATTAAAAGAACATGGACGTTGGACAATGAATAACTCAAATTAGTATAAATTAAAGGTTTAAAGCATTTAAATAATTGATTTTCTAAGTTAAAATACTCTACCATCCTCTAAAGCAGCATTTTACAAAGTGTGTTGCATTTTCCCCCACCTTGGGGGCACAGAGGCATGACATGGGTGTGGGGAGTGGGTGTGTCTAACTGGTGGAGAAATTAGGAGGGGAACCAAAGTTTTAATGTCAGAATATTTATTACGGTGGACAATAAACTGTATAAATAAATAAACTAAAAAAAATAAAATAAAATGTGCACAGCATTTTTCGGCATGTACAGATTTTACATTTTACAAACTGAAGCAATAAAATGGATGTCTAATAAAGTGTACTGTGAGTAGATACAGGTGCTTGAAACCTTCATCAGCCTCATGCTGTGTCTCATTCAGTCACAACAGTGTCTGTTTGCATTGTGCTGACTGTAAAGTCTGGTGGAGGAGAAGTAATTTGAACATCTGTATACTTTCAGCTTTGTAGGAAAAGTTTGGGGAAGGCTTTTTGCTATCGCAGCATAACTGTGTCTTAATGCATTAAGTAAAATCAATGAAACATAGTTGAGTGAGCCATGTTGAAATTATCAGTGAAATCAACCCCATCCAACACAATAATTGTGAGCCAGTCCCGCTTTTTCTGACATCAGTTAGAACTCACAAATGTTCAAACCTTTCCAGAGACACTCCAAAATCTTGTAGTAAGACTTCCTAAGAGAGTGACAGGCAGCTCTAACTGCAAAGTGGCGACCAACTATACAGTAGATTTGGAAAAGGATGTCATAGAAGCTCCTGTAGGTAATTTATGTAGGTGTCCTAATACTTTTGAAGTTTGTATTACATCAATTTAATTCCACCATTATAAAATATCTGTGTGTGTGTGTGTGTGTGTGTATAAGATAGAGTGAGAGAGGTGGGGGTGGGGGAACAGTGTAAAGGCTGGATGGAATAAGCCGGTTTACTGATTATGCAGCAGAGGCACTGTTCTGTTCTGCAGTGCAAGGCATGCTGGGAAGACAGAACAGAGGCAGAGGAGCAAGGTATAAAATGTTCCTTCTGGTATACCCCATCCTCCATCCCCACCTCCATCCCCACCATACACATCACAATATTCATAAGCATGATGAAAGAGCCACGAAACACTTTAGTTAGATCTAAATCTGCATCATATGGACACCAATTTAAACATGATCACAGTATTAAATCTTCCCTTCACATCGGCTTTCATCATTCTGACTTCATGACCCCGCATACTTAAATTTTCAACTTCTATACCTCACCTATACTATACTATTTATATGTTTAAAAACATATCATCAATCAATCTATACATCCAAAAACACTGGGTTAATTTCCATATGATTACAGTATATAATGCTACAAAATTATAAAAATGAAGCTTTTGGACCAATGTCAGATGAACTCTACAGTATATCTCAACTTGAATCAACTAAATTTGTTTTCCTCTATCTGTGTGCAAATAGACCTGCTGAACTGCAGAATATTCACAGTGACTGAATCAGAGTATCGATGACGTTTCCATGTCGCAGCTGGTTGAAAATTAATACTAACTACAGAGGTAAAAGAAAAAATGAAAATATATATATTTTTAAGTTAAGTAAATATAATAGTAGGAACATTAAGTTTAATTCCTGATCAAAGCAAACCTTTGTGGTAAAATTTGTATGTTCTCCCTACAACATTGTAAGTAAATCTGTGTGATCACCCCTTTAAGCTTTAATTTCTTCTTTCAGCTCAAAATAATTTTGGTTGAATTAGTAAAATGAAATCCGTACCATATTTGGTGTCAGTCTGTGAGAGATAATCACTGTCTACAGTAATTTAGTAATTCATTAATTTCATATCATGCCATTTAAGGTGATATGTTTAAAGTACTGGAGTTAATAAGCATTTCTAATTTAATGACATAATAATGATCTATTTTTCACACCTTGTGTTTGAAGTGATGGGGAAAGTGGACCAATTGAAACGCACAGTTTCTTAAGCCAAACTAAGCCTACAGTGAGATTTAAGACTTCACTCTCAGAAAGTAACAGAACTCACTGGAGCTGGAACTGTGAGAGTGTTTCACTGCACAGGTGGGTTAAATGTGGAGGACAGATTGCTCTGTGTGTCAGTGCAAAAGACAAAATAGATCACTGCAAACAGTGAAAACATTCAATTATATGATTATACTTCTTGGTGGTTTTTTTTGGGAAAAAGAAACTTAATTTAACTAAATGCCCCGTTGAATTAGCAATCCGCCAAAATCAGAACACACCTGACTCTTGAAGTGAATTGATTTATTACAAGTGATGCCCAAAACACACCCATGAATCACGTCGTCATGATAGCAAAGACTTGGAGTGTGTCTGTGGAAACTTTTTCTTATTCATCAAAAAAAATATTTCTGAGATCAAACACTGTTGTTGGACATGAAGCTCTGGTTTGCAAACGTCATCTTAGTTCATTCCAAAACTGTTTGATGGGGATGAAGTCAGTGCTCTGTGTGGGCAAGTCAAGTTTTTTCACACCAAATTCACCCAACCATGTCTTTATGGACTTTGCTTTGTTCCTTTGTGTCCGTTTCCACAAAGCTTGACGTGTACTGTGTCCAAATGACATGACTAGGTGCTTGATTTTATTCACTCATGACAATAGGACTGAACAAAACTTTACTTTTGTCCACGTGGTGCATCTTCCTTCCTACATTTGTACATATAGTATGTACATTTACAGTTTAAAAATGTATATTATCAGGTCCAGAAGGGATATTTTTGTACAATGCGTAGTATATTGAATAAACAAAACAACTGCGATGGATCTGAAGTGAGTGGAGGGTCACAGAGTTCTAGATTAGTTTAGTCACACAGTATGAGAGTCAAAGCTGTTCCAGTCTTACCAAAAACAAAGTGTGATTCAGTTCTATTCAGTGTGCAATAAAACTAATGAACCACAAACCCACGTTCGTAGAGTCTGCTCCCCCATCTTTCCCAAAAGTGCCAGATATTCTGGAGCTGACTGTGATGTATTTTCTCATCTCCTACATTACAGCAATAGTAGAAAGGTCCTGCCGACTGGGCCGAGCTTTCTGCACCGATCGCTCCTGGTGATCAATGAAAAGCTCATCACTAGGCAGCTGAATGTGGACTTTAAAAGCCATATTGCTTTATTTGCCTCACATACACACCGTCACATTTAGTGAAGAGCGCACACACATTTAGGGAAGAGAAAAGAAGCAGCGAGAAAGACAAAGAGGAGCTTGCGCCCTGCCCGTCCTCAACAGTAATTAACTCTCCAGGGACTACACACACATACACACATGCACACGTGTGCACACACACACACACAAGCAGATCAGCACGACTAGATGCTGCCTGTCCTCCAGCAGGACTGTGGTCAGGAGTAAACACTGAATTTTAAACAGACGCTGATGATTATCTATCAGTTCAAACACAGCAAAACGCGTCTCTCAGCATGAGGATGACAAAATACAGAATCCTCGCAGGTCCTTTTGTTATTTTTAAATGACAACGTGAAACCGCTGTATAAATGTACAGCCAATAATACTAAACTTTCCCAAATTTTTTTTTTATTAGTCATTTAGACATTTTTTGGTTTATAAGTGGATAATACTGCTTAACACTGTCTGGGCCAATAGATCTCTAAGTAGGAATCCCAAAAGGTCTGTGAAAGTTACCAAATTAATGACTATTATAAACCCGTAATTTAAATATGTATTTGTTATATTTACCTAGCTATGAGTTGGTTACAGCTTTTGATGGTAGTGTTATAGCCATGCTATTATGGACTTTGCTGAAAAGGAGGACTTTCCCCAAACTGGTTCTACAAAGTTGAATAGTAGGGAACCTTATTTTATACTTGCATAAATGTGCTTGAACTAAACACTGGGCAGATACACCCGAGATAGTGCGCCAATCCATAGTTGGACACGCACACACACACACACACACACACACACACACACACACACACACACACACACACACACAGACACTATATAGGACAATTTAGGGAGAGGAAAACAGAAAACCTGGAGAAAATCCACTGAGACACAGAAAGAACGTGGTAACCTCGATCAGAATCAGAACCTGGATCCCCAGTGCAGAGATCCCCAGTGCATGCTAATCACTACAGCACCTTTGTCCACGTAGTTTAATCTAAAATTAACTCCCAGCAATATAATTATTTAGAAAGGGTACAATATTACTAAGCGGTAAACACACACACACACACACACACACACACACAAACATGAAGTCATTTGCCGGAGAGTTGTTATTCAGTTCTCCATTGATACATTTTGTAAAAGCGTCTTACTGCTAAAGCTACACTTCAATCCAAACGTTACCTTCGGCATCAAAGAAACTGTAGCTCTTTCAGTATTTCAGTTTTTTCCAGATTTAAAATGTTGATGGAAAAAAAAGGTTTATTGTAGGGACCAGCCCACAAGGTAAAGCATGTCAGATGCCGAGGAGTGAGGGGGGCTTTGGGTCTACACCAGGATATAAAAACATACCCCCACACACATACACACACACAAAACACAGTTTCCCATTTGGTAAAGGCTTGGGCAACCTTGACCCGCTCGCCTCAGCCACATAAACAACTTTTAGTCTCCTCCGCATTAGCAGAAAAAGCACGCACGCGAGAGCGAGAAAGAGAGAGAGAGAAAAAAAAAACGGATTTAATAAATGGATCAAAAGAAAAAAAAAATAAAAATACTGTTTTTTTTTATGTTTACTTACTGCAAAACACTCTAATGGAAATGACAGTAGCTGAACTCATATTGGTTCGTAGGTTTCAAGATGTTCTCAGTTTCAACCCTCGCAAAGCCAAATTTTTTAAACCTTTTAGTTTTGGAACAATAAATGTTTTATACTTTCACACAGTGTCTATGAGCACTGTTTAATTTAATGAATAATCCTTCATGTACATTCTATATCCTATTTGTGTATATCCTATATATTTAGCTGTATTTTGCAGATGACCTGATGTATGCAATCTTGAACATTGCTGAGTGGGCAGACAGACAAGCGGACAAATATACAGACATCTATATGGATGTAGAACCTGAGAAATTATTACAGACATAGAAATATCATCAAAAAGAAAAGAAAAAATTGATAAATAGATAGGTGTTTGAACTGATGAGTAGATGGATAGCTTAACAGACAGCTGGACAGGGTACAAAGATAGACTGACGTACGGATGAATGGCTGGATGGATACAGTAACAGAGATGGGTTGGCAGATATTTGCTCAGATATACAAAACTATTAAAATATTAGACATAAAACATATGAAAACAGATCAACATATGAATGATGATGGATGAATAGACAAGGGAAAATAATAATAATGTTTATGTTGAGCCTTTACTGGATCCAAAGTTTTATCATAGTGAACACAAAATACACACAACAAGTGACATAAAACAATTAAGAGCATATTAATATCACAAATAATCATCACTAAACAGCTCATTAATGATGTACTTACAAAAAATAATCAATATCATGTCTATCATAATTAAATCCTAAAATTACAATTTTAGAGAAACATGAATAATAAAAAATAGATCAACTGGATCAACTGGACTCTCTCACTTGTGAACTCTGTGGTAACTGCAGTCAAATTGTCTAGTAATTTTAAAGGAGCAGTGTGTAGAATTTACTGCCATCTAGTGGTGAAGTTGCAGATTGCATGCAAAAGTTGTATCATTTTCCCTGAGCAATATGGCGGCCGTGTTGACACACTGCGTCCTTCTCTGCACATGCAGTGACCAATAAGGCAACCAAAAAAAGCTAAATTCATTCATTCATTCATTCATTATCTCCTGCTTTATCCTCTATTAGGGTTGCGGTGGGGTTCCCCATGCCCATCCAGGGGAGAACGTCTCAGGCGCTGGGCAGATACACCCAGGACAGGGCGCCAATCCATCGCTGGGTACACACTCACTCACTCAAACACACTCTATATGGGGTAATTTAGAGAACTCAATTAACTTGATCCATGTTTTTGGACTGTGGAAGGAAACCGGAGAACCCGGAGGAAACCCACGCGGACACGGGGAGAACATGGAAACTCCACCCAGATGGGGATTCGAACCGGGAATCCCTAGCGCTGAGAGGCGAACGTGCTAACCACTAAGACACCGTGCCGCCAAAAGCTAAATTAAAACAATAAAAAATGAATAAATTATTTATTTATTTAGGAGATGACGGCATGGTAGCATAGTCGTTAGCACATTCGCCTTTTTGCGCTGCGGATCTAAACTCGAATGCCGATCTGGAAGAAGTTTCCATGTTCTCCCCGTGCCCACATTTTCTTTCACAATCCAAAAGCATGGATTCAAGGTGAATTGGCTGCTCGTAATTGCCCCTATGTAAATAAAAAAAATCTGCCCAGCAATCGTTTGGCCTCCTGTTTTTACCCAGCATACAAAACGTGTATGCTGAATTGGTATGGGGAACCCTAGTAAACGACCCTAGTAGAGGATTAAGCTGAAGATAATAAAATGTAATGAGATTTCCAGGTAGTTATACAATTAAAGAATCCCATCTATATCTGAAACAGTACCTAATAAAATGTATAATAAAATTATTGTAGGGAAATATTTTCTGATTGTAAATGAAAGAAATCCACAGTTTAAAAAATGTCAACATATAACCTTCAAAATACACAGTTAATAAAGTAAGCAATTACACGCTGTGTTTTTTCTTGGTTCAGTTTGTTGTTGGTAAATACCAAGCAGGTGCATCTATGGGGCATGTGCCAGAGGAATACTGATGCCGGCACCCTCACAGATTCGGTCCAGAATTTGTGGTACTGTCAGACTCTTGTCCTCCTCTGTGATTGAGTCGTAACCAGTGTCATGTTTTATTACCACCTATGAACTTCCCACATACACTGCACAAGTGGAAAAGTTTGACTATAAAACTGTTCTTTCTAGTCGATGAGACGTCCAGAAGCAGCGTCTCACTTTAGATTGGCATGTGCTCACCCGAGTCTGATTCGGCGCAACCTTGTTAGGACTCACACCATATATTCCATCTGGGTTTATTTTTTAAAAATGTATACAAAGTGAATCTTACTATAAAAAATAAAAGAGAAATAAAATATGCACACACTTGCACGCATGCACACACACACACACACACACACACACACAAACACTGCTAAAATGTAGAATTCAGTACCCAGAATATGAAATATTCATCAGTCATAAAACTTTAATTCAATCTCTCTTTCTTTCTCTCTCTCACCGACTCCCTCCTCCCCCACCTCTCTCATCCATTCCCCTGCTCTATCTACCCTTCTCTCCCGCTCTCTTTCTACCTCTCAAAACTTTTGTCAAAGCACGCGCGTCTCTGTGAAGTCAAACTAGTCGGCTCGAAGTGAAAATAATTGATAGGGGAGAGGGGATGAAGTGTGCACTGTGTGAAGCTTCTGCATACTGAATTCAGACGAGATCTGACAGTAAACATATGGATAATAGAAGCTACGCAGAAATAACAACAATGATATATAGCCAATAAAATAGCAGCGGATTCATTCACGCCGGCAAACTCTGGAGATGCGGATCTATTGTTTCTGTTAAGCGAGAAGCCGGTTGGAAATGTAGTGTTGTACGAATGTGAGCTCAGAGCTAACCAGGTTTTTAACAAACTTAAAATGTGTGTGTAGCACGAGTGTGTTTGTGTGTGTGTGTGTGTGTGTGTATAGGTGTACACTATGCCATGCTTAAAGCAGGAATCCTTTCTGAATAGCCCTGCTTTAACAACACACACACACACACACACGAACACACAATGCATTATCATTTTAATTACTTTGGTAATTATAAATTCATTTTGAATAATTTTAAATATATGTTAATATGGGGTGGCATGGTGGCATAGTGGCTAACATGTCTGTCTCTCAGTGCTGGGGATCCAGGTTTGAATCCTAATCTGGGTGGAGTTTCCATGTTCTCTCTGTGCCCATGTGGGCTCCCTCTGGGTTCTCCGGTTTCCCCCCACAGTCCAAAAGCATGGATTCAAGGTAAATTGGCTGCTCTATGTTGCCCTTTTATAGAGTGAGTGTGTGCCCAGGGATAGATTTGCGCCCTGTCCTGTTTGTATCTGCCCACCGCCCAAAACACTCTCCTGGCACCATCGTTTTAGAATGTGTACATTTTTTAAAGAGTATGTACAAAAGTTGCTTACAGAACATACTGTGCCAACAGAGCCCTTTCAGGTTGTGCTAGAATCATAACTTCTTACCGTCACTGAGACAGAGTCAGAGACAAAATTAATGATGCTATTCCTCAGATTTTCTGTCTTACTGCCAGCATCACCATGCAGCAATCCAGCCCTAAATTTGAAGAGGTATGTTAAAAAACAAGGGCCCTAAGGATATGCTGCCGTTATATGAAACAACATATGCAAAATAGTATGTACATCTTCTAATTTTCATTTATAAAACATTAGGAGAAATGTTAACTTATAAAAAAGGGCAGAGCTCAGTTTGGTTTGTATTTAGCACAGAACACATTATGGCTTGTTATTTTGCACATTGTGAAAAGCATCAAGTCCTGTATCAGCATCACGAGTTTTGTTAAGTTTTGATGCCTAATGCAACTCTAACTGTCTCATTGTCTCCTCAATGTTCATGTCCACAGAAAAAAACGAGTGAGAGAAAGATGGAGTCTGACTGAACCAACCAGTTCATAGCATGCCTCGCTTCACACCACTCTGCTCGCTTGTTGTGCATGTGTGTGTGTGTATGTGTGTGTGTGCGTGTCTGTGCATGTGTGTGTGTGTTTGTGTGTGTGTGTGTGAGATAGAAATTTTCTCTATGCACTAATAGATTTCACATGATTTGTTTGTGAGTTTGGCTGTTAGACTGTGAAAGCCTTTTTGTGGGTTCATTCTATGCTGGCCTAAATGTGTGTGTGTGTGTGTGTGTGTGTGTATGTGTGTGTGTTTGTTTCCCATTGGTCCTGCTCTGTCGCCCCCTTCACCTCCATCCATAATTCAGCAGAAGGCCGGCGCTTACTCGTAGCTACAATGCCCATGAGACTACACACCCACTGAAGACCCCCGACATAAATACCACCAGAGCGTTTATACAGGGGTGCAAGAAAAATTTTGATCGGTGCTACTCTCGTTGTATAAATAGTTGTAATATAAAATTTTTATAAATTAATTATAATGTACATATTTTATTCACTCCAGCAACACTGTTGCATCTGATCCACCACTTTACACCACACCAATGTCACTGTCACAGCAATGCTGAGCATTATCAACCATCCAAATAATACCTGCTCTGTGGAGGTCCTATCATAGTCCTTTTAACTGTAGAAGAGAGTAATGGTGACGGAGAGTCAGAAAAACTACAGTCTGTAATCCTAAAACTACAAAGTGTACATATATGTGTTATTGACACTAAAACTTTTATTGCACGCATTGAAACTTTCATCTAAACTTTCTGACTGGAAAATAAATTTACCCCAAACTAAATCTGAAACTAATTCAACGGGCATTAAAGTAACGGGCGGCGTTTTAGGACTTTAAAAAGGTTCCGAAACTTATTAGCTAATTACAAGGTTCTGGAACTCATTAATGTCTTTAAAATGTTTAGGAACCTTATCTTACCTCAGGAGGTTTTTAAAAACACGTCAAGTCGTCAAACACTTCCAGAACTCATTATTTCTTCAAAGCCTGCTGTTACTCGACAGTATTTTTAGAATAAGAGGCTGCAGGCAAAACCATTGTTTTTTTTATATACTGGTCAGTTTAAGGGATTTGGGATATTTGTTCCATAGCACCTAAAATCTGTTACATCACAACACTTGGTTTTTCCAGTTGTAGATTTTTGCTGAATTCACTGGAACACGCAGCACCAGCACCACCATGTCATCAAAAGCTTATGAATGAATGAATACGTTTTTAGCCGCTGTATCCTCTCTAAAGCATTCTTTGAAGATGATAAAACCTTGAACCAAGATTTCTTTTAAATGCACAATTTATGTATAGACTTGCAGAATTGATTAAAGTCGTTAGCAAGCCTCTAAACACGTTTCCCTGTCCATGTCCACAGCTCGGACCATGACAGCGGACATTATCATGTTTGGAACATTAACTCTAAGTAGGTGTCAGTTGGAGAGCTACAGTCTCCCGCTGTTTCGCTGTGTATGAAGGGATACGTAGTCTGTTGTCAGAAGCGCCTCGCGGCAGGACTCTGTCTGATGTTTACTGATATAGGATTGTTCTCCTGACACACTGGAGCGGTTCTTTTCTTCATGCTGCAATCAAATCAGTCCCTGTTTGGCATGCCTCTTTATTCCCCCTGAGTAAATTAGGAGCCGCGAGAGAAGTGTTCCCGCTGGGTCAGTGTAAATAACCTCTCACTCACTTTGCACTCCCTCCTGACCCTACAGGGACAGACAGACAGACACAAAAAGGGACAGACTGGTACTCACAGAGAACAAAATCTTTACAGGACCAAAAAAGCAAGGATGGGGCAAAAGGAAAACACATGTACGAGAGAGAGAGAGAGACAGCCAGAGAAATACACATAATATATAATACAGGAAAGAATGGCAATTGAGACGATAAGTTAATGTGGATATAAAGAAAGACAGACATGTAGATTATAACAAAAGAATAAAAAAAGAAAAGGACGGAGGGAGGGAGAAAAACAAGGCTATGAGAGAGCCAAGATGGAACATTAGAGAAATACAGGAGGGATCATTAGAGAGCTGTAAAACGAGAGGGAAAAGAGAGAAATAAACAGGGTGAGAATGAGCAGTGAGAAAGCGAGGGCTGAGGGCAGAGGGAGAGGAAGATTGACACAGAGACGGTGTCGTCTGGGTCAGACCTGATTGTGGACTACTTTAAATATAATGAAGACATGGGAACAAAAAAAGATAGGGAGGAAAAAAGACCTCGGATAAAACATGAGGATGCATAAGTCTTCCTGCTCTAAGCAGATGTTGCTTGATTAATCTTACACCTCCACCGGCCACTTTATTAGATACAACTCCTGTTTCTATATTCATCTCATCTCAGCATCTTTAGCTTAATCTTATACCATGGACTAGGTGCACCCACGATAGGATGCCAATCCATCTCTGGGCACACACTCACTCACACACACATTCTATATAGGGGCAATGTCCTCAACAGCATGTCCTCAGTTTCTTGATGCTGGATTTTTATTTTATAAACAGCAGGTTTTAATAATGCATTTGATAATGACATCATTTTCATGAAGTTGAACTCAGTTAGGATCCATAATGAGAAAAGTGTGAGACATTGAAATGAAAGTATAAGATAAGCAGAAAGCATGAGGACCTCACGTCCCCAAACCCACAAACATGACAAAGTGGAGAATGAGGACTAAGGCTACATAAAGTTTTAATGCCTCCAGAGACCCCAAGACAAACACACACACACACACACACACACACACAAGTTTATGTTTGTGTCTTTGAACATGTGGTTGTCTGAGTAAGAAAGTGCGCTGTTTGTGTGTGTGTGTGTGTGTGTGTGTGTGTGTGTTTGTTCAATCCCGGAGTGTGTAGAGGGGCGTGTCACTCGTTCATTATGCATGAAGCGGCTGCATGCAGCTTGTTGACTTTCTGGAAGCTTCTCTGCAAGCTGCCCTTCACAAGTCTTCATTTTTTCATAAGTTCATATTTACTAAATCTGGAGCATAACACTCAAGTGGTGCACATACACACACACACACACACACACACACACACACAAACACACACACAGTGAGTCAGTGTATTAATATAAGAGAGTCTATGAATCATTGTCATAAAAGCAGAGCATCTGTGAATTTGAATCAAGGAATCAGAGAGTCACTGAATCAGAATCATAAATTCAAAAGTGTCTGTGAATCAGGAACGAATAAAAATAAAAATTTACAGTTCATGTCATACATGGTTTAATGTGTTGCACGTGTATATATATATATATATATATATATATATATATATATATATATATATATATATATATATATATATATATATATTCATTAATTCATTCATTATCTTCCGCTTTATCCTATATTAGGGTCGCGGGGGGGTTCCCCATGCCGATCCAGGGGAGAACGTTTCGGGCACTGGGCAGATACTCCCAGGACAGGGCGCCAATCTATCGCTGGGCACACACTCACTCACACGCACACAAACACACTCTACATGGGACAATTTGGAGAACTCAATTGACTTGATCCATGTTTTTGGACTGTGGGAGGAAACCGGAGAACCCGGAGGAAACCCACGCGGACACAGGGAGAACATGGAAACTCCACCCAGATGGGGATTCGAACCGGGAATCCCTAGTGCTGAGATGCGAACGTGCTACCCAGTAAGCCACCGTGCTGCCCCTATATATATATATATATATATATATATATATATATATATATATATATATATATATATATATATATATATATATATATATATATATATATATATATATTGCAAATATTGCAACAGAATGAAATATTGCAACAGAATGAAAATTATTAAAATATTATTCAAATATTAAAATATTGCAACAGAATGAAAAGAAAAAAAAACAAGATTTTTGTTGTTTCTTTAATTGTATTAAAGTAAAAATCACATGTACTGCTGTGATGCTGCATGCCAGTTAAGCATGTGTGAAAGAGTGAGAAGAGAGAAAGTGAAAGGGAGAGCGAGAGCGAGAGAGAAGCCAGGACACGTCTATCTACCTTCTTTCTCACAGCTGTTCTTCCCCCCACACACACATGCCCAACACACGCTGTTGTGAGACCAGAGCTGTCAATCATAATAGACGGCTGTCTTTATCACCAGAGCCGGACAGCAGCTGAGACGGCGCTCCCTCACAATGACAATCAGCTCTAGGTTTCTAGCTCTCTCTCCCTCTCTGTCTCATTATACTTCTCTTTCTCTGTGTCTCTAGCCCAGTTGCGTGAGAGGTGATATAAATGACCTGCCACCTCTGGTATACACAGATATGCCCAGAGTAGGCAGGGGGTGGAAATATGTAGTTTAAAAAATTCAGTGATGCTCTAAACTGCAGAGAAAAAAGCAGGCTAATAATCATTGTAGTAAACCAGAACGTGTTGACGGATAAATACACAAGATATGTAATTCTAGTCATTTAATATGTGTCTGTAAAAATGAAATAAGCGCTAATGATGTACTAATTCAATCAATGCAGAGAACACAGATGTGCAGCTGATACCATACAGCAAGAATCATTTACCAACCTGAGAAAGTGGGGGTAGAATGTCTAAAAGAACAAGTGAAATGCCACCATTGTGCATTTTCCTTGGACCACATGGACCATCCTTAATCTAAACCCAATCAAAAGCCCAGTCAGCATTTATGATGCATTTGAAGACAGAAAGCCGAGCACTCAATAACCACAGGATTTTATAGTTTATTAAGCTTCCCACAAACTTGTTGGATCTTTGCAAGTCAAGTGCCCGCTGTCATTACAGGTAATGAAAAGCATTCCATTGAAGCAGGTGAGGTGATGGAGCTCACCTGTGGCTTGTCTGTGACTGTGCCTGTGACGGGAGATAAAAAAAGGGGAGGCAGGGAGGCTTGAGAAGTGGTGGAAGGTCTGTGTTGGGTGAGTCTGTGGTTCGAATGGCCAGCTTAAAAGCCTATTCATATTAATAAAATCATGATGGTGTCTGATAACAGTGCTTATTTTTGCATTGAGCATGCTACACAGGCATAAAGATTGGCAATCTAACAATCAATATATTAAATAAAAAAATGTAAAATCCATTGTATATGTTTATATATAGTATATGCATAGATATGTTTTATGATGGCTATTTCCAGTTTTCTCCCATGTCCTCCCTCCTTTACATCTAAATGGTGGAAGTTTCCAGCTCTGCGGCACTGGTGGCTCTGATGTGGTCCTCATACTGTGAACAACAGACATAACTGCACTCTATTCTTTAATCACATAAATTCAATTTATTATGAGATGATGTTTTACTTATGATGCTTTAATATATTACCCATTGGCCTATGTATTATATCAAGATATTGTATGTATGACATTCATTACAAAACTACATTTTATTATTTACATTTAAAATTATTCATTTGGCCGAACCTTGCCGTAGCTGTTTAATGAACTGTAAGCGATAAGACAGTGATAATAATTTAATGTGGCATATGTGACTATAAATTACAGTTTTATATCTTTTCCTAGCATTATAATCATCCCTTTATTCTGCCGGAGGGATCTGCCTCCATCTTTAATTCACTTTCTTTTCTTTCTTTTGATTTGCTGCCGATGTTTAGTCAGTAGTTAAGCACACGGATCACTTCAGGGTAAGAGTTTTATCCGATACAGCAAACCTGTTACAGCATACCACAAATTGAGCTTATTATAGCATTAATTTCTCAGTATGCTGTGTTTTATTAAAAACACCACGTAAGCCATAAATGTCAACAATGTAATCTGCAAGAAAAAGTGTTATTTTGGTTATACTAAAATGAATAATACATTTGAACAAATTAAAGTTACATTAAAATCTATTAAATCGTGTCTTTTAATATTTAACAACTGAAATCTCGATTACACAAGTATTACATCATCCTGATCTGCATGGTCCATGAGTACATCTTTATCATCCATGAGCACCATCACGAGCATATCTTTATATTGCATGAACATATGATTTAAAGCATAACATCATTCTGCATCAGCATGCACTACGAACATAACTTCAAGTGCATGCACAAGAAGCACAAATTTATCCTATATGTTCATGTACAACAGGTGAGCTTTATCCTGCACGTGCATGCATTATGAGCATGCTTAATCCTGCATGTGCATGCAACAAGAGCATAGCTTTCCCTTGCATGTGTATGTGCCGCAATTACAGTCTTATCCTGCAAGTGCATGTGTTACAGGCATCATCGCTTCTTCCTGTATCTTAAGAATAACTTCATCCTGCATGTACAGCTTTATCCTGCATATGCATGCATTATGGGTATAACACTGTCCTGCATGTGCCTGCATAATGCATATTTTTACCCTGAATGTGCATGCACCCCAGAATAAATTTCTCCTGCATTTGCAAGTTTCACTGGTACAACTTTATCCGGCATGCGTCTGCATCAGGAGCATCTCTTTACACTTAGTAGTGAGATAGATTTGACTTGCAGTGTTGATGCATGGATATAAATGACAAAAGTAAAAATAAAAATCCAAACTGACTGACAGGCCTGATTCGAATATGTATTCAGTGCCATAAAAATCTGATCAAAATGAAAAATAGATCATTTTATGACTTTGAATAAAAGACAAATCTATGTGATGAATGAGAAAAAAGATCCGATTTGGGCTCCTTTCATCTGCAGCCTGAAGCAATGCATCATCAATAACATAATATCAGAAGTACCACTGAGTGATATCAATAGTGGGGAAAATATTTAAAACCATCCAACGGTAGTTTATATAAGTGAACGGGCTAGAATTAATATATAACATTCACCTAATTACATTTCAACACTGAGTTTCTTTACAATGTGCACTTGACCACTGAGATTCTAATATGGTGTTGTGATCGAAGTAGACTCTGCTTCATGCAGTCGCCGTTGCCAACATTATATCCCAAAGAGATTCAACACAGGAGTGTTACAGCACCGTTACATCATACAGGCAAACTTTCATCCCATCATTCCCAAAGCACAGTGAAGGCTTTATGAACAATATGAACCCCTCCGGAAACGAAGCCGCTCATATCAAAGGCAAACACATTGAAACAGGAACTCACAAGACTCTGCATGTTTCTCTGAATATACTTAATAAGCAATGAATGGTTATGGTTCTTATTCAGACACTGAGCCTGACATTGAGCCTAAGACACTGAGTGGAACCACCCCTTCATACTGTATACCTGTGTGCATTACATCCCGATGTATGCAGATCATGTCGCGATGGAGGGATGTGTGTAATTGCGTTATTGTGTCCATGCGGAACAGGTGGATAGCTAAGAGTGATGAGGATGTGAAAACGGCCGGGGGCAAATAGAGAAAGTAAGGATAGCAAAGCAGGACAAAAACAAAAGGGGGAGGTGTGACGGAGCAAACTGAACAGGCAGCATGGAGGAACTGGGGGGTGGGGGATAGTAAAGAGAGACGGTGAGAGAATAGAAAAGTTAACCGAGGTGAGCGGTGACCCTTTGAATTTCATAGTACTGGTGGGGAACATGGCAACGGTGACAAATCGGTGACAAATAAGGTTGATGTGTCTACTATAAAGCATGGTGAACTCCACCACTTTTTTAGAGAAGCTCTCCTGCAGTTGGGATTTCACTGATCAAACTGGTCAAATTGATTGGCAAATATATATAACATCCATCGGGGGAAACCGTGACAATGAAGGAGAAGGAGAGAGAGAGAGAGAGAGAGTGAGAGAGAGAGAGAGAGAGAGAGAGAGAGAGAGAGAGAGAGAGCAGCGGGTGACGATGACTCATTGCAGGATCTAAACCACGCTTCGAGCTGAAGCTGTTTTCTCATCATGCCTCACATCCGTACACAACTCTCCTCTATGTGGTTGCAGGTTGTGCTTCCTATTGCTGCCATAAGAATTAGAATACTAAAACAATCACTTATTCCAAGTAACCTAACATTATAACCAACTACCTCATTGGTTCCAAAAGCTGTATCTAAACACCATTACCATTGTTTTTCACCCAAGAATTTCCTATTTTGTGTTCCAAAAATTATTTTGTGTTAATATTCAACAAAAGTGTTTTTGGGTCCCTTTTTTTGGGGAAAGTTAAATATTGCATAATAATTGTATTATTTCTAGGACAATAATCATACCCTTAAAATCTGTAATCGTCCTATCTATCCCGTCACCTCCACAATCCCTACTTCTGACACACTTCAACTACCGCGTTCCCTCTATCCTTTCCCTCTAAATACATCCAGGCCATAATGCGCCAATTCTACATACATTGGGTTGAAGGTATGAGCATGAAACGCTCTAATAACCCGTAACTCTGGACTGCAAGGAAAATGTGGCCCTCCAAAGCCTCAATGCTTATCTTAGTCATAAACCAATAAAAGTATTCCCATCTATGAACTGCTCAACTGCACACTGTCATGCAGGATGTTGTGCTTGCATAATAAAAATGTGTATTGCTGAATAAATCTGCACCACAAAGACGGGGGAAGGGAAGGAGTGTAAAAACGAGCTGGGGTTTCAGTCCCCCTCTCCTCACTACAAACAGTCCGTTCTGCACGACTAAGCAAAGGCCCGGGACTCGGCAGGGATAGATGCCACCGTTCAAATCATCGGTAAGAGAGAGAGAGCGAGGAGTAAAGAATGAAAGCGAGAGCGTGTGGGAGCCACAGAAACATAAGAATGAAGCCCTGCATTCAGGATGAAGTGGAGGAAGAGGAGGATTCACAGGGCAGCAAGGTGCAGGGCTTTGGGTCGAACAATGCATTTATTTATAGCTTACACGTACAAGTTATTAGCAACAAAAGCATAACTTGATCAATTACATAGTATATAAACCATATATACACACTCACTTTATTAGGTACAACACCTTGGTTCTATAAGCAGTGTACATTTCCTAGCTTCAGTATGTTATACAAATGCACTTTATAATTTAATAATTACAATCTGTAGTGCAACTGTGTCTCTATATATTTAGATAATCTACATTGATATTTAGATAATCTATATATATTTAGAAAACTGTACATTGTTCTCGAGAGATCAAGACCCCCACAAGACCACAGAGTTTGATTAAGATGACAAACACAAACCATGCAGTATGATATTTTACATTTATATTAGAACATGTCTAATATAGTGTACGTTAAGTGGGCAGTGTTTTAAAAAAGTCCAGTTCGATTGTCAGTCTACGTACTACGGCTGAAATGCCCTTGGGTCAGGCACCTTACCCCAATTGCTCCTAGGGTGCCGTATACAAGGCTGCCCACCGCTCCAGGTGTGTATATGTGTGTGTGCACTTCACTGCATGGATGGGTTAAAAGGACAGATTCCTCTGGGTGTAAGCACTGTAGGCTTAAATAGATCACTATCACTTGTAAGTTCTCTAGAACATTAGGTGTTAATGTTAGGTGTTAATGTTAGGTGTTAATCTGGTGTTAATCAGGTTTAAAGCATGGTAAAAGTTAATGCCTTACTGTATCTCTTTGGTCCATCCTCGAGGCAGAAGGAGAGGGTCAGTGTGGCATCTTCCTCAAAGAACTCCGTAGCAAACGCATCCCACCACAGATTGTCGCTCTCCTGAGAGAGAAACATGGGCCATTAATTACATCTAATTAGCTCATTATGCTTCGCGCTTCAATAACAAATGTTCCTAAAATAATAAAAAATAATCAGAGAGGTTTCACTTTAGATACTTCAAGTGCTTTGATAGAACTTTCCATGACCTGATTACTCAGCAAAACGGCACTTAGTAACAGATGTACTGGTTGACCCGAGTCTAGCATAAGAGGAGGTCTAGAACCTCTGAGACCAAAAGCTTCTACTGCAATGTTGACAATTTTGTTTATGCCATTCTTATAATCGGGGCGGCATGGTGGCTTAGTGGTTAGCACGTTCGCGTCTCAGCGCTAGGGATTCCCGGTTCGAATCCCCATCTAGGGAGTTTCCATGTTCTCCCCGTGTCCACGTGGGTTTCCTCCGGGTTCTCCGGTTTCCTCCCACAGTCCAAAAACATGGATCAAGTCATTTGAGTTCTCCAAATTGCCTCATATAGAGTGTGTATGTGTCTGTGTGAGTGAGTGTGTGCCCAGCGATAGATTGGCGCCCTGTCCTGGGTGTAACTGCCCAGCACCCGAGACGTTCTCCCCTGGATGGGCATGGGGAACCCCCCCCGCGACCCTAATATAGGATAAAGCGGGAGATAATGGATGGATTACACCATTCTTATAATCAGTATCAAAACTGATAAAGTTTCCTCCCACAGTAATACATGGATCCATCCATCCAAATCCAAATACATCCAAATACATGGATTCAAGGTGAATTGACTGTTTTTAATTGCTCCTATCTAAATTCCCCTTATATAGTGTGTGTGTGTGTGTGTGGGTGTCTTTGTGAGTGAGGTGTGTGTCCAGCGATGGATTTGTGCCCGAAATGGATGGGCATGGGAAAGCCCCCCCATGACTCTCATAGAGAATTATATCAGAAGATAATGAGATGAAAACTAATAATTATGCCATTAGTGCCATTAATAATAATAATAATAATAATAATAATAATAATAATAATAATAATTTTAATAATGTACAGCATGAAATATAAATAAAGTTCATACCCTCATAAATAACAAAGTCTTAAAATGCTTTTTAAATTCTTTCGATCCATCATGGCTCACCGTCATAGTACTTTAACTAAGCTGCAGATTTATTGACCCCCTTAGTAAAGATAGTTAAAGGGCTGATAAAAATGCCCGGGTAATTAACTTTGTCTCACAGTCAAAGCCTAAAAAAGCAACCTTTAACATTATAGTAATAATGTTTCAATAAAGCGCTAATGTAAAATCATACATGCTCTTCTATTCACCCAAAGACCTTGAATTTAACAGGAACTTGTGGCTGTAATGAGGATTTAAATCAGTAGCGCAGTGTCACATATTAACCTCATGCATTCGACTGGCACTCTACCACTCCAGCTGCAATCATCTGCTTCGGCGTTATAACGCTCCCGTGACCTGCTCTGACTGACTGAATCTGATTCCTGCTGACATTGTTTTGACAGGCTTTGCGGGATCACGATTTCTGGCAGATGTCTACAATTAGTGCTGTCAGTTTTGCGTATCGTCACCCCCCCTCCCTCACCCGGATGTAGCAAACCCCCGAGGACGTGGTGACCCCAACATCGGGGCCCCTTTCTAAGGAAATCAGAGAAAGGTGGCTCCCCTCTCGCTGGCTTGGAATTGATTTGGGAGAGGGTATTCCAACAACATGCTATAAATAATAGAGCTGAGTATCAGCGAGACCTGGGAACACAGCGACAACAGCAACAAGATCTAAAGCTCTGGTCTGAGAGCAAGATGTTTGAGAAAAGCTGAGTAAACCTGGGAGATGGTGGCTGAACGATGACACTGCCTGCGAAACATGACTTAAGACAAAGCCTGAGGTAACTGCTGAATACATACAAGGTTTGAGGAAAATGACTGAGCAAGTACAAGCTTCATTATTTGAAGTGGAACTGATAAGATGGACTATGGGTGGAGAAACAAGAAGGTGTAAGTCATGAAGTGGGCAGCGAGTGTATATGAATGAACAAGAACAAGACTGGAAACTGTTCAACAAGTAGACAGTACATTGTGTAGAAGACTACATCCATACATACATGTAGAAGACAATTTAAAGTAGTCACTTTAAATTGTATACATATATACATATATATATATACACACATATATATATATATATATATATATATATATATATATATATATATATATATATTTTTTTTTTTTTTTTTTTTTTTTTTTTTTTTTTTTTAATACATATATATATATATATATATATATATATATATATATATATATATATATATATATATATATATATATATATATATATATATATATATATATATATATATATATATATATATATATATATATTTTTTTTTTTTTTTTTTTTTTTTTTTTATGGCGCATGCATATGTAAATATTGTGTATTTCATTTTATGTTCTATGTATATTATATCCTGATGCCTCACCTCAAGAATTTCTATGTGCACATGTACCAACATGGAGCACAAATGACAAATAAACTTGAAACTTGAAACATCCTAAAAAAGTTGACTGGTGTAAATAGATAAGGTATTTGAATGGAGAGGACTATTAGAGCAGGTCTCCATCCGGAACCCAAAGCAATTATTAAGAAACTGAGAAACTTGTCCTCAATGAACGAAAATCCACATTTCAAATACTTTTGCCATCTTGCCTTCAAACCTCATCACAAATTTAAAAAGTATGGTAGCCAGTAAACAAATGATGGTTACCAAAGCAAGCTTTTTGACAGCACAACATCCTAAACACTAAGCTACTACAATAAGATTTGCTTCCAATTTCCATTGTAGAATCATAAACTGCCTCTATACACATCCATACTGATAGTATGCACTGTAAATCCCACACACACACAATCATGTCTGCACACAACTAGGTCACACACTTACGCACATCTGGCTAACCCTAAATCTGAACACAAGCAGCTGGATGTCTGCTAATCTGCCAATTCCCTCATGCCGCAAACGTGCATCTGTCAGGCTGAGGTTGCATTTCCATCGGTCCTGAGTTGTATACCTTTTATTGAGTCTGATTCACGTTTACATTACCTGAAAACATTTGAATAACACATTGTACAGTGTAAATGTTTTAAGTGCTGTTGAAGTGCCGTGCTGTAGAACATGTGAACGTTCTCATTCAAAGCTGAGGCACTAATACTGATTATCTCCATACATGCTATGTTGCTGTTTAAAGTTCGGCACTGCAGCTTCACAGTTCGATATCGCTTTGGAGCTGCATCGACGTGAACACTTGAGTCGTGCCACTCCAACCCAGCGTAAGTGTCAGCAGGTGGAGAGAATACACTCTGAGAGCTCATCGATCTTTTTTGCACTGACATGTTTCCAATACAGGGGTCAACATACCCACATGCTCATCATGCATCCGTACACTAGGCGTGCGTGCACATGGGCACTCACACACACACACACACACACACACACACACACACACACAGTCTTCTCTGTAACATTGTGATTACACAAATATTTGCTGAAGTGAGTAGTGGGTTTCATTGTTCAGTCATTGATGGCACCAGAGCATGTTTGTAAAATGAGTTACAGTCTATCCACCCATGCAGCCATCCATCTAACCATCCATCAATCTATTCCAGCCAATCACCAAACCATCCATCCATTTATCCAACCACGACAGCCATACATCTATCCATTCATCCATCACCACCCACCTATCCACCTATAAATCCACCCATATATCCATCCCTCCATCCATCATGCTTCCATCAACATGTTCAGTTATTTATCTAATGAGCAAGTTTATTATATAATTTATCTAATCATCTAACCATCCATTTGACTATCCACACAATCCATCCATCCATCAATTCATACATCCATCCATTCATCCATCCATCCAACCAACCATGACTGCCATCCATCTATCCATCCAATCATTTATCCATCACCATCCACCTATTCACATATTAATCCATCCATCAATCCATCCCTCTGTGTTCAGCCATCCATTCATCCATCCATCTGACCAACAATGACAGTCATCCATCTATCCATCCAACCATTTATTCACCACCATCCACCTATATAACTGTTATTCCACCCATCAATCTATTAATCCACCCATGTATTCTTTTATTAACCCATCCATATATTCATCCTTCCATCCACTAACACATCCATCCATCAAGTCAACCATCCATCTGTCCATCCAGTCATCCATCTATTCCTCTATCCCTTTATGTGTTCTTTTAAGGGGATCGATTACACAATGTACGTTCTAAAAAGCGTAAGAAAGTGCCTAAAGTAAATTTGCTGGCTTTAGTCATCAGGTGATGGATAAACAGCGTGTATGACCCGTGGGCCGCGAACAGCTCCACAGCCCTGATCACGAGGGTAGCACTCAATGTTTACTTGTGAGATGACGAGCTGAGTGTGGGAGCAAAGAAATCCATGTGGCGAAAACATGGCAAAGATATCAACCAACATTAATTACATTCCTCAGTCTTCTCACTAATTACTCTGTTATACCTTAATTGCTACAGGATTTAAATGAGTGCAGACATGGTGATCGGTATCTGGCTGAAACGTGGAATTAAAGGATTCAATTTATCTGAGAGATAATCGACACTGTCACAATCAATAGCCAAAGTGATCAGGCATTTGCACCAATTAACACTATTTAATGGCTCAGCAGTCGCCATGAGCAATATCAATACCACTTTATACACCCAGCAGGATGACTTCAGCTACAATTAACAGCAAAAATAGACAGGCTGATGTACGTTCAAAAACTCTGATTAACGTCAGTTTGCAAAATGAAACATGATTAAATAAAGGCCATCTTGCTTTAAGCCATGTTCAGAGCTAAATATTAAATTCATTGTAATGTTGAGGACAAGGAATTTGGTGTCAAATAAAAATGTTTGTTTTAATATGACACCTATCTCGTCTGACGATCCTGGGGTAGTTTCTTAATTGGAGATAGCATTACAGTAAGCACAGGCTTTTAGACAATCCTCAAGGTTCTTAAATACATAATCCAATGGTCTAGAATTTTAACATGTTGCAAGAGAATGAATTAGAACGTCAACCAAAGTTATTCATTGTTTTGTTCAGAACATCTTGCACGGTCGGTCAACTAGCATAAACTTTCATCCAAGTATTCCAACTTGATGGTCGGGGTCAGAGTACAGGGTTGACAGCACCTCTGGAGCAATGCTGATAAAGGGTCTTGCTCAAGAACCCACTTTGTTACCCTGAAATTTCACAACCTTCAGATTGATAGCACCCTAACCATGGAGCTACCACTCCCACAACCAGCACACCAGATCGTATTAAAATGGGGATTTGGACTGTGGTATAGTTGTTGGCACAGGCAAGCTACACTGAGTATTTCTATAACTGCTGATTCATAATAAAAAACTTTTATACTGCCAATTTTTAGAGCCTGACCCAGTTATGTGAAAGTAAACAAGAGAGGTCAGCAGCATGAGACCATAAAGTTTTAAACTGATGAATAGGACGTGGTAACTCTGAAAGCCACTTCTGGGCAGTGGGCACCTAAAGGAACCAATTTGTAACCTCTAATTAGGTCTTTGAGATGCTGCATTCATGTTTGTGTGCATTTTCTCAACTGACTCAAGTTCA
This sequence comes from Corydoras sp. C115, assembly GCA_019802505.1. NCBI lineage: Eukaryota > Metazoa > Chordata > Actinopteri > Siluriformes > Callichthyidae > Corydoras > Corydoras sp. C115. The sequence goes on from JAFMOC010000029.1 coordinate 3,905,884, forward strand.
GAGGCTGGAACTGGATTAGATTTGTCCCCCTCTTCCTCTTATTTACACCTCATTCTAAATATTTACCTCAATCCAAGTGATCTGCAAGTACAGTAACAAGAACTTCAGCTCTCATTTATCAGGGTATACATTGCTTATAGTGCTAATGAATTGATTTTAGAACTGTGCTGCTATAAAATCTGAGAGGATGCTACAGACCAAAGGCACTTCCAGCGTTAAGTAGTGCACAGAACAAGTCCATCAAGATCCCTCTAACCCATTAAGAGCATTTTATTTGCAGTCTCTAGTGCAATGTGTCATAAACATCGTGTACAGCCGTCACGTCCCAGCTGACTGTGTGGGGGGAGTGGGGGTGGGGGTGGGGTAGCATGACTGCTCGTAACATTGGCAACCCGGATCAGCTCTGATAAAGATGACATATTCAGCAGCGCAAGTGTATGTGGACTATAGATCACACTTCTTTGGGTGCCGTGGGAGACGAGTGGATCAGGCCGTCTCTCCTGATTGCTGCTGTCTGATAGTGGCCTTTGATGTACAGCGGGCTGATCACTCCTTCAGGACCCCAGGTGAACTAACACCAGCGTCTGCGCCGCTCGCCTGAAGATAAAGCCGTATCGATTGGGCCGTCTAAAGGGATTCATCAGTGCGCCAATGGCGCCTCTCGACCCAGTCACCGCACCGCCGAGGCCAAGCGGTCGGGATTTATGGGAAATCCTCTGGCTTAGAGCTACAAAGGCATCGTGGCGCTTCGGTAAATAACAACAGTCTCTCTTTATTCCACAGCGCATAATACAGATATGTGTTCCTTGACAGTTGGAATCATTCCATGTTTGAATATACATGTAATCATATTTGGATTATGCTAAATGAGCATGATTGTTGGTGCCAGATGGGCTGGTTTGAGTTCTTATAACTGCTAATCTCCGGGGTTTATGCACAAGAGAAGCGGGAATAATCGATAAAGTGAAGCATTGTAATTGTTTAGGAAAAGAAACACCTTGCTGATGAGGTCCAGACTGGTTCTCAAAGACTGAAAGGTTCCAGGAACTCATATAATCCTATTTTACTGTTGAGCAGAGAATCTGCTCCGAAAGCACAACACATTCAGGGGAAAGGGATGAGCCCCCCAGTGTTAGTCTAAGGTTCCTAATGAAGTGCGAGTGAGTTTACATAGTACAGTGTGGAAGGGTTTGAATTCAGTTGTTCCTATTCTATAAGAGTAGAGTTCAGGTAGAACACAGCAGTTTGAGGGAAAGACAACTTCTAAGTGAACAGTGAGAGCAACCGGACAACATCTAGATGGTTATCTTAATGATACCGCCATCTCCAGAAGTGATGACCTACCCTGTATAATGGTGCCTTCTTTGAAAAATGACATACAGGTGTGCTATCAATCAACATTCATCACACTCAGACAGACCTGAGATAGACCAGGTTGTTCTAGAGCAATGACTCTTTGAGTTGACCCCTGACCCAGAATCTCCAGTGCAGTTTGGCAACATCGTACTGTCTGTTTAAAACCCACGCCAACTAAACCCATTTCTGGCCACGCAGCATGACGAGATGAGTAACTCCTCATTAACTGCTAATATAAAGTCCTACACTTGTAAAGTGCAAGAGTTTCAATACTGACATCTGGTAACACCTCTACCAATAATATCTGTAATTCTCAGCAATTATGAGACGAGATTCCTGTAAATTCTGTATCATAGAGGTGGATGGTGCACTGCCAGAAGAGATGGCAGCCATCCTCGTTTATGTATTCCCTCATTTCAACCCTGTTTGATAGATAAATACTTTATTATGATGCTGTAGGGATAAAGCTGCATAAACACCCTAATTACAGCATTTCAGCAGGCGCTACCCGCCGAGACGCGAATCGCACTTTAAGTTAATATGTGATTAATGGTGAAAGGTTTATTATGACTCATATTAGCTATTTCAATATCACTAATTATTATTATTCATTTGGTATAGGGTGTGGAAGCTCGGTGGCTAGGGTGATGAGCTATCAATCTGAAGGTTGTGGGTCCCGGGCCCAGCTGAAGTTACCAATGTGGGTCGCTGAGTAGGTCTTCATTGCTCCAGGGGTTCTGGATTATGGCTAACCCTGTATTCTGAGCCCAACCATCATGTTGGGATACTTGTAACTCATTTTGGATAAAACCACCCACTAAATGACCTCAAAAGGATGTGGTTGTTTTATTGTCAATCAAAGCTTGACGTTTTCTGAAAAAGTCCCTCGCCAAGCTTCCAACCCCACAAATCTAACGTTCTCCCACCAGGCTTATCTAACTGTATTCACCATTTACAAACGGAGTGAGATGAAGTCTGCCAGTGGGGTGAAAAGGGGGAAGGAAAACAGGACGTTGGTAAAAATGGCCAATCCGCCTCTTTATCTGTTATCAGTGCGCCACTGCAGGCTGGAAGGAACTGCGGGAAAGTCGCAGGAAAAAGGTGGGACTATTGTCCGAGCATCCTGCCAGCTTCTCCGCCACCTTATTGTTTTCAAAAACGCCGCTTTCCCTATGACTGTTGTGTTTTCTATGTAATCTATCGTATTGCAGGCAGTGCCCTCGTAACCTTCCTTTGTGTGATAATAAAAGGATTCATTGACAAGACAAAACTATTGTTTAATGCTCCAACAGTTGGAAAGAAATGCACTTTAATGCACTATTTCTTAACCTTCCCCTGCACTAATAACACAGATTTACTGGTCTAGATCACTCAAACGCGTCATTTTTTTGACCGCACACATGAATGAAGGTGAGATGACTCTGTACTGTAAAGCATAAGATCAGATATCATAAGCAAAGTGTGGTTTGTTTTCACAGAGAATTGAGGTATGATGACTTTTTAGGGTTTTTAATAGTCTTTTGATTGCTACTGTATAGATGGTATAAAATAATACCACTGACACCTTGAATATTAGTCTAGCGAGTGCTTTAAAAACCATATTATACAGTAAGACGTGTTATTTGAGATTACCGAAAAAATATATAAAACAATAATTAAGTATAGATCCAAATATTTCATGAATGTATAATTATCTATATAGTAGGATATTATATAGTAGTCTAGTAAATAGAGGGTCTGCATGGGGGAGCCAGGTCCAAAACCCCAGTTTGGGTGGTTCTCCATGTACCCATGTTGGTTTTCCTTGGGTGCTCTGGTTTCCTTCCATATTCCAAAACCATGGATTTAAGGTAAATTGACAGCTATAATTTGCCCTTATATAGTGTGCGTGTCTGTGCGAGTGAGTGTGTGAGCCCAGAGATCGACTGGTGCCCTGTCTCGGGTGTTTCTGCCCAGCGCCCAAAATATTTTCCCCTGGATGGGCAGGGGAACCTCTAGTATAGGATATAGAATTAATCTGTCAAGATTTTGACCGTGTTCAAATGCATGTTTTTGGGATTAAACCAGGGAACCCAGAAAATCCATATGGACACGGGGTTTGAAAGTGGATCCCCAGTGCTGAGATGCAGATGTGCTAAACACTACGCCACCATGCCATGCATCATAAGTCAATCATTATCAGTTTTTTAACTACACACATATTTATACATATTTATTTGCGATGTAATACCAGGATTTAAAAAAAAGGTGGTATCCTGTTCCAGCATTAAGATTCCCCTGCGCAATGAGAAAGGTTTATAATGCCTTTAGGTCCAAGATCAGTGTCTGACCTCACAAAAATTTGTGTTTTCTCAGCTGGAGAGCACACAATTCCACTTTGTAAAATCTTTAGGTCAGCCTCCCATAAGGACTCTGGGCTATTACAGCCACAAAGGGAATCACTTTATATTAATATTAATTCACATGGCTGTGGAATAGGATTTCCAGCATTATTTTATTACACAGCGGGCTGCGTAAGTACACCATCAATACTGTCATTACCATTTTGACATCCTATTTAGTAACCGCTATGCAGTTTGTGTCTGTTTCGAAGCAGAGGGAGTGATATAAACAGACAAATTCTTACAGTTTCACAGCTGGAGGACAGTAAATGCTCACCAGGCCAAACACAGCACTAAATTGGCGAAAAATGAGCAAACCCCCTAAACAGGATGCCAGTCCATCACAGGGCAAACACATCTGGACACTGGGAAAATTAAATCTTATTATAACATGAAATTCACGCCTTTGGAATATAAAAGCTGACAAAAACTCCAGTGTGGTGACAGCGCTAACCAAAACTTCATACTTAAAACAAATCTACAAATATAAAAAAGCAATGATCGTATTAAAGTGTATTAAAGATAAAACTATTTTAACAAAGCAATATGATACGAGAGGGTGTGCTTTACTATAAATAAATCATGGGAAGGAGTTGCTGTTAGGCCCGAACGCTGATCGCTGAGTAACGGAATACCAGTTTCACTAACCACTTTTAAAAAAATGCCATCTAGAGGCCATATTACAGAACTTTTATAAATAAACAATTTATAAATAACAGCTGCAACAGATTTGCTCTAAATGGGAATTGGATCGCTGTTTTTATTCATTAATTCTATAATTCATTATCGTCTGCTTTATCCTCTATAGGGTCGCGGGGTGTTCCCCATGCACATCCAGGGGAGAACGTTTCGCACGCTGGGCAGATACACCCAGGACAGGGCACCAATTTTTGGCTGGGCAGTATTTTCATTTACGATACATGATTTAAAGTAATGTATTTTAATTCACACATTGATAATGATAGCATTCAGAGATGTACATAATCGTTAATGGTGGTCACGGCTGGACAGAAGGCTCAGCCGATCAGATTTAAGGACTGGAACTTTCAGTTTTATAAAGACAAGTGCTAGATTTAGTAACAGTGAAGGGCAGAGTTGATCCTGATCAGAATTTCCCAGTCGATTTGCTACTTCATTAAAACAGTGAATGTTCTGCTGTGTGCTAAAAGCAAGCGCTTGCATCCATGATTGCAATACTAGTAATAAATGGCTGCAACTTGAAAAGGAGAAAACAGTAGACTGAAGCACAATTAGCAACAAGACCATTAAAGCCTGTAGTAATAGAAGTAGTGATTATTTTAAAAGAAAAAAGAAACAGCCAGGTTTCTATTAAAGCTGTTTGGTTAGCTGAAAGCGAGATCTGTCCTCGGTATCACCTCACATTAATTGCAGCGAGTGAGAAATCCCTGACCAGTCAAACGCGAAGGGGGGCGTGCTTTACTTACATCTACAGCGTTTATCAGATATTTATCTCCAGCGGCTTATAGAGGTCAAAAGATCAGATGGAGCAAACTACTTAGTTCACTTACTGTGCACTCAATCAGACACCTCTACAACGCTGCACCACGTTTTGGGTGTAGGATCAGACACAGTAGCTTGTTTACATTTGCACAGTGTGTATGTATAGTCAGCCTCTAATCCTTCATAATTTGGGTGGTGGATTGTTTATTGTCAGTTGTGCAGTGACACTGATGTGGTGAGGGGGGGTTTTAGTGCAGCAGTGCTTTACATCAGTGACACTGCTGGGATAGGAATAATGCACCCACCTAATAACCCCTGCTCTGTGATGGTACTATTGGGGTTCTGACCATTAAAACAGAGTAAAGGGGACGTACACAGTATGTACTGTAGAACACAAACAGATGGACTGTAGTCCATCTGTTTGTGTTCTACAGTACATACTGTGGAACAGAGAACATTGACTAGAAGTGGAGTAAAAAGCGGAGATTTATGTCAAGGCTTTGAGTCAGATTTATGTCAAGGCTTTGAGCTGTATGTATGTATGTATGTATGTAACAGGTATAATGAATTTATCATGATATAATTGGTATTGTTTTATTCTTTATATCAATATCGATTGCAGGTCAATATATCGCACTGCCCTGGAGATTTACATAAAGCCTCAGTTTTCATAAAGCCTAAACACTTCCTTTTACTAAACTATATAAAGGTGAGGAAGGTTCCTGACCAGTACAAAAGAATCGACGCATTACCTGCCATCTGCAAAATCAATTAAACATCAGGTGTTACAAATGATCATGATCTGTCTAATGACTTGCCATTCAGTGGTAACAGCAGTTATAATTGGACTATAGAGAAGTTGCATTGATTGGTTTATCTCCAAGAGACTGTGGGAGTGAGTTCCTTCTCAGCCAAATGCATTATCGATTGCTTTCAGATTGGGAAAGATCATCACCGTGAACCCGCGCTGCTCTTTTACATAAACACGTGCCATTCCCGAGCCATTACAACGAGATTCATGCGGCCGGGCTCCCATTCGTTTCAGTCCCGCTGAGCGCTTATGGATCAGCCTGGATGTGTCTTTCCTTCCCGGTCCCGCCGTCTCTCCCTCTGTCTGCAAATATTCATCAGAGCTATGCTAATGAGCGTGTGCTCGCCAGGCTCCTCCTCTGAATGTTAAAAACCCCCGGCTCGTTTGCATACACACCCAGCAGGTATAACAAAGTGACAAGTTTGCCGGTGCAACGGAGCGCAGGGATGCGCGTCGCACTAAAGGCTGCCTGCTTAAACGTCACATGCCGTTCTAGAGATAAGCAGCGAAAGGTCAGGGTCTCCATTTCAAACGCAAGTCGGGTTTTCTAGAGAGAGCAGGAATGTGGAAAGCTGTCAGCCCGGAGGCTTTTGCATAGTCTTTTACAAAACGGAACTTTCCATATGCAAAATAGAATGGCTGTTACATGCAGGCTCTGCAGCTTTGCATCCTCAAAGGAAAACATTTTGGGAACGGCAGGACTGTTAAGAAGGCGAGCTGAAATAGAGAAGCCGGATAACAGGTGAGACGCCGGGCTCAGGTTCATAACAACCGAGGCACTGACAATAAAAATCTGCTTTCCTGGTGTTGGATAATGAATATATCAATATGTATAGACAATTTCCCCCTGCGGTACAGAATAAAAACAGCCCTTAATACATTCCAAAATGTAGGCTCTCACACATTTAAGCCAAATAAATCCATAAATTTGCTGCAACTTTTCAACAAAATCATCAGTTCAGCACAAAAGACCTCATGCTGGTTGTTATTCGGGATGATGTTTCCCATCTGAATGTCTGATCAGTACTTGGAGAAAGGCACAGTATAAAGCACACGAGGGTGTGATTGGATATTTTGTGCCCAGAGTTTACACCCTGACCGGCCACTTTATCAGATATAGATGGACTTTATAGTTCTGCAAAATACTTTGTCACCTCTGTTTTGTTAAAGTCAGGACCACAGCAGGTACCATGTGGGTGGTGGAGGAATCCTAACCCTGCAGTGATACTGATGTGGTGGAGGCATGTTAGTTTGAGATGTTAAACACCTCAGCGATGCTGCCTAACTACAGATGAGGTTGAAAAAATGAGGTTATACCTAATTAAGGTCAGTGAGTGTCTGAGATACAACCATCACACATGATGCTAATTGATTGTTAATTGTTGCACATTGATTAACTTTAAGAGGTAAACTTTATTAATTGATTTATTTTATTACCTGCTCATCATTGCTTAATGTGCTGAGCCTTAAAAACGGTGGGTGCAAGGCAGTACCGATTCCAATGGCTAGGATAGGAGTCCATCACAGGGGCCATGCACACTCCCAGTCTCACACCTCAATGAGAACAATCGATCATCTCCAGTTCACCTACTAGCAGCATTTGGGGAGGAGGAAGAGAAATTGAGAATCTGGACACGGGGAGAACCTGCAAACTCCACACCGAGAGCAAATCTGTCGCATATTGCGCCTCTTGTTTCAGCAACACTGTGAGCCTAGTGCCTAATTTGACCCAAATAGAGTTTTCATCCGACATCAGACATGCACCACAGCATTCCTCATCGCTACAATATCACAGTTTTATTTTCAGCCATGGAAATCATCTAAACTCTGTAAAACATACAGTCATCATATGTCTGTGCAACGGTGCACTACGCTTAGAACTGCTGCTCTGAAAAGTCTCTGAAAAGAGAAGATGCAATCTATAAGAACACGTGTGTGCGATAACTTAAAGAAAAAAAAAATATCCCAACAGCATACTGAAGGTGTTTACGTTACTGCTTGGCTAAGTGCCGCCTGGATGTGGAAATGTACAAGGGCTTAGGCCACTGCTTATGCATTATGCATGATGTGGCATTGCATCCCAGCAACACAGCCCACATCTCCTTAAAGTTACACACACGACGCTCAAACGGTCGAACTGCAGCAAACCCACCATCCACGCACCTTTACTGCCATTTATTGCCACCAGTGCAACGCTGTGATCAGCACTTGGGTCATTTATCTGAGGAATGGCCTTAACGTGAAGAACATGCTCCTTTTTATTGCTTACCTCTGGTTTATGACATCATAATGACATCTATCACAATGTTCATCAGGGATTTTTATAGGTTTGCGAAAAAGTGAGACCAAAACACTGAGAGCACCAAGCCAATAGAAAACCATTATACTAGGGCTGCAACTAACGATTATTTTGATAATCGAATAATGGGTCGATTATTTTTTCGATTAATCGATGAATTGGATAAATAAAAAAAAAAATTCCATGTCTTTACATTTACATTTAATCATTTAGCAGATGCTTTTATTCAAAGATGGATGTTTTTCAGCAAAATTATTCTATAGTATAGTATTATATATAGTAATTTTATTCAAAATGCTTAAGTTAACATTTCCTGTAATGAATGAAAAACACAATGAAAGAAATAATGTATCATCTAAGCATCCCTCCCTTAACAAAAGTCAAGTCCAAATAACACATGATACTCAGTTGCCCTCAGTAATGAACCAAATATTGTCTGTTCTGTAGCCTATTGGAAAAAAGAAAATTAACAAATGAACTAATTAACAATCAGCTATTGAAAAAAAATTAACAAATTAGCCAGTTAACAAAAAAAACCTCGTGTGAAATGTCAATTGGACACCGGGACATATGTGGCTGCTTTGCACACCGTGCACAAGGCTTCCCGTTTGTCTCGACGCGGTCTGAAGGGGGGGGGGGACTCTTTTGTAAACACGCGCTTGCGTATTTTTACGCCGTGCATGCGTCAATCCCCCGCTCCACTGCGGTGTGCTGCTATTGATACGCTAAAAACCAGGACATTTCCTCACTTTAAAAAATAAACCGGGACGCCCGGGATAGGACGTGAAATACGGACATGTCCCGGGAAATACGGACATATTCGTATAACGGACGTTAAGACACGTTCTCTATCGCTGTTATTATCCAGTTAGCAACCAAATACAGCATGAAGCGTGCTCTGCCGATCTGATAGTGTGAAGTTGATTCACTTTAAACTAAAGAAGCTCGGGATGTTGCAGTGATTTATCTTCTGTTCAGCTTCATCCTCATCAGTGTTTAGTTTCAGGTGGTGTCTCATCACCGTGCTGTTCCGTGCAGCTCAGTTCATTGTTTGCAGAGCTGCGTGTTCCACGTTCTTTATTTGTGTGATGGTGAAGCTCCCACAGTTTGGATATAAACGAATGCTTGTTTTCTACGTTGGCTGTGTTTCATTTCTACGATTTTGCAGACTTGTTTTGCAGACTCCGCCTCTGCCTATTTTTTTCCAGCGTTATTGAAGCGCTGCAGGTGACGTAAGTGGTTACGACATTGCGAGTAACGCGGAAATCACGCGACCCAACGAATCGATAACAGAAATTCATTATCGATAATTTGGATTATCAATTTTTATTGATTTTATTGATTCGTTGTTGCAGCCCTACATTATACCTATCAGCATTGAATCACACCCTTATCATCCCGCAGTTATTTAACATATTCTGCGGAACTGTATTTGAAATTTTATTTAAAACTAGAATCACATTCTTTATAAAGTGATTGGACTCTACTGTCTTATGGTTTTGGGTCTAAATCTTTACTAAGCACCAAAATTAACGAAATCGATCCAGTATTGAGTCGAAAGGGAAAAACCAGTTGCTGAAAAATGGCCGTACAATGTAATCCAATAGAGCATTCATCCATGTCCAAGTAAACTGCTTGTTTGCATCAGAAAACAGTGGCCCTCCCTTTGTTCACTAACTATTATGGACTTAATGAATTGTGTTACATCACGGCTCCAAAAGGATATGTGTCTATATTTAAAAGGATATGTGTCTATAGTTATATAAAGACATTTAGGCTTCTCTTTAAAACATTAGTCTTGTTTAAATGTGCAGCTCCAAAAGTTTGAAACAAGAATAATACACACTGATCACCCTTAGTAAATCCACCTCTTTGTTAACACAAGTTACAATGGCACACTGGAGTTCATTTGAATCTCTGCATACTTTATTGTTGCCTTTACTCTGTTCTGTAATGGTTAGTAGTGTGTTGTGCAGGTTTGATTGGATCAGACACAGCAGTGCTGCTGGAGTTTTGGGTTTATTCACCTTTTTAAAGACACTGGTAGGGAGGGAAGACGCCATTGTGTGTCCTTCCCAAGGCACCTAACCCCATTGCCCCCGGATAGCGTATACAGGGCTGCCCACCGCTCTGAGCACGTGTGTTCATTTCACTCAGTGTGTTTGTATATGTTTGGTTCACAGATGCATGGATGGGTTAAATGTGGAGGAATAATCCCTCTGTGTGTAAGCACTGTAGGCAAAGTAGATCCCTTAGTTTTTTATTTTACTTGTGTTATCCTCTAGTCCTTTATTAACGCTCACATGATGCTGGTGGCTGGACCATGTTAGTTGATGGACCATTCTCAATCGTGTGGGACAATGAGGATGAAGATTTTAAAAAGCTGAGCCACTGATACCAGAGCAACTCCTGCTAATAAATACTCCACCACCATGCCAGTGTCACCACAGTGCTGAGAATCATCCATCACCTAATCACCCCCTCCTATGTAACAGATTGGCAACAGTCTGTAACTATAAATTTATTGTTAATAAAACAGATAAAATAAACAATGATAAAATAAACAATAAATGTGGAGGAATAATCCCTCTGTGTGTAAGCACTGTAGGCAAAGTAGATCCCTTAGTTTTTTATTTTATTTGTGTTATCCTCCAGTCCTTTATCAACGCTCACATGATGCTGGTGGCTGGACCATGTTAGTTGATGGACCATTCTCAATCGTGTGGGACAATGAGGATGAAGATTTTGAAAAGCTGAGCCACTGATACCAGAGCAACTCCTGCTAATTAATACTCCACCACCATGCCAGTGTCACTACAGTGCTGAGAATCATCCAACACCTAATCACCCCCTCCTATGTAACAGATTGGCAACAGTCTGTAACTATAAATTTATTGTTAATAAAACAGATAAAATAAACAATGATAAAATAAACAATAAATGTGGAGGAATAATCCCTCTGTGTGTAAGCACTGTAGGCAAAGTAGATCCCTTAGTTTTTTATTTTATTTGTGTTATCCTCTAGTCCTTTCTTAACGCTCACATGATGCTGGTGGCTGGACCATGTTAGTTGATGGACCATTCTCAATCGTGTGGGACAATGAGGATGAAGATTTTAAAAAGCTGAGCCACTGATACCAGAGCAACTCCTGCTAATAAATACTCCACCACCATGCCAGTGTCACTACAGTGCTGAGAATCATCCATCACCTAATCACCCCTCCTATGTAACAGATTGGCGACAGTCTGTAACTATAAATTTATTGTTAATAAAGCAGATAAAATAAACAATGAGGATAAAAACAATAAGGTGAACCTAATAATGTGGTAGGTGGTGGTATATGTTCATGATTTCTTGCAGAAAGCTTTGAGGAAACACATTTTTCGCAATAAACGGATACAATGTTCTCTTGAGTTCCCAGTACAGATTTAAATCAGGGCTCCTGGTTGACCTCACAAGAATGTCCTTCCTACCTTTAAGTCAATGCTATGGATTTTGTAGCAGTAAGAATAAAGTTGGTGGTAAATAAACTGAATAAACTAAACGTTTTGGGTAAACGCTATATAATAGTGATAACATATACATACAAATGAATCCCAGCCATAAAAACCTGCAATGTAAATGTAGTTTTTATAAATCATTCTCATACTGCACTGTTTTTAAAATAAACTCACTGTACTTTAAGATCTCAAAAGGTGGCCACAGGTCCATTTATTAGCTTTTGATACATTATACAGTAGAGAAAGTATTTTGGGTGACACGATTGGACTAGGTTTGGATGGTATTGACTGTAATGGACAATACACACACATTACACATACACATTTAACGTAAATAAACTTTAATTTGCCTTAATTACTTCATTCATTAGCAAATGATGGGTAATATTCATTACATTATCACAGCCGTACAAAAGAAATGCACTAAAAAGTGCAGTGTATATAAAACTACTGCACAAACAGTAATTTCCTGTGACTCTGATTTGAAACCGTGGCTCTTTAAATGGCACAATAATTTATTTATTTTATTGTACTGGATTTCAGTTGATAGTGCACGTTAATAGCTTTGTTGCTAACAGTCCAACTGGCAAAGTGCAATGAGAGGCATTCATATGAAGACTAGTATTGAATTTTTAAAGATAAATGGGAGGAATATCATCTCTAATGGATGTAAACTTGTGTATGTTATGAGGCAATACCGTCGCTCAGTTTAAGTGCTGCTATTGACCTGGAAGCTAATCATTCTAACTTCATTGTCTGTTTGGCTGTCAGCAGAGACGCGTGCGCTCCTCGAAGCCGCTTCATGTTTTATACGAACAAAAGTTTGCAGCGGAGGATTAATATTTGCGATAATATACAAAGAGGCAAATCCGTTACTGACGTAAGATGCTTTGTGCTTGAATTTTTTTAGCATTCATTCCAAAGATTTGTTCATTATTTCAAAAACACTAATAGTTCTTTTTTTGTTTTCCATCCATCCATTATCCTCCTTTAACCCTCTACTAGGGTCACGGAAGAGGGGGTGGGTCCTCATGCCCATTGTCTATACAGGAAAAAACGTGACGGGCGCTGGGCACACACTCCCACAGACACCCAGTATATATAGGGCAATTTAGATAGAGGCAAATTCACCTTGAACCCATGTTTTGGACTGTGGGTGGAAACCGGAGAACCCGGAGGAAACCCGAAACTTCACCCCAATGCCGCTCCTGGTTCATTTTGTTTTCATTTTGTACATTTTTTTTTATTATACCCCCGTAATCCACCTGAGCCATCATAATCTTTTAATTGCTGATATTAGACTTTTCTTCGATTCTAATGCCACAGGTGTCAAAAATCCCCTAGCCATGCATTCTGAAGACCTGTATGCAAACATCCTGACTGTTCCACAAAGGGTCCTGAGCTTAGCCTTATCCAAAAATCTAAATTGCCATATATAGTGTGTGTGTGTGTTTCTGTGTCAGTGAATGTGTGCCCAGCAATAGATTGGCACCCTACCCCAGGTGTATCTGCCCAGCGCCTGAAACGTTCTGCCTTGGACTGATCATGGGGAACCCCCCCCCCCACCCCTAAAAGTAGGTAGATGGATGGATGGACAGATGAACAGATACAATGGCCCATCTTTATAAAAGCAAACAGAACGTATCGTGTTGAAACCTAATGTGCTCTCTAAGTCTAAGTGCTGCATTAGCTAGTTCCCCAGACAGTGCTAGCACCTTGTTTGCTAAAATGTTGGAATCAGAACTTAGGTTCATTTAGATGAATCAGACTCCGGATCAATAAAAAAACGACACCCAGCGCAAGTCAACGTCATGTCCAGGTGGTTCGGCAGGATTCCGCGATGGTGCAAAACAAAACAAACAGCCACGCAGATCGACATGAGAAGGGACGAGGGAACGAGGGGATGAAACGCTACTGAAGACAATAAGTTGATTAACAAAACAGAATGGGAGGTAAGATGAGTTAACACCCTTAGTGAACACAGTCAATACACAGGGGGCGCTGAATGATGTTGATGTTCGTAAGACAATAAATCAAAACAACTTCACCCAGAAATCAGCCCAAAACGTGGAGAAGTAACAGTCATCAAGTGATTAAGACCTAATCAGCCATACTGCTGCTGCTGTGAGGGTTCGTTACAAAATTTGTATAAATATTAGTGTAACACACATCACCAGTTATCTTAGGGAAGAAAATGATGGAGACAAAATATCTGACGGTATGCAACCTCGTATGTAAATGCAACACACATCGTTATATTGCTCAGCCTCAATCTCACCTTTAAACCACCAAGACATGAGGATATGATCGGATGCAGTAAAGAGAGACGTAACCTTCAGATTTGTGCAAAGTTAATGTAATAATGTGTGTATGTGAGCGAGTGTGTGAGCGTGTGAGGCAGGGCAGGGGGCTCTGCTTCATAAATGAAAGATTGATTTAGTAATGCAGAACAGGGCATCGTACAAACGCAACGCGCTCAGCCACCTGACAGCCTTCAACATTTCCCTGCTGTTCATCTGCCGTAACAGGCAAAGCAGTTTGGGGAAACGCTTGAGGTTCAGAGCTGCTTACCAGCAAAGTGATCTGCATAGATGTAAAGGAGAACACATATGGTTCTGATGTCACAACTGGCTCTAAACGGCTGGCTTTCTGGTTCAGCTGGGTTTTAAACCTAACGCGTCTACGGCGAAAGCAAATGCAGTTTGACTGCAAATCTCTGGGAAGGAAACTCATCTGTACAGACCATGAGCCTATACACACATACAGAATTCCAAGGTACCCTCACTCAGGTGCAGCAGGGGCATTCGGGTTGGAAGTTAAACCTTCGATATACAAGTTTAAACTTTAATCACTGAGAGGCAGTAAGAACGCGATTGAATAAAAACATAGGATAGAATGCATGCATTATTGTTCTAAAAAAACTGCTTGTTTTTTTTGTTTTTTTTTAAGTAAAGCCTGAGGGTGACCTGTGTTCAACACACTAAACACTTCAAAGTGTAAAAACTAAGGTGTCATGAAAGGTTTAAAAGCAAAATCCATAAAAGAACCAGTTTTGTACCCTAAAGCATCTTATGAATGGTTTTCTGGTGTCAAAAAGAAACAGCAGACATGCTTCATTCCGCTGATGGATTAATCACTCGGTTTATTAGCACATCCCTCAAAACTGTTCTGTGTATTTGCTTCTTCTTAAAGGGGTTTGCAGTTGGACTAAAGTTCAGGTTAACTCGGGTTTGGGATCTATTTCTTTGTTTAATCGCAGTGGGTGTGCAGGTGAGGGGGAGTGAGTCACATCTACGTCCAGGTGAATTTTAAACAACATAATGTGAAAGTTCTTCTCATGTTTAAGATGCTTTACGAGGAGTGACGCCAGAGAAGAGGCATTTTTGGTTCTGTGAAGATTTTTGGGCATTTTTCAAGTAATTCAAATTATTAAAAATTTAACAAGCAACAATGTTTGTATTTGTGGCTCCAACAAAAACTTTATCAAAATAATAAATCAAGAGGAATTATGAATATCGCTGTACAGTAAAGCGCTTTAGCAGCTTTAGCATTTTTAGAAGTCTGGTTGAATCATTGCTTTTTAAAAATAATACTTATTATTATATTATATTATACTTATATTATATAAATAATATATAGAGAAGAAGATGTATTTAATTTATTAACTATATAAAAATGCTTTTATGTGAATTAATCAATGGCTGTTATTATTATAGAAGTAAATCTGGCTTTAATTTGAAAAAAAACTCTCAAAAATATTTTAGAACTCTTAGCTTCAATAAACCTGGAACGAAAAGTTTTTAAAGAATGACAAATGCTTTAGCATGTTCTTTTCTAAAATATGGCATATATTTATATATATATACACTTTATTTAAACTTGACTGACTTTAATACACCTGTGGCAATGAAATTAAATAAAAAGGTAAAACACAAAAAGGTGAATACAATAACAATAATTAGGTGATCCCATTCTTTTAGAGTTTTCTTTTATATATATATATATATATATATATATATATATATATATATATATATATATATATATATATATATTCAAGTACAGCTAGAATGTTAAGTAGCTGTCCTGTAGTATGTTCTTTTTTAATTATATATATGAATATATATATATATATATATATATATATATATATATATATATATATATATATATATATATATATATATATATATGGCAATGAAATTAAATAAAAAGGTAAAACACAAAAAGGTGAATACAATAACAATAATTAGGTGATCCCATTCTTTTAGAGTTTTCTTTTATATATATATATATATTCAAGTACAGCTAGAATGTTAAGTAGCTGTCCTTTAGTATGTTATTTTATATATAAACAGAGGCAAACTGTTAAACCCCTATCACACTCTCCTGAATATTTCTCTCTGGTAGTTTGCTGGGACTTTGGCACTTTCTCTCAGTGTTCTCAGAGTGATGCCTCCACGTGTGTTCTCCAGGTGGAGCTGAAATGTGCAGCCGTGTAATGTGGAACCTCGGCTCCTCGCGCTCTGCGCCTCATAAATAAAGCTGTGCGTCTGGAAACGCGCGCGCAGGTAACAGAAAGTGCGCATTCGAACGCACGCAAACTGCGCCGCCAAGCATGCGCACAAGCGCCCGAGCCAACTTTCCCGGGGCACTCGCTCACTCACTCACTCGCTCGCTCACTCACTCACTCACCTCCGTGCGGGACTGCAGCCGCTTGTTCAGCTCGTAGACCCGGTACTCCGGCTGCACTGCGTACGGCGCGTGTCTCCGGTAGAACGGCCCGAACGGGGACGCGTAGAACGGGTCGTGCGCGGGATTGGACATGTCTGAGACCTAACGCCCGGAGCCTGCAGCCTGGAGCCTGGAGCCTGGTGTGGAGCGTCTGCGCGTCTGCTGCTAAAGAGTCCGACATGTAATGGTGCGCGGCTACAGTTCAGCATCCGCGCGGCGCACGTGGAAGCTCTCTCTCTCTCTCTCTCTCTCTCTCTGTGTGTCGCTCTCGCTCTCTCTGGCTCGCGCGCTCTCGCTCTGGGCCAGCGCTCGGTAGCGAACACGCTGTTCGAGGACGCGCGAGAGAGGAGGAGGAGGAAAGCCTCTTATTGGCCAGCAGCTGAAGACAGAACTCACCCAAAGTCAGACCGGTGCTGGAGACTTCCATCCCATATTCTTTGTTATGGAGTTTTTTTTTGGGAGGGGTGGATGGGGGGTATGTATAATAAATAATCATAAATACCCCGCTTATTCCACGCGCACCGCTGCTGCCCAAATGTCAAACCAGAGGACCCCCCCTCCCCCCGACATAAAGGAGCTAATCATTTTAACTCATGCATACATTATTAGAGGGGAAAGAAAAAGGGGGTGTGAGGGTCAGCGTTTGAAAAAAGACATTTTTTTCCAAATATTTTTGATTTCCCAAAATAAATTATTATTATTCATTCATTCATTCATTATCTCCCGCTTTATCCTCTATTGGGGTCGCGGTGGGGTTCCCCATGCCCATCCAGGGGAGAACGTCTCGGGCGCTGGGCAAATAGACTCAGGACAGGGCGCCAATCTACCGCTGGGCACACACTCACTCACACAGACACACTCTACATGGGGCAATTTTTGAGAATTCAATTGACTTAATCCATGTTAAAACATGGAAACTCCACCCAGATGGGGATTCGAACCGGGATTCCCTAGCGCTGAGAGGCGAACGTGCTAGCCACTAAGCCACCGTGCCGCCTATTATTATTATTATTAATATTATTATTATTATTATTATTATTCATTCATTCATTATCTCCCGCTTTATCCTCTATTAGGGTCGCGGTGGGGTTCCCCATGCCCATCCAGGGGAGAACATCTCGGGCGCTGGGCAGATAGACCCAGGACAGGGCGCCAATCCATCGCTGGGCATATTATTATTATTAATGATACTAAATTAATCAATATTGCATTGTTACATTATGTTGTTTTATTTTGTAATCGGGACTTTTTTATTCTTTTTTAATAAATATTAGTACATTTCGAATCAGTACTCTCTCTCAGTACTGGGGATCCAGGTACGAATCCCGATCTGGGTGAAGTTTCCATGTTCTCCATGTGTCTGCATGGGTTTCCTCCCACAAACCGGAAAAAAAATGGTTTCAAGGTGAATTGGCTGCTCTAATTGCCGCTATCTAAATCGCGAAAACACAAAGCAAAACAGCTCACACCAATCACCTGACCCTGATCACATCCCATCATACACAGCAGGAACCAGAAAAGTGAATGAGAGACATCTTTTGCTTCATGACGAACATCAGTGTCTGACCTCCCAGATGCTAGTTGATAATTGGACCGTTTTGATGAATTCCAACAGACACTATATACAAAATATTGGAGAAAGAATTTCCAGATGAGTGCACACTGTTACAGCTGTAATGATGAAGTGAAATTTTAGGTGTCCTGATACTTTTCTCTACATTAGCAAAAAAAAGCAAAGCCATAAAAGTGTTTTTTTTCTATTCTACGAATAATAAAATGCAAATAAACACAACATTTTAATATCCGAAGCTCAAAGAAGCCTTCGTGCTGTTCACTCTTTATTTTCAGGATGACATGGTGATAAGTAGTGCTTCTGGCAAACAAGCTCACATCTGTGCATCTAAACACCTGTGTCATTTTGAGCAGTTACTAAAATGCAAATTGATTAGCTTCTAAATTATTGTTCTTGATTAATATCTTAATTTAGGTGGTTGAGCAATTTTGTGACCACTTTTTATTATTCATTAGTAGAGATCACCATAAGGTGATCTGCTTGAACAATCCACCATCCATTATATATAGCATGTGCTGTGTCTGCTGTGATGTGCTGTGTGTTCTGTGTTGTGTCTGCTGTGATGTTCTGTGCATTCTGTATTGTGTGTGCTGTGTGTGCCGTGTTGTGCTGAACTGTGCTGTGCAGGGTGTGCTTGTGCGGTGTGTGCTGTACTTTGTGTTGTCCAGTGTTGTGTCTGCTGTGTTGTGCTGTGCTGTGTTCATGGGTAAACGGACTCATTAATCAGGAATCTGAACATTAATATGGATAGAATTTGAGATGTTTTTCTAATCCCTATTTTATTTTTTTTATTTTTTTTTGCCGTTCAATCCGTTTTGCAGTTTAACAAACACAAAAAGCCAGTAACCCAACAGAGGTGCTTCATCTCTGACACATGGCTCCAACTAGATGCATGACGCGTCTCATCTACAGACGACAGCGAGAGAAATCAGCGAAGCCTTCACTGAAATTGCCTGAATTTCTGTTTTAATTGTTTCCAAAATGTGATCCAAATCCAGTGTTCTACAACAGGCACATTTTACTGAAACTGATAAAAACAATTGTGTTCTTAAGCGTCTTTAATAAAGACACCGAGCACACATTAAGAGTCCAGTCTTGGTAAACAATATGAAAGTCTGGTTTATTGATTTAAAGGTGCTTCAGTTAATGAGATGAAATCGAAAATGTGGATTTTAAAGGCATGTTCTCTAATAAAGAGGCATATAAAGACAGAGACTCCCATAAAACAACACAGATCTGTTCATCTGAACTGGTTTTATGAAATTCCAGAGAAACAGAAAATAAAGGATCAAATCAATGAAGTTGGGAAAGATTCTAAAAGCATCCAGTACCTCTGCTTATCAGACAGAGCTGATGATCTGATCGCAAAGGTGGGTCACCCCCAAGTTTCATCCTTTACAGCATTCTGCCTTCAGGGAAAAACAAAACAAGACATCTGTCTATAAAAAAATATTTGTGACTGCCCTTGTGTCTATTTCTGAACTCTGGACCTCGAAGGCACACAAGCAGCCAAATCGTGACACCTTACAAACCTATTAACTAATTTACTTGCCTACTTAACTAGCTATTCTCATACCTTTTTTCCGGTTGCCATCCACGTGCATGACCCTATTAACGACCAAGCTCTTGCTCAGAATTTAGTGTTTTATTAACTTCTCTTATCGCAGCAATGTCTTTTGGACCATTATGTGATTATAAACTCTTTTGGGGAAGGCCCTTTATGGTTACAGCTGTGCCCCAGTGCACAACGCATGATCCATGATGGTATGGTTGAGTAAGTATGGAGTGGAATAACTAGTCCGACTCATGACCATAACCTTATTAAATGTCTTGGGATGAACTGGAACAAAGATTGCAAAGCCAGCACCAGCTTCTGATCTCATGAATGCGCTTGAATCGGACGAATGGGCAAAATTTTCCACAATCTTCTAGAAAGCAATCCCAGAAGAACGGAAAGTGTTATAGCTGCAAAGGTCGGATCCGAGTGAACATGATAAATAACAGAATTTTACAAAGCAGCTGTTCTTCTTATAGAATAAAGTTGTTAAAAGTAACTTTCGATGCCTTGAACACTTTCACATGAACAGTCAGTGTTTCCAGATGTTCCTCAGAGATGCTCTGTCATGTCTCCTGCAGAACGTCCCATAAGTCCCTTCCTCATTCTATTGCAAATGTCATTGAAACAGCCCTGAAAAGTGTTCGAGCTTCAAGAAAGAAGGAAATTTCAGGGTGCGCTCTGTATCCACACCGTGTCACGTAGCTCCGTCAGATTCAGGACCCAACCATCCGAGCGAGACGGGATCATGTTATGAAATATGATCAACAGACCCAAACAATCTTAATGCCATTCAGTCAGCTCTCATCAGCTGTAATAAGATGTCTGTTATGGTTTTAAAGCAGTCTGAGAAAAGGTTGGACTCCAGATGCCTTTAGGCAGAGAGACAGGTAATTACAGAAGTTAACCAGAAGAATCTATTAATAAAACTGTAATTAAATCCTACATTATTTAATATCTCAAGACCTTTAGAATTGCTATTCTTACAGCCCAGAAAGGGTCAGGCTGTTTGCCCGAAAGCAAAGCCGTTTATTTCAGCGGGTGTGTTTTCTTCCATAGTTTCCTCTGTAAAGGAAAAAAAAATTCTGAGTTTCCTTTAGCTGAGATTGAGCACCACTGATGCTGAGGAGAGAGAGAAAGGGAGCGGGAGAGCGAGAGAGAGAGAGAGAGTCTAGCATGGGCCTTGCTTTTAATTGGGATTGTGTGCGCGTGTGCGTGTGTGCGTGTGTGGAGGGGGAGATAGGCACGCCGAGGTGCGAGAGGGGAAAATCGAAATGGGTCAGGACACACATAGACACTTCTCTGCCAGGCTCCCTGCTGTTACTATGGTAACCCACCGTGGCGCCTCGGCAGGTTTGAACCCGAGCATGCACACGCGCACACACACTGGCTTGACTTTGCACAGACATTTACATTTCCAGCAGCATTCCAGCTATCTTTACAATGTTAAACCAACACTTGCTATTTTTGAACAACACCTCTGCCACAGCGTCACCTTTCCGTCGGTGCTGCTCCATCACTCGTGTTTCATCATACTGAAGATTTCACTTCAAGTCAACTTCAAGACTAATCAAACTAATCCACTAATCAAACCCAGCATGGGACTCTACAGAGCTTAGTGATTTGGGATGGTTTTCTTACTTTTGGGGGTGCCACGGTGGCGTCGTGGTTAGCACGTCCACATCTGGGTGGAGTTTTCATGTTCTCTTTGTGTCCATGTGAGTTTCCTCTGGGTTCTCCAGGTTTCCTGCCACAGTCCAAAAACATGGATTCAAAGTAAAGGCTGCTATAAATTGCCCCATGTAGTGTGCATCTCTGTGAGCCTAGTGATAGATTGGCCTCCTGTCCTGGGTGTATCTGCCCAGCACCCGAAGCGTTCTCCTCTGGACGGGTGTGGGGGAACATCAGAAAGTGAAATCCAGTCACAGAATCTTCACTGATTGCATCGAGATATCATCCTGTCTTCGTACTTTTCAAAACCTGACTTTGTATTTGTTATTAGTTTCTTGATGTTTCTGAGAAAGTCTGTTTATAAAAGCAATTTTTTCATCCTCATCTTAAACTTTCTTTTAAATTTTCTTTTCATCTTTATTCATAAGACGCTTATTTCGCTTATTTCTTTTATTGCAGCATGCAGAGACAGAAAAAAAACATTTGAAAGAACTGAGCTACAGTTGCTGCATTCAGTTTAACTGGTGGATAAATATTAGAAATAAATATTAAAATAGTCACTGATACTCCAGGAAAATGTTCAAAAGGTATAAATTAGTTATTGGACGTCCGGTTTAACAGTTCAAATGTGTTGCTGTGGTGAAATAATAAAAAATAAACTCTGAGAAACTCACTCACAAGTCATTCTATAACTTTAAATAAGCTGTAATATTATTATTTTTCTCTGGTGGCTGAATGAAATACAGATGTCGAGTAACTTTACTCTGGAGGACAGAATGATTGCTTACATTAGCATGTGCTAACAAATGTAAACTATATTTCAAGAACAATTAAAAGAGCATAATCATATGGTATAATTACACTGGGTTTCCATTAATGACATTTTATAATGTACTGTAAATGAACACATCCCTCTGGCCTTTCAAACTCAGTGTAATATTGATGTATTACCATGTATTACAGCACGGGGAGGCAGAGCGGGGTAGCAGTTAGCACGTTCTCCTCTCAGCGCTGGGGATCGAGGTTTGAATCCTGATCTGGGTGGAGTTTCCATGTTCTCCCTGTGTCTGTGTGGGTTTTCTCTGGGTTCTTCGATTTCCTCCTATAGTCCAAAAACATGGATTCAAGGTAAATTGGCTGCTCTAAATTACTTCTATATAGTGTGTGTGTGTGTGTGTGTGTGTGTGTGTGTGTGTGTGTGTGTGTGTGTGTGTGTGTGTGTGTGTGCACGCGCGCGCGAGAGTGTGTGAGTGCCCATCAACAGATTGCCCCAACGACCTCTAGTAGAAGATAAAGTGGAAGATAATGAGCTGAGTTATATATATGTGCTAACCGTTTCTAATTATTAGAGACATGATATGTTCTCGTGATTTGTAAGTAATCCTGTGTTAATGTTACTAATGCATATAACACCTGTATGTTTTTAATGTTGGGAGGAGGAGCCTTTCCTGTTTCAGCATGACTGTGCCCCCGGGTACAAATCAGCTCTTTAAAGACAGTCAGATATTTTGTTCTGGAGGAGCTCGGCTGGTTTGAGATCAGAACTCTAAACTTCAGTGATCAGCTTCAGGGTGAATCGTAACATCAGTTATGAGACGTTCTGTCAACATCTGCAGTTTTGAGAACATGCAAACTATTCAAAATGTTTTCCAAAATAAAAAAAAATAAAAAAAACATTATAGATTTAAATATAAACTATATTTAAAATATATTTAAATAATAAACTATATTTAATAAATGGTTTGGACACCTACATACATACTCCAGTATAAGGTTGGTTCCCCATTTTTTTGCAGCTGAAACAACTTCCTCCCTTTTTTCAAAAAGGTTTTCTACAAGAGATTCTGCCTCTGGGAATTTTTGCCCCTTCACCCTGAATAGCATGTGAGGTCAGACGCATGCTGGTTGGCTAGTTCATCCAAAAGCTGTCTGATGGAGTTGGGGTTGAGGTAGGGGCCAGGCGAGTTCTGTCAATCACCAAACTTACCCCGTCATGTCTGTTTGGACCTAAATTAATTCAAGTTGGAAGAGTAAGGGACCTTCCCCAAACTGTTTCCACACAGTTGGAAGCAGACAATTGTCCAAACTCCACAGCTGGGTGCTTGATTGAGTAAAAAAAAACACCCAGAATTCAGTGATTCAATGAGTTACTGTAAAGTATTTCACATATAATCTGTGCTGCCATTCAATTTATACTAACTGTATTATATAAATATAATAGTGATGCAATAAAATGTGCAGATATTTGTTTTGGATACTTTACCTTTTATTACTCAATAAATGGAATTTGACTGAGGTGCCTAAGCACGATCATCACGTCTACATACCTTAGACAACTTTGTTAAGGCCTTCGGGTAACAGCACAAAACCAAATAACTCAGAAGGAGACAAAAGTTTCCTGCAGCTGTAGTTCTGACTCGCTCCGAAGCAAACTGTAAGAAATCAAGATGAATAATAAGGAAAAAAGTGAGTTATTGGAAGAAAAGTAGGAAAGAAAGTAATACATCTATTTGGCTGCGGTTGCCATGGTGACCTGAATCAATTCAAAGAATGTTCGATATAAAAACGGATCAGTCAGACTGTTTCCCAAACTACATTAGCAGGTCCACGACTGTCATTGGTATGAAGAAAAGGCATGACGTCTGAGGTTCAGAGTAAAGCTGAGAACGGTTTCTCGAATGCCTTTAAATAAAAATATTAAATTTAAACCTGCAGCTACTAGAGCTAAATGTGGACATAAAAGGTTGTCCACGAGGTCGTGAAAATAACCAAACGGACTCAAAAGAAATCCTGCTGTAGGCACCGAGCAAGGCTGCCGAAAACAAGAATATGGAGTCATACTAATGGAGGAACATCAGAAGGGAAACTGAAGCCCTGGACCTTCTACTTTATCTACTCTGGTAGATCTACAGCGGGATTTCTTAAGCTAACGTTGTTTTCCGGAAGCTTCTTCCATCCCAGAATATGCAGTGAAAGTCAAATGAAGGCAGAGATGCAGGGGCCTGGTACCATGGATTGTGATATGGACCCTAACACTCACACACGCTTGCGTGAACGCACACACACACACACGCACGCACACACACACTAATGTTTTTTGAATATGGATGAAATACGCTCGTGCACACGGACGCAAGCGGCTCGTTTTGCCGGGGAATCTCATTAGCATCGTAATAGCTTGCAGCCTCATTTGCATATTGCCAAGAGTGATTTTTTTTCACTGGATGGAAAAGAGAGAAGGAAACAGAGAGAAAATGAGGGAGAGAGACTGGGGGGTGGGGGGTGGGGGGAGGCTGGTAGACGCAAAAACTTTAAAGCAGCGTATTTTATTTCATTATTTAAGTTAAACAAATTCTAATTGAAAGGTGCCTTTCAATTACGTCCTGCTCCTCACATTAGCAGCACTTGTTGAGCGCTTTCTGCAGACACATCCGTTCCTGTCTGCAGCACAGAACCACTTTTAGTTCTTGATGAAACACTGCAACAAAACAAAAAAGAAAAAAAGGCCCAAAATACTAAAAAAAAAAAAAAAAAAAATCATCCAGCCACTTCATCGGGTTTGCCTACATCTTTCTATCTATTTCATCAGCTTCACTTACCATTTAGATCCATAGAACTTTTACAGACTGTGAATTTCATCTGTATCTCTACATATTTAGTAGGTTCCCTTTATTCTGTTATTTATTGATAAAGACCCCCACAGCACATGCACTATTGGGTGGTGGATGATTCACAGCACTGCAGTGATGCAGCAGTGCTGCTGCGTTATGCACAGTCCACCCATTAAACCCGACATCCGGTAGGCAGACCTTTCCACAAAATGCAGGTACTATATATAAAACGCATTTTATAGATCTGAAAAACTGAAATACTTTTGTCTACTTAGTCTATGGCTGCATCCAAAACCAACTCCATTCTACTCCATAGTAAGCAAAAGCTGTGGGCAATATGGTTAGAATGTCTGAATTTGTAATAGGTATCATTTAGTAGGTAATTATTCCCTGAATGATCTACTGGAGTAAAACGGATAATTTTTCTTAAAATAAATGATGCATCCGAGATCACATAGTTACTAAACACTCGCTTATAAATTATCAAAAAGATCCAAACCGCCAGATTATTAGATGATTTTGGATGCAGCCTTTTGTGTATTTGTTGTAAGGTGTTATTGTCCTCATCCTACCACAACTACAATTATACAACATCCATTCATCCATCCATCATCTTCCTCTTAAAGCTGTACTAGGGTTGCGGAGGGGAGGGGGTGTATGGACATACACCCAGGACAGGGCACCAATCTATCTCTGGGAACACACTCACTCACACAGAGACACACACACACACACACACACACACACACACACACACAATATATATATATATATATATATAGGGGGGATTTAGAGTAGTCAATTAACCTTTGATAAACCCTCATGGACACGGGGAGAACATGGAAACTCCACCCTGATTGGAATTAGAACCTGGATCCTGTTTGCATAGGTTTTTTCCGGGTTCTCATAGAATTAAGGTGAATTGAATGCTCTTAAATTGCCCCTGTAAGTGTGTGCCCAATGATGGATTGGTACCCCATCTAGGGTGTGTCTGCCCAGCACCCGAAGCGTTTTCCCCTGGATGGGCATAGGGAAGTACCCCCCAACCCCCATTCCTCACAACCCTAGTACGGGATTAAGTGGAAGATAATGGATGGACAAATTCTAAAGAAAATTGTCACGGATTAAAAAAATATTCGGTGTTAATGTTCAGCTGTCGTTGTCTTTTTTGTTAACAATGTTATTTATTTATTTTTGAAAAAAAAAAAACAGAAACAGAACAGGACACCAATCTATCTCTGGGAACACACTCACTCACACAGACACACACACACACACACACACACACACACACACACACACACTATATAGGGGGGATTTAGAGTAGCCAATTAACCTTTGATAAACCCTCATGGACACGGGGAGAACATGAGAAACTCCACCCTGATTAGAATTAGAACCTGGATCCATAGTGCTGATAGGCAAATGTGCTAACTACTACACCACTGTATACATACAACAGATTAATTTCTAAATTAAATGGTTGAAAATCAACTGTAAAATGTAACTGTGGCTGCCTTTGCTGCTGTGGTTAGTTCAGTAGTTGTTAGTTGGTAGTTTGTGCTGCAGGTTGTGTTGGTAGAGCATGTGAGGAATATTCAATGAGCTCATATATAATAATGAAACATGCTGAGGACCTGGCAGGTGGGTTTTAATGATCAGCTGATTAAAAGCACTTTGGAAGTTTAGTTCAGTGCGGAGGCTGGAACTCAGTCCTGTGTTCACACACTGCGGCGCTACAGATCAGCTCCCGCATGTCGTTTACCCAGAGTGCTGCGGGTCTGCAGGTAGAGTGCTCACTCACGGATGAAAGCTAAAATCGTTTTTTTTTTTTTTTCTCACTTGAGTTTCAGTGACTTTCTTTCTGTATTCATTTATATGCTAATTAATTATGTTTTTTTTTTTTTTTTTTTTTTTGCGGGCAGCTGAAGCCTATCCCAAAGCCCCCCGAATAAAAGCTGGAAAAACACCTCAGTCAGGTCGCCATGTCAGAAAAGTCACCTCTACACTGAAAGCACCTCGTCCACATGCTTCAAGAGTTAACGGTTTGGAATTGTAGAACAAAAAAGTCCATCTTTACAGGAAGTGGAATAGAGAACATAGACAACATGTAAAGCAAAATAGGGACGTGTGCAAATTTTTGACTGATACCGCATGTATATATTATTTTATTATTGTTTTATTAACCTTATTCTAATCCTTTGTTTTTATTCATGTTAATATTAATATGAATCATCTGACTTCTTGCTCTCACTTCATTCCTCTCGTGATCCTGCTCAGTGCTCTCTCTACACCATCTGCTTACAATTTTCGTTTTCGGCCCGAAACCCTTTCCATGGTTGCTCTTGTATACTAAGCCCTAACTACACTGACATCAGTGTCAAGTGTGTAATGTGACAGTGTCAATCCACATACTCACACTGACCTCTTTGTTAGGTATGTAAATGTGTTAGTGCTGATCTGCATACACACCTCGAGTTCTGTTGCCAATCTGCACACACGTAGGGAAGTCATTGCAGCAGTGATGTGAATGTAACAGCACGTGTCCGTGTGTTACTGTAACAGATCAGCTGTATATGTATGAGCTGTATAGTCAATGTGCTGTGTGTGAACAGTGCTGATCTGAATACACACAATGAGCTTTTGTACGCATTATTATATGTCTAATATAACAGGGACTGGCTATCTATCGAACACAGTCTCCTGTTTGAGGTGTGTTAATGTAACTCTGAGGCTCTATACTCACATTCAGCCCAAGTTGAATTAGGTTTTAAAGATACTTTTATAAGTGCTTTGAAAAGTGTGGAGCAAATACACAGCAATGAAGAGAAGGGAGGAACGGGAATATACAGAGTAAAATATCTATAAAACACATACAGAAGGAGAAAGCACGAGAGAGAGAGAGAGAGAGAGAGAGAGAGAGAGAGAGAGAGAGAGAGAGACTCCCCTACCCCCTCAATCCCTAAATGCCCATCCCCCTGCAGGTCAGTTAATAAGCAAGTAAAGATCCCTGAAGCACAGGCTTCCTGTGGCTGAACGTACGTACACACACACACCCACACACACATGCACACACACCTACACACACCAGCTCATATGTTCACAAAGGCAAATCTATCAAAAAGTCCTGAGAATACAAATGTATAGGTAAAAATTATGGCACTTATACTTACACATAACGACTAAACAGTTTTTTTTTCACTCTGTCTACAAATCAAATGTTCAGATGATTCTAGACCTTTGTCACACCCAAATTTTTTATTATATATTAATTTTTTTAACATTTTGTAAAAAAAAACTGCTGAGTGGCACCGAGATCTGAATTCGGCTTTGCACAGTGGTTGACAAGTTATGGAACTCGGTACGATAGCTCTCTCACCTCACAATGTGAAGGTCCTTGGAAGGTAAGACAAGGTTCTCCCTGTGTCTGTGTAGAGATAGCATGTTCTCTTTGTGTATGTGTGGGGTTCTCCAGGATGTCCACCTGTTATAAAACGTGATGTTAAAGTGGATCCTGATGTGACTTTGTTTGTTTGTGATGTGATACAGATGTGACTTGTTTATAATGTTTCAACATGAAGTGATGGGATAGGAATGGGAATCAAGTTTCACACTGGGGATCTCCCTGTGTTTGCATAGGTTTTTTCCGGGTTCTCATAGAAGTAAGGTGAATTGAATGCTCTTAAATTGCCCCTGTGAGTGTGTGCCCAGTGATGGATTGGCACCCCATCTAGGGTGTATCTGCCCAGCACCCGAAGCATTTTCCCCTGGATGGGCATAGGGAAGTACCCCCCACCCCCCATTCCTCACGACCCTAGTACAGGATTAAGTGGAAGATAATGGATGGACAAATTCTAAAGAAAATTGTAACAGATTAAAAAAATATTTGGTGTTAATGTTCAGCTTTCGTTATCTTTTTTGTTAACAACGTTATTTATTTATTTTTGAAAAAAAAAAAAAAAAAAAAAAAAAAAAAAAAAAAACCTTCAACAAAACTCTAACTTTAAAACAGTCTAACTTTCATTCACTGTGTAGAAACAATGCAACATGCATGCAATCTTTTTCAAATATATTATCAATGAACATTTTAAAAACATTACACCTGTTATCATATATTTATGCAATAAAGTGAGAAACACAGTGACAGTACGACATGTGTGTGTGTGTGTGTGTGTGTGTGTGTGTGTGTGTGTGTGTGTGTGTGTGTGTGTGTGTGTGTGTGTGTGTGTTTTTGTGTGTGTGTGCGCAGGTAAGACACATAAGAACACGAAAGCAGTCCTGTGATTTACTTTAGCTGCTTATCATCAGTTTATACCTATATGAATTTATTCACGTGTGTGTATGTGTGTGTGTATGTGTGTGTGTGTGTGTGTCAGTCAGTCCAGTCTCTGGGGAACAGGCTGATGCAGAGCTCTGGCAGAGTGAGAGAGTGGAATTTTACCCACACTCCTCCTCAACAGGAGACCAGACACACACACATACACACGCGCGCACGCACGCACACGCGCACACATACACACACACGAGCACGCACACACTTTTCTCTAGGTTACAGATTCTGTATGCCCTTCTTCTATTCCTCTTTATTGCTCTGTTCAAACATTTAAACAGATAAACTAATTTATCTTTGTAATTCTAGTGTAATTTTTACTGTCATATAAAACTAATATATATATATATATATATATATATATATATATATATATATATATATATATATATATATATATATATATATGCATTTTTTTTTTTTTTTTTTTTCTTCATTTTTATATATATATTTATATGGATAATTTTGGATAATAAATATATGGATTATTTAAGCACTGTATTTACTCACTGTGCACTCTATCAGACTCATCCTCCAAAATAATCTGAAACAGCAGCTCATGGCAGTAGCAGTTGTTGCATCACACTTTGTGTTAGTCATCCTCTTATCCTTCATCGGTCCTCACAGTACACTGCCTACGTGATGCTGATGGTCATGCACTGTTCTCAGTCCTGCAGTCACACAGAGATATCGAGTAAATCGGCTTGTCTGATCCCATTGCACCACCATAACACATTACTGATCCACCATCACCACAGAAACTCACACGATGCCACTAGCACCACATCAGTGTCACTCCAATGCTGTGAATTATCCAACCCCCACTCAGTTCCTGCTCTGTGGTGGTCCTGAAGGGATCCCAACTGTTGAAGAACAGAGAGAAGAGGATCTACAGAGAATGCAGCAAAGCAGACGGACTACAGTCTGTAATGGCAGAACTACAATGTGCATCATTATGGTGAAGGGAAGCTGATGAAATGGACAGTGAGGATTGAAACAAGAAAATACATTATTTATATATTGCACATCCTCTTAGTGTTGGGGAACCAGGGTCAAATCCCGAATATAAATTCTCTGGGTTCTCCAGTTTCATCCCACAGTCAAAAAACATGGATTTTAAGATAAATTGGCTGCTCTAAAATGCCTGTATCCTAACATCCTAATAATATATCCTAATATATATATATATTTATATATATATATATATATATATATATATATATATATATATATATATATATATATATATATATATATATATATATATATATATATATATATATACATACACTTTCTCCCTATATAGTGTGTGTGAATAAGTGTGTGCCCAGTGATGGATAGGCACCCCATCTTGGGTGTATCTGTCCAGGGCCCAAAATGTTCTCCCCAGGTGGGCATGGGGACCCCCCTCATGACCCTGGCCCCTAGTGTAGGATTAAGCAAAAGATAATAAGATGAGATTAAACACAGCAGCCAAAATGTAGCTGTTGCATATTAAGTTCGTTAATTTATATGTTTAAATAATCTGTTGATAGAACATTATAAAGCCCAGATTTATACACTAATACTTATCTCACATGGCATTTTCTCTCAGGTACAGCTGAAGAACACGGTGGGTTTAATTCAGCTTCCAGAATTTACTTTGCAGAAGGCTGACACCCAGCTGACATCTAGTTTCAGTTCATAATGTCTTGACATTTTCTAAGAATTATCTGTTCTACTAGCGCACGTTGTAGGTCATCAGCGACTCAGAGCAGCCTATATGGGGGAAACTTGCAGGGGTTGATAGCCTCCATGCACCCTGTCCATCAGTGAAAACACACCTGATATCGGTTGCAAACCAGCAGTGACATTGACACGGCAGTGACACACCAGTGGAAGAAAAAGGCCCAGCGATGACACGGCTCTGCGCCTATTAGGGACAAGACATATAGACGTTTGTATTTTAATTGTGACCCAGCACTGTTCTGCGGCATTAAGGGCCTTTTTAAGGTGCACTTCGGACCTTTGGAGCTGACACTGGTGGCTTGAGAGACGAAATGAAACACCTGCATACTACATTCCATCTGGACAAATCACTCCTGCCTGATTACATCTCTACATCGCAGGTTGAACAGGTGCTGCTGTCAGAGCGATTGGTTATTCAGCCTGTTTCTTAGCCAACGACCATTAATTCACAGAGGAATCAGCTGCTGTTAAAGTAGTGTATGTAGCGGGGGCTGGTGAGTACCACCATACAGGAACCTTTTTGGAACGTTTAGAAAAAAAAACAATGCACTGGACAGCTGATCAGGTCTGCAAAAAACCAGCGTGCCTTCAAGTTTCCCTTCCAACTAAGCAGCAGCCGCACCAAGTTCTAATTGTTCTGGCGATTGATGTTCGTTAACAACTACTAGGTGTCATTCCTGTTTTTTTTTTTATCTCATCTAATGGTAGCCATTTTTAATTTATTCCAAACAGCAACATGGCGGCACGGTGGTGTAGTGGGTACCATTCTGATCTGGGTGTAGGTTTCCTTTGTGTTCTTTGGTTTCCTCCCACAGTCTAAAAACATGGATTCAAGGTGAATTGGGTTCTCTATATTTCCCCATCCAAATTGCCCCTATAGTGTTTGTCTGTGTCTGTTTGTGCGCAGCAATGAATTGGAAACTCGTCAGGGATGTTCCCCCTGGATGGAAACTGTTTGGACAAGGCACCAATCTATCGCTGGGTACACACTCACACACTCACATTATATAGGGGCAATTTAGCAGCCAAGTCACCTTATATCCATGATTTTAGATAGTGGGAGGAAACTGGAGAACCACACAGACACATAGAAATTCCACCCAGATCAGGATTCGAACCTGCTACTAAAAGGCGGACATGCCAGCCACTTCACCACCATGCCGCCCAGCTCCTGTTTAGAATAAATGAAAAATGGCCACCACTGGGTTTCACTCTAGATAAGATATAAGAGGTTTGATGTATAGCCTTACACACTTCTCCGTTAACATGTATGAAAAAGTACAGGCTGCCAGCGCGATTATTCGGATGGTGCCTATGAAGCTAGAGCCGGTATGGCGGCGGTCAATCAATCAGTGTCACCAACTGTATTATTTGTTTGATGTATGGACTGAGGAAAAAGCAGGTGTGCATTTTATACTTTAACACCACACAGAAACAAAACTATATGGACATCTGCAAGCTGACTTCACATTAATCATTCATACTCATGTACACAAGAACAGAACATCAACACTGACATGCTCCATTCTATATGTTCTCCACTTATCATTTGGATGGACTTTGTAGTTTTATAATTACAGACTGTAGTCCATCTGTGTTCTTTGTTGTTGTTAGTCCCCTGTTGGTTCTCTGTTCTCTATTGGTCAGGAGCATCACAGAACAGGTAGAATTTGGGTGGTGGATTGTTTGTCAGTTCTGCAGTGACACTGATGTGGTGAAGGGGGTTTTAGTGCAGCAGTGCTTTACCTCAGTGACACTGCTGGGATAGGACTAATAACCCCTGCTCTGTGGTGCTACTATTGGGGTTCTGACCATTAGAACAGAGTAAAGGGGATGTACACAGTATGTACTGTAGAACACAAACAGATGGACTACAGAATGCAATTACAGAACTACAAAGACCATCTTTACCTGAAGTGGAACTGATGAAGTAAGTGATCTATCTCGTCTACAGTGCTTACACACTCCTCCACAGTCCTACACATTTAACTCATCCGTGCAGTGAAGCCTGGGAAGCAATTGGAGTTACGTGCCTCGCCCAAGGGCACTTCAGCCATGGTACTTGTTGGGACCGAGAATCAAACCGGGGACATTCAGTTCACAAAGGTGGTTTCTTAACCACAAGCCTACGACTGCTATGATACAATAGACAATTAGTTGAACAAAATGGAGGAGTGTCCAAACGTTTGACTGGCACTCTATATAAAATTCAACATGTCACTATAAGAGAGAGAATCAAGAATAAGTTAAAAATGAAGATCTTTTTACTGAATGAGATAAAAATGTCATTTTTTTGCATGAGGATTAAAACTCAGTGGATCTTGGTTCTCGGTTGTGGAAATAACTTTGTTAAAATTCAGCAAAATTCTCCCGGGACAGGAAGCCTCCAGAGGGTTAACATCGCTCTGGGCTAAACCCCAAGTTTCTTCACATCTTACAAATGCCTCCGGCCAAAAGTGTACTAAACTGACATCAAGGCAACATTGAAGAATCTCAAACGAAAAAAATAGGTTTGATTTGTTCCGCGGCGTTTCATGCACTGCATAACTTTAGAATTCTGTCAGAAAATTAGGAATGAAAAGAATAAATTCAGCTTCGTTTACCGACGGCAGGAATGCAGCTCATTAATACATGCACAAAGAAAAAACGGCACGCTTCAGAGTGTACAGCTGTGCCTGGTTCAGTCAGTGTGCAAAGCTATTGTACCATCGCTAAACTCTTAAATAAAGTCATTAAAAGAACAAAATGCTGTGAAATAAGTATACTGTTCCACTGTAAAGACAGACATGTGGAGTATTCAGAAAGACGCTGAGCTGCTTCTGTAAACAGTTTAAGATTATAAGAAGATCAAATAAGTGATTTTGGTCAGTATTAGAATGATATTAATACCCCTGCTGTTTCTATTTTCTGTATAATATATATACACACACATGTAAATATACATATCATTTGCATGTTAGAGGGGGTTCCCCATGCCCATCCAAGGGATAACATTTCCGGCGCTGGAAGATACACCCAGGACATTGCGCCAATCCATTGTTGGGTTTAACTCACTCATACAGACAGACAGACAGACAGACAGACACACACTATATAGGTGCAATTTAAATATAAATTCACCTTGTATCCATGTCTTTGGACTGTGAAAGGAAACTGGAGAACCTGGAAAAAACCTAAGCGCTGAAAGGTGACCTGAAACGTTCTTCTCAGGATGGGCATGGGCATGGGCACCCCCCAACCACACACAACCCTAGTAGAGGATTAAGCGGAAGATAATGTGATGAGATAATTGTACATATTTTAATACAAACTGCAAACACTAAGATACTTCTATCAGCAGATTATAAATATACACTGTTACACACGGATGCAAAGCCTTATCCTCACATAAAGCAGAGATAAAAATTCTCCATCACTCTCTCTCTCTCTCTCTCTCTCTCTCTCTCTCTCTCTGTCACACACACACACACAGTACATGCATAATCTTCTGTGTAAATAAGAACCGTTTGCATTGAACTTTTTTTACTACTGTAGATACATAATGCCATGCTGCTTTTAAACTGAAGCTTTTTAAGAAAGCCTTCCTTATGGGGACCACCCAGATCCACCCACATGTTAAAGATTTTGGGTACACACTCTTCCTGTGGAGACATTTGGTTTTCATAAAGAGACAAAACATGTTTGCCCCCACAGACTGAGACTACCCTGCACTTCAAATGAGATTATCATTCACAGAGATTGTAAGCTCCTGTCCTATACGTGAGTGTGTGTGTGGGTGTGTGAGCAAAAGAGCATGCATTTGCATTGACCTTAGACAGTATCGACACTTCTACTCTCTCATCCTTAATTAACTTTACCATAAAACCTTCATTACTACGAATAAGACAACATTAAATGTTATTTCTACTACTCATAAATTCTGAAATTACAACTTCAACTACTTTCACCGTTTCATTTTCTATTTCTTTACTACTAATAAAACAACCTGCACTACCGCAAATTACACAAATATCAACTCTATTCTTACCATCTTTATGTCCCCCATCCAGGGCAGAACATTTCAGGTGCTGGGCAGATACATTCAAGACAGGGTGCTAATCCATCTATTGGTCTACCATCTACTTACACAGACACACCTGTATGGGGGCAAATTAAAGCAGACACTTTACCTTGTATCTATGTTTTCAGACAGTGGGAGGAAACCGGAGAACCCAGAGAGAACCCACGCAGACACTAGGAGAACCCCACATCAGGATTCGAACCTGGATCCCCAGTGCTGGGTGGCAAACTAACCTATCAGGCTAACCACACACCACCATGTGGGAGGAAACCGGACTACCTGGAGTAAAGCCACTCCACAGCCCCAACCAGGAATCGTACCCGGGCTGTTCTTGCCATGAGGTGGTAGCACTAACCCCTGCACCTCTGCACCGCCCACCCTTTATTTTAGACATGTTTAAATTCCTGCCCATCAGGAATCCCTCCAACACAACAGCACTTAACCAAACCGGGTGCCTACGTTGCCTCTCATGTGACATTTGTGGGTGTAACGCATTCGGAGGAAAGCACTTCGGCCTCTGGAACAGTTCGGGAGCGGTGTCATGTGAGTGACATGTTGGTATGACTCTGCTGGTGCAGAAATCGGATGCATTTCTGCTTGAGAGCGCTAAATGAGAGGTGATGTGGACATCGAAGCAATTTAACAACTGTCAAAAATAAGAACTGGTTGTACGCGCAGTGACGATGCATAAACACTCCGGTGCCTGGCTTCAGATTTTGACACACAAACACAGATGCCTCACTTTTTCGTGCGTTTACTTGGCTGATTATCTTTTTTCTAAAGCCCCGTCGGTAGAACATCAAGAAACTGCTGAGACAGTTTGAGCTCTATTAACCAACCAGGGATTATACATTTTTATAAAGCAAAGATAGATTGTGCTACTGATGACCTACAGGTCTGTTTGCGCCGGTTCACTGTGAAACCGACAGTATTTGGACCGCAGATCTTCAGGGTGAACCGAAACTTTCTTTGCCTCTTTTTTTTTTTCTTTTCGTCCTTTTTTTGGACTCAAGATTTCAAAAAAATTCCTTTGGGGATTTTCTCTCCAGACGTGGAAACACTGACCCCCTTCAGACTGCATTTATAACGCCCCCCCCCCCAGCCTCCTCCCTCACCACATCTCTTTTTTCCCTTCTCTCTGTTGGAGTGGCAGTTCTCCCTCTATTCTCTGGAACTATTCTAACTGGCTCCCTGAGCCCAACACTGGCACCTTGCCCTTAGCAAACTGACAGGGGTCATTTAAAGGGCATGTAGCACACAGCGGGGGACAAGAGCCTGCTGGGTAACCTGGCTGTGGGCCAATCATAGCCTTCTACCCGGCTTACTGCAAAGTAAAGTAGCCAATCAGAACTGAAGGATATTTTAAGAAAGAATAGAGAGCTTTAGCAAAATAGTATAAAACTGTTTAGAAAAAAAAAAGTATATATATATACATACATATACATATCAATATCTTCATGCACTTGTTATTAAAAACTCAAAGGTAGATATTACATATGACAAATGTAGTATTAATGTTATTATAGGGGTGTGAAGGTCCTGAGTTTAAATCCTAGTCAGTGCAGTGCTGACAATGTCCTTATATGTGTGGAATTTGAATGTTCTCCCTATGTCTGTTTGCCTGTTATTTTTACACAGTCAAATTAAAAAAGAAAACATAATGATAAATTGATTTCTCCACTGATTTGTGTGTCTGTCCTGTGATGGATGGGCATGTCCAGGTTGTTTCTCTGCCCTTTACCCTGGTATATGGACAGTGGCGCTGATAAACCGTATGAGTGCATAGCAAGCAGGGGATTTTAGTTATGTGGCTGCACTAGTGTCTTCATATATCTATAAAATTTTACGTAAAGTCCCTCCTGCCGTCTCCCTTCCATCACTGTGTCTGTACATTCTGGCACGTCTCATGGCAACGGCGACGTCTGCCGAAGACTGAAACTCCAAAGAGTTGAAACAAGAGCGAGAAAGCAAGGAAGAATGTCAGTGAACACAGCACAGAGAGACCCGAGCCAGTTTCAGAGAGATGGAGCGCCAAAGACAGAGCGAGAATTAAAGGTGGGGATGTGGGGTGAGTGGGTGGGGGGTGATGGTGGGGGGTTGGGAAAGGCAAGTTCATTTTTAGATTGCAGTTGCTGATGTTTAGATGGAGAATCAGTTTTTAGTCACAAAAAAAGTGCAGAGAAAAGTACAGAGCTGTGCTGAAATAAATCTGAACTCTAGGGCTTTGAAAAAAAACCAAAATATTTAATATTATCAGAATTTAATCTCATCTTATTGCCTTTCACTTAATTATATACTAGGGACTAGGGTTGCATGGGGCTTCACATGTCCATCAAGGGGAGAATATTTTGTGTCCTGGCAGATACACCCAGGACAGGGCGCCTGGGCACACCCTCACACAGACACACACACTATACAGGGGTGATTTAGAGCAGCCAATTTACATTCAATCAATGTTATTGGACTTTTAAACAAGTTTAACTCAATATGTGACTATATACATTTAAAGAACACATTGCAAAATACAGCACTTTTGTTGAAGTTGGTAATTTGCGAATGTTAAGCATTCATTCTGAAGTTTTTACACATACTTTGATTACTCTTTCATTAGTAATGTCTATAAAAGTCTGACGCATGCGTGCAGCTATTCAGTGGAGAACAAAAACCCGTGCAGAGCAGATTGGGAATTTTACGAGTCGAAATAAAGGCAGATGGATTTAAAGCAGCATTGGAAAGTCTGAACCAGAGGAAATAGAAAGAGAGGAAGGGGGAAAACAGAGGCAAGAAAAACAGAGGAAAAGAGTGATGTTGCCGGGCTGTGGATTCGCAATAGCATCCTGTGTTCTTCGATGTGCGGTTGCCAAGGCAACAGTAACTTGGTGACCTCGTTATTTCAGCCTAATCCAGGGCTGAAATTATGGCCGCTCCACCCTTTTGCCTGGGTGCCCTGATAACATAATCATTGCAAATGAGGCAGAGGATGGAGAGAGAGAGCGAGCGAGAGGGAGAGAGAGAGTGAGAGAGAGATAAAGAGTGAGACAGAGAGAGAGAGTGAGAGAGAGAACGCAAAAGAGGACTGAAGGTCTTAAAGCACCATGAGTCAACTTTAAAATACTGTGAATACACACTAAAGTTATCAAACACAAAAATAAAGTAAAAATGAAATTCAGATTTTTTTCATCATATTTTGGTCTGTAAAAAAAGGCATTTATTAGAAAAAAAAGTTTATTAATGAAATCTAGAACATAAGTAGGTATTTAAACTGAACTACACTGAGGTTTGCGAAGAGATCTTTAATAAAGTCCATGATTTGATGGAACAATGAGAACCACAAAGCATTTATAAATTCAAAAGGGTTTTCGCATGATAAAATGGTTCATTATGTTAATTGGGAATATTGAGTATATGGTTCCCAAATCAGATTCCATGGGCAAGTACATAGATACACACAAAGAATGTGTTTTCAGGTGATGGAGTCCCTATATCTTTAAAACATACACAGTACCAGTCAACAGATTGACCACGCCCCTTTTTTACTCCACATTGTCCATGTTCTCAGTTCCACATACTATGAAGATAGACTTTGTAGTTCACCAATTGCATTCTGTAGTCCATCTGTTTGTGTTCTACAGTACATACTGTGTACGTCCCCTTTACTCTCTTCTAATGATCAGAACCCCAATAGTACAACACAGAGCAGGGGTTATTTGGTGGGTGCATTAGTCCTATCCCAGCAGTGTCACTGAGGTAAAGCTCTGCTTCACTAAAACCCCCCTCACCACATCAGTGTCACTGCAGAACTGACAATAAACAATCCACCACCCAAATTCTACCTGTTCTGTGATCCTCCTGACCAATAGAGAACCAACAGAGAACCAACAGGGACTAACAACAACAAAGAACACAGATGGACTACAGTCTGATTAGAAAACAACAAAGTCCATCTATAAGAGGAGGAAAGAGATAATATAAAAAATATTTTTAAAAAATCACTATAATTTACGGCGGCACGGTGGCTTAGTGGTTAGCACGTTCGCCTCTCAGCACTAGGGATTCCCGGTTCGAATCCCCATCTGGGTGGAGTTTCCATGTTCTCCCTGTGTCTGCGTGGGTTTCCTCCGGGTTCTCTGGTTTCCTCCCACAGTCCAAAAACATGGATTAAGTCAATTGAGTTCTCCAAATTGCCCCATATAGAGTGTGTATGCGTGCATGTCTGTGTGAGTGACTGTGTGCCCAGCGATGGATTGGCGCCCTGTCCTGGGTGTATCTGCCCAGCGCCCGAAACGTTCTCCCCTGGATGGGCATGGGGAACCCCAATGCGACCCTAATATAGGATAAAGCGGGAGATAATGAATGAATGAATGAACTATAATTTACAAATAATTAAATAAAACTCAAGATATAATATTGAAATCTACAGTACAACTTCATTCATTCATTCATTTAAATAATTTATTCTCATAAATCAGTTGGGACGGGTTCATAATGATCATGATATGATTTTAATTGGATTTTTTTATACTAAATAAAGCAATATAATCAATACTGTTCATGTTTCTTGAACCGATCGGGCAGACAGTGTAAGTCCCCCACAGGATCCCATTATAAAAGCCCTCAGGGTGCAGACACTCATTCACAGCAATGTAAAGATAACAGAAACATAAAACCACCTAACAACACCATGGCAACCACACACTTTGACACGTCCACTTAGCTCATTCCCAAAGGGCATGGTAGCTCAGTGGTTAAGGTGTGGGGCCATCAAGCTGAGGGTTGGGGTTCAAATCCTAAGTCCACTGAAGTTACCAGTGTTACCCTCAAGCAGGACCCTTACTCTCATTGCTCCAGGGCAGCAGCATTCTAACTCCAATCATCAAGGCGGGATACTTCGCTCTGGATTTTATAATAATGCATGTAATTTACATCACTTAATTACAGTTCTAGTTCTATGTATCACGGAAGTTAACAGCACTGACTCACAGAATTCATGTAAAGAGTTGTTTGTTCATAATGAACTAATGGAAATGGAAAAAAAAATAAACATTTGTAGAAAATGAAGAGTTCTAACAACAGCCTATACATGTACAGATTTTTATTGCAAATAAAAGTTTTTGTATTCTATATTTGTATTTCCATTCTACTTATATATACTTTTTATCTTACATTTGGTATTTAGTTTTTTTTATATTTCTATTTCTATCTTCTGGTTTAATATGGAACAGCTACTGGTTGCTCTGAATAAAATAAAATAAAATGAAAATAAACATGACTGTTTAAAAATCAAAAAAATATTTGAGGTTTTTATTATTTACAATGGCGGCATGGTGGCTTAGTGGTTAACATGTCCGCCACTCAGCGCTAAGGATTCCTGGTTCAAATCCCAATCTGGGTGGAGTTTCCATGTTCTCCCCGTGTCCACGTGGGTTTCCTCCAGGTTCTCTGGTTTCCTCCCACAGTCCAAAAACATGGATCAAGGTCAATTGAATTCTCCAAATTACCCCATATAGAGTGTGTGTGTGTGAGTGTGTGCCCAGCGATAGATTGGCACCCTGTCCTGGGTGTAACTGCCCAGTGCCCAAAACGTTCTCCCCTGGATGGGCATGGGGAACCCCCCAGCGACTATAAGATAGGATAAAGTGGAAGATAATGGATGGATGGATTACAATCAACTCTCTTCCCATCTCTCTCTCCCACTCACTCATACACACATACACACACCTGTCATCAGTCATCACTAATTCAGTGCTCCATCTTATCCAGTCCTACATCTTATAATCTTAAATCCTAATATCCTAATAATCCAATTAAAACTGATTCACTGGATATGTTACCATGCAGTGTAAAATAAAGGTTAAAGCTTCGGTCTAACTCAATCAGTTGGTAATACAAATAATTACATGCACCGAATTTCAGTTCTATTTATAGTGCAATT
Organism: Corydoras sp. C115; assembly: GCA_019802505.1. Classification (NCBI taxonomy): domain Eukaryota; kingdom Metazoa; phylum Chordata; class Actinopteri; order Siluriformes; family Callichthyidae; genus Corydoras; species Corydoras sp. C115. Next base: position 3,946,887 of record JAFMOC010000029.1, read on the forward strand.
CATATTGATTTTTCTTTTTGCGTTGCTGGGTGATGGTGCTGTTTATTCCTACTTCATTTCAGAGCCCTCTTGTCTGGATTTTCCTTCAAAAGATCTACACTAGCCTCGGTGACACCGCCTGATCAGGTAGGAGATATAAAAATGCCAGAATCAGTCAGTGACTGACTGGGCCCTTGAGTCGCTGAGGTACCTGCTGAAGGAGTACAATAAAGGTGCTTGTTAGCGGAGGTGAGTCAGCAGTAATGCTCCAGGGAGTCGATGCTAAATTTCTGTAGTCACTACATTACAACTGAAGTCCCATTTGTAGAAACATTTATGAGACTTCAGTAAGAAAGTATGAAGGTTAATCATTTTCAGACCAGGAGGCAAAGTCACCCAGAGATTTGCACTTTATTTATTTATTAATTTTTTTACGACAATTTTTTTGAACACAACAGCCCTCCCACCCATCCCCCATCCCCCATTTAACGCTGGTAAAAGGTAATTTGCAGCAGTGGTGCAGCCCCATGATATTTAGTTTGTTTTCAGGGAAGTTAATAGGATTTAATCCTAAACTGCTGCGGCTTGATTTCAATTTATTGATACAGCGGCATTATTTTTACAACAGAACATCGTCTCAGAGACATTAAGGATCATTCTAGCTTTATTCCCAGAGGTGGGACTGGCATTTACCTCTGACCTGAAGCTCTTTCCACAATAGATCATTAGGGTTCATGATTTTCCAGTCATTAAGTTGAATATCTATTCCTCTGTCCATTCTAATGTCCTCAACCATCCTGTCCTTTCCTTGGCTTTAAAGTAAAATAGGAAAAGCGGTAATGTGTATTGTATATATGGGATATTTGTGATGTGGACAGGAAGCTCTTTGTTATTTAGAATCATCAGGTGCAAATTAACTGAAGACGCATCAGGAAATGACATTAATTACATATATTTTTTTTAAGCATATAGCATTAAAATGCAGAGCGCACCACAATATTGTGCTAATAAAACAGATTTAAGGGTTAATGGACTTAATTATAGGGCCAGCAGTGGTGGACCCAAGGTTTAAATCCTAAACTTCCTAATTAGAAAAGCCTGAATCACTTACCAGCTCAGTCTGGGGTTCCAGCCTAAGCTAAGATGGTATTCAAGAGGCTTTAATGTCATTTTAGCTACAAACAAATGCAACCAGCGCTGCTGCTCCCACCGCCGAGGCATGGAGCAGGGCAAAAGATGCAGTTTATTCCAAGATACCTGGTTAGATTAAATATAGGGTTTTATTTAGAGTTTTAGTCATGCTTCCTTAATAATTCAGCACATTTGCATATCATTATCTGCATATCTCATTATCACTGACTGAGACCCTCTTACATATTCAACAGTATCGATGGACTTTATTTTGCAGGACAAATTACCATAAATAATAGAGCTGTGTAGATGATAAAGCTGAATTTTAAAGACCTGAAGCGCTTGTTTGCAGTAATGAAATGCATTTTTATTCACAATCCAGTTGAAACAATAATCTAATCCAGGTTTGTTTTTAATGGCTACAGTTGGAATTATGTAATTTAACAAACAGTAGATATTAGCATTGTTCTAACCTGCGAAACTTTATACTTTTATACAGTAGAAAATATTGGTGGTATTTACTGTTGCTAAATATAGAAATGATTTGCATGTACAGTGTCTCAAATTTACGATGCTACATTGAAATGGTGACAGTGACAGGTAGAGTAGGCTAAGGGTGATGGGTGAGGCATGCCACACACACACACACACACACACACACACACATACACACACACACACACACACACACACACACACACACACACACATCCCTGACAAATCAGACACATCATTAAGCCAATGTGCAGCCATTGTATGTGTGGATGCAGAACAAGTCTGCAGCGCATTCTGATAGGCTGACACATCGTCACTCCTGTGAGCTGCCACTACTTTATCTCCTGCAATACTGTATTTCTTAGAGTAGACAGTATGCCACTTTAGACTACACACTGATTTGTGACTTAAAATTAGGCTTTAATTACGCAACAGATTCACCAAGACATAATTGATAAACCTATTGTCTATTACTCTGTATATAAACCCATCTGTGTTTCCCATTCTATTAAACACACCTTGCATTAAACATGTCCTTGTGTAATTAAGACAAGTTAAGTTTTGCAACCCAGCCTGCCGCAGGTAGTGAACAATACTACATTCCCCTCGCAATGAAATAAGTGCCGATGAAAATGTGTTAATTGGTTTGTAGTCAGAAAACTCTCTGGGAAAGTATCCAGTGAGGGACATCATTAAACATCCTGGTAATTGTCTTGTCATGTTGACATGCTCAGGAAGGCAGCACCATCTAGAGGTAAACGCTAGATTCATGATGTACTAAGAAATTGCACCAATATAACATTTCCCAAACATTTTCAGGACATGTGGGCTATTCTGTTTGAAAGTAGCAATTTAGAACACTGTTGATGTGTAGTATTGTATATACACCAAAGTATGATCACTAGCCCAGGGGGTCTGCATAAGTGTAGTATTATTAACTACCCTATATATATCTATATGGTCCTGGTACAATCTGGAGACTTTTATTTGCACATATATAGAATAGCATGCATGTGTAAATATGTGGATCCACAACTACCCACCTCCATCCACTTACCACGCCACCAGAGGTACTCTAACCACTTCCATCTGCTGCTGCTTTATTTATGTGACCGGTCGCTGCACAGTGTAAATGGTTTCCACATGTTTTCTGGTGGAGGACAAATTAACAAATGTTTCCAGTCATTTACTGATGGCTCACAATTAAATAAATACATCCATTAATGTTAAGAGTTAGTATCCCAGAGACCTGTTTAGCATAATTGCAGTTCATGTCACTAACCAGCATTTACAGTAATTTTTTATATTTTATATTTTAAACACTGGGGGCAAATAGGTGGTGGAATGTATTATGTTACATTGGTACAAAAATTTGGGGGGGTAGACTACTTTACCCAGTATATTTAATAAATCTGACCTGAGACAAGAAACCAAGGTTTGGACTGATGATGTCATCATTGTGGTCCAGTTGAATATTACACTTCTTGGAAATTAGAGAGGTTAGCGTTTTGGGTACTGGTGTGCCAATCCATCGCCGGGCACACACACACACACACACACACACACAGTGGCAATTTAGACAGAGGCAATTAAGAACAGACACTTTAAATCTGTATTTCGACCATGGGAGGAAACTGGAGAAACCAGAGAAAATCCATATGGACACTGGGAGAAAATGGAAACCCCACCCAGATCAGGATTCGTAACTGGATACCCAGAGGAGAACATGCTAATAACTACACCATTGCTATCACACAAATCTCTTTTAGTCTAGATAAGTTGCAACTACATACAAAGTTTGTTTTTTGTACTGTGATATTAAGCTAGGTGTCCACAGGGGTCAAAACTAGGACCACTACACTTTCCTTTTTAAGTCATGACCCTAGCACCCACATAATGTTACTATGTCTCACTTACCGTTAAACCATTTATTGCTTACAATAAGAATTTTTATACAGACTCATTACACAGAACTTAATTTGATTTGCAGCAAAGTCTGTATTTCAGAAATCTATATTTAAACTGATAATTTTTTAAAACAATTTACAATCACTTGCTTTTCTAAACCATAGGTCTGGGATTCTGAGCCAGAGAGTCAACCTGATCTTAATTCTGTGGTAATTAAAACAACCACCTGGACTTTAATGAGGCAATTCATTTATTTATATAACAAAATGGCTCATACGAACATAAAAATCTACTATAATACTGAGTTAATATTATTTAACATGTAATTATATAATAAAAGTCATTAAATGTATCCTGTTCCGAATTATATCCTTATTTTTGAGTCCCATGTTTCCACAGTAACTATCAGTTCACATTAAGCCAGACTAAAACATCTTTAGCTGCATTTGTGCTTAATGCCCTAAATAGTTATACTGCTGTATAAAGTCATGAGGCATTGCAGACTGCAGAGTGAAATGGGCTGAATTAACTGATTCCCTCTTTATTTAAAGCAACGCGTGTTCTGCTGTCACTGCAAATATGCATCCACCTCTCCCAACATGTATTCATCCAGCAACCCTCTCACACATCCCTCAAAGCTAAAGCATTTCTCATGTTCATCAGTTTTCTTAATATTACTGATCTATAAGGAACTGTTAATGATGAATAAGCCATTTATTTTGTATTTTTTGTGTACTTCTTTTTCGGATCGACAGACTGAGGTCTGATCATCCAAACATCTACAGTGAAGAACATGTTAAATAAATTAAGTGTAATTAATATTTACCTTAAACTGTATCTTTGAGATGCTGAAAATAGACAACAAATGCAAATGAAAGTGATATAAAGAAAAGCTTTTATTTGCACACAGAACCTCGAATCTGAAGAATTAGAAAGGTAAGAGAGAAGTCTGACTCCAGGCTACAGAAATAACAGGATTTGGCATTTTTAAGTGCAACCCCTTCATAAAACCATTATTTCTGTAATTGACTCATTTTGTAGTAAAGTTCTTTATACCAAACTTGTATTTTTTTTTTTTACCGGGGTGTGTTGAGCAAGCCAGTACAACCTATGGGTCTTAAACTCACCATTTCCAAATAATTCTTTAAATTTAGAGCATCACTCAACAGGCATTGGCTTTTTTTCATGATGTCACAGTGTAGATAGAATCACAGCATTGGATATAAAAAAATACTAACACCAGCTATTCTTAATATTTAAAAATAACACTGTTACTGGGTTGTTTGGATTCATAAGCCATGTTGTCGATTATCTGGACTTTAATTAAAACCTAATTAACCAGGAGTAAAAACAAGAAATAACAAGAAAGAAATTTACGGCTTCCACAGAAAAGTTCCGTTGAACAATCCACGAGCCCACGAGTCGTTTAGGTCAGGTTTAATCATTACCACTAAAAATGTCACTCTGCATGGGAAAATTAATGGCATTTTACATCCTGCACCCGCTGCTCTGCTCCAAATTGGACTTGCCAGATGTGGCACGGCTTAAGAACAAGAAGCATCTAAAATATCGTCTGCATTTTACGTCTCCTCCCTTTATTTTTCCGAGCTGGTTCTGCCTTAAGGATCACGTCTGGATTTTCTTTGAAGTATTAATACAATGCGTAAATGTTGGTCTTTTCCAAACCCTGGACTCTCTCTCCTTCTGTCCTGTCTTTACTGAACACGCGTGGCCTCTGTCTTTCCTCCTGATGTCACTAGCTGGATCAGACTGCCTGAAGCTGGGCGCGCTGACCCAGTGGCCCAGCTGAAGAATGTTCTGAAAGAGAGCAATAGAGAGAGCAAGACAGAGAGAGAGAGAGAGAGAGAGAGAGAGAGAGAAAGAGAGAGAGAGGGTGTGGAGTGAAAATGGTGTGGAGGAAGCAGAAGAGAGCAGGATAATGAGAGTGGGGGTGGTGGAGAAACTACACGAGAAGACAGAGATAGAAGATATGGAAGCAATGGATCCAACATTCAGCAGCCTGCCCTTATCCCAGGAGAATTAAAATAAATAAATAACGTTCAAGCTGAAATGCCACCATAAACTCCACTATTTCAGTCTTCTAATTAATTAAAAAAAAATGTGATATCAGGAATTATCGATCCAAATTAGAAACTTTAGACACTGTTGCATATTTGTGTATATTATTTATGTAACAATATATTAATCTTCACATCTTCAGTAGAGGTTTATTCAGATTACAGTTTAGCTAGGGAAGCAGGTGAGGTAATAGATCTTGGGACTTGTCTGTGGGTCTGTGCAGAGATTTAAAGAGGAGTGAGATGAGAGAGCCAGAGAAAGAGTAAGAGAGAGAGAGAGAGAGAGCCAGAGAAAGAGAGAGCCAGAGAGAGGAAAAGAGAGAGCCAGAGAAAGTGTAAGAGAGAGCAAGAGAAAGAGTGAGAGAGAGCAAGAGAGAGCCAGAGAAGGTGTAAGAGAGAGAGAGAGAGAGAGAGAGAGAGAGAGAGCGGGTTAAGAGTCTTAGATGCAGACACATAGCCTCTCGACTCTCTCTCCCTCTCGTCTCCTACTGAAATCCCGGCACAGCCATACAGACAAGTCCCAAGATCTATGACCCCACCTACTTCCCAGACTCCAACTCTCATTCACAAATTGAATCGCAGCTCCAGCATCACATGTTTTTTATTAAAAGCTAAAAATGCTGCATGTAACATTTAAATAGATTTGTACAGAAATAATTAAAATTTTTAGATTTATATATTTATTTGTTATATATATATATATATATATATATATATATATAAAATCACCTTTCCATAAGCCTTTATTATCTGCATGGGGGGAGGGGTGGCAGGTCACCTACCGGGAGCAACGATGGGGGTATATGTATATGATGCCACACTGGGGGTATTTAGTTGGCAGCAATTTGCAACCTTACAACTAGATGCCACTGTATTATAATTTCTAACATTATTTTTAATAACACTTGTGTTAATTTATTAATAACACTTGTGTTAATGAATGGAGTTAAAATGGAGACCATAACTGCAACAGTCACTATAAGCAGCATCTCTAATGTCGGCTCAAGGTTTTTTTTTTTTTTTAAATGCTGCATTATGTACTTTCTTTCTGATTTTTAGTTATTAACACTATTTGAGAAACTAACACATTTGAGTGCACACTGCAGGAACTACGTTTAGAGTTCTTAAGGCTTTTTTAAGGTTCCGAGTTGCTACTATTCCAACATAAAAGGAACCAAGACTTAAATGTATGATAATTACAATAATGTATCTGGGTGTTGTAGCTCAGTGGTTAGGATGCTGGGCTATTAATCTAAAGGTTGTGGGTTTAAATCCCAGGTGAAATAAAGTTACCAATGTGAGCCACACTTATTGCTCCAGGAGGCTGGGAAAACGTTTATTAAATGTAATGATACACTGGAGTGGAATTCCACTCCGACTTTAAACAAGTTTATTCTTTTTTTATTAAAGGTTTGTCGATCCATGCATTAAACACAAGCTTTCTAAAGCCCAACACGTGGGCTTCACTGATCGCATGGAACATCACTGCCATCATCTGGTCATGACAGGCTATTGCAACATCTAAGCCGATTGTGATTTCTTTAAGACTTTCTCTTTATATAAACACATGGATTAAATGTATTAATGAGCATTAACTCACTCAGCAATGTATTCCAGCGGTGTCCAGCTGCCGAAGTCTGCATCAGGCATGAATTTCCTGTTCATCGGTGTATCCAAGGTAACCCTGCAGAATGTCATCATAATGTTAAAAATAAATTTAAAAATGGATGCAGTTCAACATCAATAAAAATAAACAACATACAATGTATTGTGTTTAAAGTTCAAGTAACACGAAGATAATTAACTATACATTTGATTTAAGTAATTAAACAGCAACTGGCACAAGAGTGTATAATTAATGCTAGGTTGTGTAGAGGAATTAAATTAATGCAGGTGATGCTAAACAGATGTTCTGCTCAGAGGAATTGGAGGTAAGAGATGGACAGAACAATGGGGACAGAGTTCTTACGGGACGATGGCCACTACAGCGGCGCCGGCGGGAAGCCCGCTGTTCTCTCCAGCCAGACTCGTACACAGCTGATGCACTGCGGCCTTTGCCATGCCGTAACCCACCATACCTGCAAAAAGCAAAGAATGAGAAATGAGACTCAGTAAGTATTTTTCTTAAATCATAAATGAGTACCAATCAGTCTCAGCCAGTGGATCATGCTGTTTATATACACACAGAATCAGTCAAAAGTTTGGACACGCCTCCTTTTTGCTCCACTTATTGTCCATGTTCTCAGTTCCATGTACCGTAAAGATGGACTTTGTAGTTCTCCAATTCCAGACTGTAGTCCACCTGTTTGTGTTCTACAGTACATACTGTGTACGTCCCCTTTACTCTGTTCTAATGCTCAGAACCCCAATAGTACCACCACAGAGCAGGGGTTATTTGGTCGGTGCATTAGTCCTATCCCAGCAGTGTCACTGAGGTGAAGCACTGCTGCACTAAACCCCACCCCTCACCACACCAGTGTCACTGCAGAACTGACAATAAACAATCCATCACCCAAATTCCACCTGTTCTGTGATGATCCTGACCAATAGAGAACAGAGAACCAACAGGGGACTAACAACAACAAAGAACACAGATTAAAGGACAAAGGACTACAGTCTGTAATTGTAAAACTACAAAATCCATCTATATGGTAAGTAGAAGAAACAGAGAATGGAGCAAGAAGCAGGTTTGTTCAATAAAACAGGATGTCCATAAACCCCTGGCGTTCAAATATTTTCCTAACATTCAACCTTTGGCTAAACCAAGTACTTAGCGTTCACACCTGACTTCTGGACTGGAAGCAGCGGTATCTCCCGCTCATAACTGATAAAAGATTAGATTTGAACTTTGGATCGTTGCCTTATCCCTTTTTTAAACATCACTCTTTTGCACTCAGGCTTGTAGCATTGAGAGAACACTCAAGTGTTCTGTTTGTGATTTGTGCATTTCTGCCTTCTTTTCCTACCCCACCGCCATCCCCCACATCTGGAGTAAATAACCATCCTAAAGAAAAAGACTTTATTAGTTGGCGAGATCCTTTTTTTTTTTTAACAATGTTACTTAAATCCCAAAATGAGCTTCTGACATGCAAGCTCTGCTTCTTGGGAATGGACCAATGGGATGAGGGGGTGGTGTCACCACTTACTTTTCTTGACTCTCAAGACCAGGAGAATAGACTAAATTGCACTCTTGTTGTAAAATGTTATTTTGCCCTGAAAATTTGTTTAAAATTAGAATTCATTGCAAAATTCTTGACTGCTGTTCTCCAAACATATTTTGGTTGGAGATATATATGTTTAATTTTTCTAATGCATATACCATGTACGTAAGAGATACATATGTAGACTCACCAGCATTAAAATATATACACCTTCAGGTTTATACGCTTAACGTCCATTTAATCTGTTCCAATTCTCATACAGATGCACTTTGACGATTTACAATTGCCAACTGTAAACCAGATTCTAATCTGTAAACTGTATTAGTCTGATCCACTTTTTCTTTTAATGGCCATGACTACAGGTGGTGGGTGATTGTGTGATTGAGTGACACTTCCATGGTGGTGGGGTGTTTGTGTGTTGTGCTGATGCCCGTATTAACATGGGTTTTCTCCAGGTTCCTCCAATGGTCCAGAAACATGGATTCAAGGTAAATTGTCCTTATATAGTGTGAGTAAGTGTGTGCCCAGCGATGAATTGGCACTCTGTTCTGTATGGGTATAACGAGGAACCCTCTATGTATTGTACACCATATATATATATATATATATATATATATATATATATATATATATATATATATTTTTTTTTTTTTTAAGTTTACAACATTAGACTAAAGAACTTTTTGGAGATAACCAGCATGGTGGCGATAGATGGATATATCCAGTCTGGGAAAAAGAGCAGTCTGGAGTCCACATGTAAGCTGTAACAAAATGCTGAGTCATGCCTCCTCCCAGCTGTACAGCCAATCAGAGCGCTCAATTTTGCCCAGTATGCTGCGAGGGGGTGTTCGTGCAGAGTGTATGTTTTGAAGCTGGCTGCTGATGAAAAAGCTTTGGGAATGTGGAGGACTTAAAGGAGATTTTTTACAAAAACGAGCCTCATGAAGGTTAATTCTGATCTGGATTACAACCGGAGAGTATATTATATTATATATAGGTAATGTGTGTGTCTGTGTGTGTGTGGGGGGGGTTAGAATAGTGGCAGACTTTAGAGGAGGGTGCTGATGTGGGGATGGATTTATGGTGTAGGACAGTATGTCTGACCTCAGTGGGCACATCTGCAGATCTCATACCACACTTCAGATTAATCATGCTGATTGAATCCAGGCACCTGGCGTTCCGCTGAGTGATGCCTTCGCGCCGGTTAGCGTCAGCAGACCTCCAGGCTTCAGGTGGTGAGAGGCCAGATAACTGGAAATGGTGGATGTCCAGACACTCTGTTTCCACATCATGTCAGTGTTCTTGAACACATCTGTAAACACAGAAGATGAGAGAGGCACATTCACATAACCCGTCATTTCACATTCTGTAAAACAACTCAGATCCATTTTTAATAACAGTATTATGGTCTTTAAACAGTATTATGGTCTTTAAACATTGAAAAAAAAAAAAAAAAGCTGAACCTTTGGAAGCACAGTTTCCACCAGCCCATCCTCCTGCAACGCAAATGATGACATCCACCTTCTCCTCTCCCAGCAGACGTGTGACATCTGATGTCACCTACACAAACACAAATCATCAGATTCCATAAAACATGAATTCAAGGTGAATTGGCTATTTTAAATTGCCCCAATATAGTGTGCCTGGCACCCAAAAAGTTCTTCACTGAACGCGGCATCACTGTATGTATGTATGTACATATATACATGTACCCTCTCGAAATAAACAATGCTCTATAAAAATTACATCTTATGTTGAAAACAATACTATTTCAAGAAGGTGCAGTGTGTGTGTGTGTGTGTGTGTGTGTGTGAGGTCACATGTAATGTCACATGATGATGGTGAACAGAGACCTGGTCATGAGGCCCAATGAACCTCTTTGTTCTCAACATACCACCCAGCTGCTAATGAGCTCTGATGTCTTATAACATGATTTCTATAACATGATTCACACTGACACAGGGCTGGAGAGCTTTATGAGATCAGTCGTTCATTCGTGAAACGGCCTGTAACAGTCAACAAGCTACTTCAACTGATTTGGTAAATACATGCGAACAACGAAGAATCTATAAAAAACAAATTTGTTTGCTTGGATTTACAACACGCCTTTGTACATGTCTGTTCCAGACTCATTATGAAGCTGCAGATGATGTGGATGGCAGACGCGATAAGACAGATGACGTGAACAGGAGACACTGTGCGATATTATGAGGGAGGAAATTGCCTGGCTGCTCCATAAATGGAAAATAAATGGTTACTGTGGCAGCCAAAGAGTAATATATTGGTACACATTGATGCACTAGACAGGTGTTGCTGTCTCCTATCAGGGTTACTGCCAGGAAAAATATGAGAGGTAAAGGAAATATAGTGTGTTATTTGTTTTGCCTATCCTATTATTCCTATCCCAGCAGTTTCACTTATGTGTTTAGATGAAACTTCAGCAGCACTGCTGCACTAAAACCCCCACCGCATCAGTGTCACTGCAGAACTGACAAAAAAATACCACCTACCAGTTTTAAGACCAAATAAAGACTATGTCATGTTGTTTCCTACCTGCTCGGCATGCTCGCAGAAATTCTCACAGATCTTCGCAAGCACATTGGCATCCGCTTCTGCATTTTCAGCAATGTCAATGCTCGAAACCCACTAAAACATTCCAAAAGACAAAAAGAGTATAGACCCTTAAAAAAAACACATGTTTAATAAAATGAATAACAAGCACAATACATTTTGATTATATCCCCCAAAGGGGTGTTTTCCACTTTCTGCTCCACTTTTCTTCTCATAATTGAGTACCTTTTTTGGTGCAGTCGACCCCCACCTCCCATCCATCCAAAACTACTTACCCACTAATTTCTTCCTTCTAGGTAAAGAAATTACAGAGCTAAATCTAATATTCATCCACCCATCCATCCAAAACTACATTATCAATACTTCTTCTAAATAGTTTTCCATCCAAACCCATTCATTTATCCCTTTATACAAACATCCACCACTAACTACCCTCCCTTTCTTCTGAAAATTTCCATCCAAACCTATAAACCTTATCTTTCATCCATCCATCCATCCACATACTAAATAGATCATCTATCCTTTCTATTGTTAACCTAAATAACAGGTGCAATATTAATAAATCATTATATACTGTGCATTATAGTAAAACATTGCTCTCCTTTGCGTTTAATAGAATCACGTGATGATGATGTTGCTACAGATGTTTAATATATAATACACATGTGTATATGACTTCATCGATTTTAATGTTAAATACTAAATCACATTTTATAAAAAGTTAAAAACACGAATAAGTGCTTTGATATGTTTATCACGTTCCACCTAAATCCCTTACGGAAAACTAACGACGCCGAAACTAACCGTTTGTGAGAGAAAATAAAGTTGTTTGTTTGGTATTTCGAACACGACATTACCATAACGCAGTTATTTAATATACGATATTCGCTTTTAATGACAGTTTTGTGAAAATGACAACTGTACAAAACGATAAAGAGCTGTCCGTATTACCGATAATTTGCAGCTAAAGCAACCCCATTCATTGTAACGATAAGTGTACGGAACATCGCGGATGTGCGATGACCTGTTGCTGGTTCGGCTTCATGTTCACAGTCTCCTTAACAAGCGTCTCTTTAAAAACTCCACATGCTTTATTTATATTTTTTATTGTAAACAGTTTTACTCATCAATAAACTGGCTGAAGGCGGTTGTTTATCGTGGCGCGTTTGTTTTGGACGCGGCTCCGTCACTCACCCAGCCTTTTGATTTAAAATGGTGGACGCAGGTTGAACCGAGCGCTCCTTTCCCTCCGTACACGAGAACCCGCTGACCAGAGACACACGCCATGGTTCCACACTGACAACAGAACCCGAGAACAGAACCCGAGAACAGAACTCGAGACAGACGATGGAATAGAGTGAGAGAGAGAGAGAGAGAGAGAGAGAGAGAGTCACTCTCTCTGAGGGGCGGATCGATAATCACTAATGCTCCGTTGCGCTGGGCAGCTGGGCAGATAGACCCAGGACAGGGTGCCAATCCATCGCTGGGCACACACTCACTCACACAGACACACTCTATATGGGGCAATTTGAAGAATTCAATTGACTTGATCCATGTTTTTGGACTGTGGGAGGAAACCGGAGAACCCGGAGGAAACCCACGCGGACACGGGGAGAACATGGAAACTCCACCCAGATGTGGATTCGAACCGGGAATCCCTAGCGCTGAGAGGCGAACGTGCCTCTAAAAAATCTTTATAAAATGTTAATTATAAGTGACAAGCGGTATGGTGGCTTAGTGTTTAGCATGTTCTCCTCTCAGCACTAGGGATTCCCGGTTTCAATCCCAATCTGGGTGGAGTTTCCATGTTCTCCCCATGTCCACGTGGGTTTCCTCCGGGTTCTCCGTTTTCCTCCCACAGTATAAAAACATGGATCAAGGTCAATTGAATTCTTCAAATTGCCCCATGTCATGTTTGCTCAATGTTTTCTCTGCGGGGCGGATCGATAATCACTAATGCTCCGTCATTATTGCTCAATGTTTCCATTAAAATCTTTATAAAATGTTAATTATCACTGACCTGGCGGCATTGTGGCTTAGTGTTTAGCATGTTCTCCTCTCAGCACTAGGGATTCCCGGTTCCAATCCCAATCTGGGTGGAGTTTCCATGTTCTCCCCGTGTCCACGTGGGTTTCCTCTGGGTTCTCTGGTTTCCTCCCACAGTCCAAAAACATGGATCAAGGTCAATTGAATTCTCCAAATTGCCACATATATAGTGTGTGTGTGCCTGTGGGTGTGAATGTCTGCCCAGTGATAGATTGGCACCCTGTCCTGGGTGTATCTGCCCAGCGCCCGAAACTTTCTCCCCTGGGAATTTTCCACCTCATGTTGATATGGAGAGATTTATAAGATGCATGTGAGAGAGATCATTAACAAAGTTAACTAACAAATCCCATTTCTGCTGGATGTCTGAACAACTTAATCATGGAGGTGAGATTTAATAAATGTCCAGCAGCAATATGAGTGTCTTTAGCCTAGAGGTCACATAAGAGGAACATGAGGGATCATGTGAGAATGGCCTCGAAGTTCTCTTACAAATGACTCCATTTACTAAATTCTTTACACATTCTTTTAAATAAAAGCAAATTTATTTTATTGTATACTTTAAATTAAGATCCAATTTAAATAACAGGTTTTTAAATGTGTTTACTGTTGGGGTTATTGTCACGTGGTGTCATGTGTTTTTGTCTGGTCTCCACGCCCCCGTAATTCCATGCACCTGGTTTCCCCATCACCACGCCCTATATAAGCACCTCACTCCCTTTCCCCCACGCCAGATAGTCTTGTGCCCACGAATCCTTAAGCCTTGACTCTTCTAGCTCCCATGCCACGATCACGCCTTGCCTTGCCCTACCTCGCCTCGCCTTGCCCAGTCCACGCCTCGTCTCGTCTAGTCTGTCTCTGGATCCTCTGTTGTGTTTTGTCCTCGCTCTCTTCTGTGTTTATGTTTCTGTGTGCAGCGCTCCAGCCGGACCAAGCCGTCTACCTCTAGGGCGCCTGGATTGGGACGCGTCCCGAGCGTGACGTCAGAACCCGGACTTGCGCCCTGTCTCAGCGACGTTTCCCAGCGCTGCACGAAAACCTTGTCCATGCCGCCATTTACCATTACAGAAACTGTCTACAATAAACCTGGTTTCTGTATTCTATTCTCTGCTTCAGACTGGTCACTCCGAGTAGTGGATCCAACCGCGTATCGGCCGGCCGGCCTTAACATTACTATCTGGCCAAACATGGATCCCTCGGAGCGACACACCTCTGGGGCGGAGCCAGCACCACCTCCATCCGCCGAGGAAACGGACTCACGCACATAAGATCGCGTTCGTTATCGGGCTGTTGCGCGGTCGAGCGCTGAAATGGGCGGAGGCGTCTCAGGGCGCCGTCTCCCCGCTCGCCACCTCCTATGCCACATTCATCGAACGTTTTCGCTCCGTCTTTGACCGTCCGGATCATATGGACGATGTAGAGAGCCGTCTGCTCACCGCGCGCCAGGGACGCCAGGCTGCGCGGCGTTTTCCGACATGCTCTGCACGATCGGGTTCAGGATGAACTGGCAACCCACGACAGGCCCAACATGCTCCAGGGGATCATAGACCTTGCTATCTGCCTGGACGGGCGCATGAACGAGCGCCGGCGCGAACGCCTATGCCGGGATTACACCCGCCCCACCACACCTCCCTCGGAACCCGCGGAGCCTGAACCCATGCAGCTGGGACGCACTACACTCACGCTGGAGATCCGCAGTAGCCGTTGGAACCAAGGGCTCTGTTTTTACTGCGGTAAGACGAAACACCAGGTGAGGGCGTGTCCAGTGCGGCCAAAAAGATCCGAGTCGGTGGTAGAACTTGGGGTCCTGTCAAGTCTGGCCCAAAAACCCCAAGCCCACAGGCTCAGCCACCCCGCGGTGTTTCTCCTCCGGGAAAGGAGCCTGCCGGTCAACGTTCTTATAGATTCTAGGGCAGAGGAGAATCTAATAGACGTTAAGCTTGCCCGCCAAGCCGGAATCTCGTTATCTCCATTGGCCTCCCCCCTGCACACCATGGCCCTGGATGGGCACCGCCTGTCCTCCATTACTCACCGCACAAGCCCAGTTCAGCTGTGGATTGAGCCCAGTTCAGCTGTGGAACTCAGGGGTCCTCTCCTGGGGGGACACTTGCCATTCCACCTGCCTCCGTGCGGCAGTACCCCCCGCAGGGCAACCCACTCCCGTAACACCGTTCCCATTAACCTCTCCCAGGTACCCACAGAGTACCACGACCTGGGCGAGGTCTTCAGCAACGACAAAGCCTGCCAGCTTCCACCCCACAGATCCTATGACTGCGCGATCTACCTTCTGCCTGGGGCCCCCCTTCCGTCCAGCCGGCTGTATTCATTGTCTCGTCCGGAGAGGGAAGCCATGGAGAACTACGTCACAGAGTGCCTCGCCACAGGATTAATCCGGCCATCGACATCCCCATTGGAGCAGTATTCTTCTTTGTCTCCAAGAAGGACGGTTCGTTGCAACCCTGCATTGACTACAGGGGACTGAACAACATCACGGTCCACTACAAATACCCTCTGCCACTAACATCTACCGTATTTGAGTCTTTACAGGGCGCGACTGTGTTCACCAAGCTGGATCTGCGGAACGCCTACCACCTGGTCCGCATCCGGCAAGGGGATGAATGGAAGACGGCCTTCAACACCCCCAGTGGGAACTACGAATACTGTGTAGTCCTCTTCGGCCTCAAGAACGTCCCCGCCGTCTTCCAGGCCCTGGTGAATGACTTCCTGAGAGACTTCCTGGACCGCTTCATCTTTGTATACCAGGACGACATTCTCATCTTCTCCAGGAATCTTGAGGAGCACCACCGCAATGTCCGTCTGGTCCTCAACCGACTCCTTCAGAACCGGCTTTTTGTGAAGGCGGAAAAATGCCGGTTCCACCAGGCCCCTGTGTCCTTCCTGGGATTCATCATCTCCCCCGGGGCTATCCGACCTGATCCTGTGAAGATCCAGGCCATCACGGAGTGGCCGTCCCCCACTTCCAGGACGGAGCTACAAAGGTTTCTGGGGTTCGCAAATTTCTACAGGCGCTTCGTCAGGGGTTACAGTAGCATCACCGCTCCCCTGACTGCACTCACATCCACTAAAGAGCGCTTTCGCTGGACCCCAGAAGCCCAACAGGCCATGGACCTCCTGAAGGAAAACAGTTTATTGTGGAGGTCAACGTCTCAGGCGCAGGAGTCGGGGCAGTCCTCTCCCAAAAGTCTACGGAGGGCCGCCTTCACTCCTACGCATTCTTCTCCAAAAAACTCTCTGCGGCCGAGAGGAATTATGACATGGGGAACCGCGAGCTTTTAGCGGTCAAGCTCGCGCTGGAGGAGTGGCGCCACTGGCTAGAGGGAGCCATAAGACCATAAGAACTTGGCCTACATTCAGTCTCACGCCAGGCACATTGGGCCCTGTTCTTTGGTTGGTTCCACTTCACCCTTGCCTATCGACCAGGAACCCGCAACACCAAGCCGGACGCCCTGTCAAGACTCTTCCTGGAGGAGGAGGAAGAGGTAAATGCACCGCACGACACCATTCTGCCGTCAAAATGCTTCCTTGCAGGTGTCTCGTGGGAGGTGCGGAGCGTCATCGAGCGCGAGCTGGTAAAGCACCCGGATCCGGGGGAGGGACGACGGGATTGTACATTCGTACCCACCGCCGCTTGTATCCACCGCCGCTCGTCGTTCTCAAGTGGGGTCACGAGTCCCGCTGGGCTTGTCACCCTGGGGCCGCCCGGACGGAAGAGATACTTAGACAGATACTTAGGCCTACGCTGTCCGCCGACGTGAAGCCTGCACGGTCTGTGCACGGAACAAGGCATCCCACCAACCACCCTCCGGCCTGCTCCTGCCACTCTCCATACCTGGGCGCCCCTGGTCCCACATTGCCCTGGATTTCATCACGGGTCTGCCGGAGTCCAAGAGTAACACTGTTATTGTCACCATCATAGACAGTGATACGCCTTGTAGCCCTGTCTAGGCTCCCATCGGCACTCTCACCACCAAGCTGTTATTCGCCCAAGTGTTCAGGATCTTCGGCATCCCCATGGACATCGTATTGGACTGGGGACCGCAATTCATCTCACAGGTATGGAGAGCCTTCTTCAGTCATTTTGGGACCTCTGTCTCTCTGACCTCAGCAGGCCACCCCCAGTCCAACGGCCAGGCGGAGAGGACAACCAAGTGGTGGAGACCACCCTGCGCTGTGTTTCCGCCCGACACCCGGAGCGTTGGAGCAACCATCTAGCCTGGGCTGAATACGCCATTAACACCAGGTGTAGCACCACCATGGGGAAGTCCCCATTCGAGGTTGCGCTGGGCTACCAACCCCCCCTTTTTCCGGAGGAACAGCAGGAAATCAGCGTCCACGCCCCCGTAATTGCACGCACCTGGTTTCCCCATCACCACGTCCTATATAAGCACCTCACTCCCTTTCCCCCATGCCAGATAGTCTTGTGCCCATGAATCCTTAAGCCTTGACTCTTCTAGCTCCCACGCCACGATCATGCCTTGCCTTGCCCTACCTCACCTCGCCTTGCCCAGTAGACGCCTCGTCTCGTCTCGTCTAGTCTGTCTCTGGATCCTCTGCTGTGTTTTGTCCTTGCTCTCGTCTATGTTTGTGTTTCTGTGTGCAGCGCCCCAGCCGGACCAAGCCACCTACCTCTAGGGCACCTGGATTGGTACGCGTCCCGAGCGTGACGTCAGAACCCGGACATGCGCCCCGTCTCAGCGACACTTCCCCGCGCTGCACGAAAACCTCGTCCATGCCGCCATTTACCATTACAGATACTGTCTACAATAAACCTGGTTTCTGTAAGGATAGACCTTCATTGGCTGGTTTAGAAGGACTTAACTCGAATTTACTAAACACCTATGGGATGAATTAGAATGGAGATTATGAGTCAGATCTCTCATCTAATTTCAATTATTCTCATAAGGGAAGATTGTGAAGTCCCTTAAATCACTCCACCCCATAAGCGTCACTGTTCTGCTCAAAGTGTAATGCTTCCAGCTGACCACTAGAGTGCAGCATGGGGCTGTTTTTCACATATACACATTTACCCTGAAGAGCAGGGCAGAAGCTAAAACACAGAACCTTTCTCTTATGATTACAGATAAAGAAGTGCGAGCCATCCAGATGCTTAATCTCCTCCAGCCCCAGTTCAGTCATCACACACATCACTAGGCTGCGATTTTGCTCATTACTTCATTATCCTGGCAATTTGCTGAATATTAAAGCAGCTCAGGAAGAACCTGACTTTTAGAACTATTAACTGTAAATGAGAGCCAGCAGGCACTTGGCATTTAATCATCTCCCACCAAATAATGTGTGGTTCAGTGTTTATTTAGCATAACAAATGTGTGAATAGATAACATTTCGTACAGCTGTAGAACATTTTCATTACTGTTCTTCACTGGAATTAGTTCCATGTTGATTTTTAATTACACACTTCGGAGTGGGTGTAAATAAATTGATGAATGAAGAATGAAGAGGTAAAAATGTTAATCGTTTCGGACTCATTGATTTGATTTTAACATCGTGAGACATTTACATCATAACACACTCCATAAAACGCTAGTGTCTTTTGTTGTCGGAGACATTTTAACATCAGCTATTTATCCACAGCTCACTTAAGAATCGTACCATCCATCCATTCATTTATTTATTAAAGCCTATTTATTCATCCATCCACTCATCCACTCATCCATCATTTCATTTACTTAAACCTATCAATTCACCCATCCACCCATCTATCCATTCATCCATGCATCTTAATCTATTCATTCATTCATTCATCCATTATTTTTTTAAACCCACCTATCCATAATTCAGCCATCCTTCATAATCCATTTATGTAAACCCCTATGCATTCACCCATCCATTCATCCTTCCATTTAATTAAACCCATTTATGTGTCCATCCATCCATCTATTTTATACCTACCCATTTAATCCAACCACTTACACAGACAACCAGTCAGCCATCCATGCATTCATAAATTTATTTAAATGCACCTATCCATCCATTCAGCCATCCATCTATTTTTAAACCTACCCATCCATTCATCCAATCACTTTTTTATCGATCCATCCACCCACCCATCCTTCCATTTATTTATTCAAACCCACCTGTCTATTCATCCATCCATCCATCCATCAAGCCATTAAATAAAAACCATTTATCATCAAAGAATTCATCCATTCATTCATCTGTTCATCCATTTCACAAAACCTACCCACTCTTATTTTTATCATTTTTCCTTCCATTCATCCTATTTTGACATTAATCTGTCCATTTTCTCCATCCACTCACCATTTTACTGATCTGTTTTATCTCCCTATATATTTTATTCAAGCAATGGAGCTTTTTTATCTCCAAACAATCCTCAAAACAGGCCACACTTTTTACCAGTATGCTCAGATTTATTTATACAATCATGCTTTAATCGCTTTCATCATCCATCAAAAAGATCACTTAATTCTCCCGTCAATCAAACATTACATAAATTCAAACCCATCTCTCCTTATCCAAAGATCTGCTATCTCTCTGTCTTTCCATCTATCCCAACATCCACCCACAAGCCGGCACTTTTATCCACGCTCGCTTATTTAAGGGATATTTGATTCTGGGTTTTAATTTGAAAAGGAATAAATGAATGATAAACAGATCATTTTTTCTCTTCCTCTTTGAAGTGGGTTTTGTGTGCATTGTGTGCAGTCACCATCCATTACTACTTGAGAGTTATATAGTTTGGGTGCATACACACACTCACTCACGAGTCGTAATGCTAATGCACCTTCATCATTGCTTTCCATTGCTCTTTCTGTCTCACTGATGCACCTTACTGAAATTAAGGTGTCAAGATGTTAAATGTAGGCAGACATGAAATCACTGAGCGGCCTGCGCATTTTGCTAATGCACCTATCGGCTATGAATCTTATCCAAGCAGGTGAAAGGCAGTGGCATCGCTGAGAACCTGGAGAGCTCGCTGAAGTGATTAGGGTGAGAAGATATCGAAATTATGTAGGCAGGAGACCCACTTACAATTCAGATGAAATGGGGCGGGATGTTAAATCGCAAATGCAGTTTTATTAGCTTTTAATAAATGGAGATGCAGAGAAATGTCCTAATGTTATCATTCACAGTATCACGGTCTTGGTGTTAAATGGTTTAACCCTTTTTTTTTGCCATAAATAAACTGTTGGGGCAATATTTTTTCCCCCATTCTAAAAACATAGATTCAAGGTAAATTGAATGCTCCAAATTGCCCCATATAAAGCCTTTCTCCACTGGTTAAGCATGTGGAACCCCTCCATGACCCTAGTAAATGGATTAAGTGAAAGATAATGAATGAATGAATGAATATAGAAATTTTTTTTTCAATAACACCTTTGGATTTTAAAGTAAAGAAATACAAACCATAAAGAACAATCTGCACTTATTTTGGGTTTGTTTTTAAGGAAACTGAAGAGGTGGAAAGTTCACATGTCTGAAGTTTGGATTTCACATTATGAAGACACATGATTGGACATGCTTGGCTCGACCATATTGGTAGCCTGCTTCATTAGTCTTATTGTATTTGCAGGCGTGTCCCTTGCTGTCATGGATAATAATAAGATGTCATGGCTGATAGTTCCGCCTCTTTGGACCTCATGGTCATGCATTTTAATGAGTCCAGTCCGGCCAGAACCAGAGTGAAAGGCAAAGACTGAATGTCACATGGGAAATTTATAATGGAAGACTACAAATATTTATAAATGAGGAAGGAGGAGGTTCTTTTTACTCTGAGTTTTAGCTTTTCTCATCTTATCTCATCTTTACTGGGTGCACACTCTCTCACACAGACACTATATGGGGAAATTTAGAGCATTTAATTCAGCTTGAACCCATGTTTTTGGACTGTGCGAGGAAGCAGAAGAAACACAGAGAAGTCTGAGAAATCTCCAGATCAGGATTCGAATCTGGATCCCCATTGCTGAGAGGCAAACGTCCTGAGTACTACGCCACCATGCCGGGAAGTTTAAGCTTTTAATATAATAATCAAACGGTCATTACAGATTTCTATTTCTGAAAGCATCAAAGGTGTACATTTCTTAAATTTCATAGTAAAAGCCCCTCACTTAAATTTTTTCTACTCACAATCCAAAAGCAAAGAATATCTTGAAGGTGTGTACAGTGGTTCTCCGTCCCATGGGGTCATAGAACGGTTTGGCCTGAAAACACCTATGGAAACACGGGCACAGTATTTATTCTGTAGAAAAGCACCAGCCTCACATAAAAAGTTAATGCGAAGGAAAGATGTTTTCTGTGCGGCTGAACTCTTGGAAACCCAAAAATAAAAAACCCGGCTGCCAATGGCTTCTCTGTGAACCTCAGCTGAAGGGACTTATCGGTGGAGAGATCAATCAATGGCTCTTCTACAGAGAGTTTCTATCCATTCCTCAGTCGAGGACAATGCGCTTCTTGAAAAATCCTCCCGACATTGTTGACACCATGAAGATGAGCATGAATAAAGATACAGAGGTTTCACTTTCAAACTCCACCATTAGAAATTGTTACTCTCCATGGTGCTGAATCTGGCACAGCAAATTAACATTCATTTGTTCATTCATTATCTTCTGCTTAATCCTCTACTAGGGGTTGTGTGTGTGTGTGGGGGGGTCCCCATGCCCATCCAGGGGAGAACGTTTTGGGCGCTGGATGAATTATATTGGGATTTTAGTGGGATTTTAGCCTGGAATCTCCAGTGCTGTAAAGCGAACTTGCCAACCACAAGCTACTGTGCCACTTTTATCTCATTAATTGATGTTATAAGATTTACTTCTCGATCAGAAACCCTTCAAAGAACATGTTCTGGCAGCTTGATTGGAGAAAGTTAGTTCCTAAGTTTCCATCAAGTTGTATGTTTTTATCGCGTCAAATTATTCAAATTGCAGAAGCTTGTGAAATTCCAGCATTTCTTTTACTTTGGGATCAGCTCGCTCTGTGGGAAGAGTGAAATCCGTTAAGCTTCATTTCGCAGGCAGAACGAGCACACGCAACAGCCGCTGTAATACGTTCCTTGAAGTGCCACCAACATGGGTTTAGCTGAGCAAATTATATGGGAATGCTGGTGAGGGGCTGCACTCGCAGAGCGACTGTGAAAGCTTTTTTAATATGTTTGTGGTTGCCTGATCACATTGCGGATGCAAATCCTCACCTCCACTCCCAAACCGACAGGAAAAAAGAATCCTTCAGAGGAAAAGTTGGGTACACAGAATTAATGGGCCATGAAAGGAGAAGAAGAGGATGAAGTCAAATAAGTAAACAAGCGATTTGTCCTTCAGAAGGCATTAGCAGAGATCCGGTCATCTCCCACCTGCCCCTGCTGGACGGACTGAGTAAATGACAAACATTCTGATTAACATGTTACAATGATGATTAGTCGAGTGAAAGCTTTAGAGCATATGAGACACGGTGAGGTAGTGGTCATCACATCCGCCTCTCAGCGCTGAGGGTTGAAGTTCCAATCCCGAGCTGGGTGGAGTTTTCATAACTATATCCAAGTGGGTTTTGTCTGGGTTCTCCGGTTTCCTCCCACACTCCAAAACATGGACTCAAGGTGAAGTGGCTGCTCCAAATCTAAATTGCCCCTATCTAAATTGCCCCATCTAAATTGCCCCAAAGGCACAGTGGCTTAGTGGTTGGCACATTTGCCTCTCAGCACTGGGGATCCAGGTTTGAATCCCAATCTAAGTGGAGTTTCCATGTTCTAGCCATATCCATGTGGGTTTCCTCTGGGTTCTCTGGTTTCCACAGTCCAAAAATATGGATTCAAGGTGAATTGACTGATCTAACTATTGCCCCGTATAGTCTGTGTGTGTGTGAAAGAGTAAGTGTATGCCCTGTAACGTGTGGTAACTCCGCTTTGTATATGCCCACAATGACCCAGCAATGAGCGTTCAGTGACCTCATCCTAAATGCACTCAGTGCTGGATCAGTGACTGGCATCAGCTACCTGTACCAGTGCCAGACCCATGCCGGCTGTACTGCTCAATAAAGTCATTGCAGCCAATCGAATATCAGCATCATGAAGGATTTTGGAATAGGTTAGATGCTCACTTGCTCAGGGCAGGATCATTTGGATGAAGGTGATACAGGATACCTTCATCTTCTGCAGTTTCTAAAAAAAATCATTCTTCCCGATTCGTTTCCCTCATATCCACACACCCCCCCTCCCCTGCTGGAGCCAGACAGGGGCAACCTCAACCCGGCAGCTATAGAGGAGCTATACTTTAGCATGATTTAACAAGTCATGGCAAATAATTCTGCAGGATATTTGGCAATAAGTCAGGATCAAGTCTCCCAACGCAAGTCATACAACACAGGGATGCGAGGGAGAGTCCGAAATGATTTACTCTCTAGATCACCTTGATTGGTACTGGGCTGATATTTATCACCGGCACACAGTAACTTATTCTAATGTCAGTTCCCTCCAAACTCTTCACCGTAATGAGGGGACATAATTTTTCATCCCTGGCTCTGACACAGCCCAGTGTCTAGGAACCATTATCACAGACTTGTCAAGCACTCACAGTGTTATTCATTAAAGTCCTAAACGTCGAACAGAAAGCCTGCCAGGCAACGCCAAGTATTTGACAGATTTAATGCATCTGCTGGCTAACCGGGAGACGAAAGGAGAGAAAGCATAAAATAATCCTTCCGGCACTCGCACCCACTCATTTTAATGAGACCTCACTCCTAGTTGCCGGGTTACTGGTTACTGGATGGGTATACATAATAAACCGGCAACTCTGACCTGACATTTTGTAGGCATCACTTTAGGCTCAGCGCTCCTCATTTCGTCGACAGACATAATTAGCTTCAAATTATTTATGGCTGTGAAGCCGAGTTCTTCAAGTTTCCGTATGCGGTATGTTTTAATATGAGGCTTTTGCAAACATAATTAGTTAAATATTACTCGTTTTCACAAAACATAAACAGGTGGCATGGTGCTGCCGCAGTTAGCACTTCCGCAAGCGCGGTAACAGGGTCATGGGTTTGATCCCTGGCTGGT
Organism: Corydoras sp. C115; assembly: GCA_019802505.1. Classification (NCBI taxonomy): domain Eukaryota; kingdom Metazoa; phylum Chordata; class Actinopteri; order Siluriformes; family Callichthyidae; genus Corydoras; species Corydoras sp. C115. The sequence goes on from JAFMOC010000029.1 coordinate 3,971,297, forward strand.
GTCGGCATGTCCTCCCTGTGCCTGTGAGGCATTCTCAGGTTATGATGGTATTTCAAAGCCATTTAGCCTGACTGGACTTGTGGAGGATGCTGAAGCCTATCCCAGTAGTTGTTTGGCAAAAGATTAAACCTCTAAGCAGTCCTAAACAATAATCCATTCACTTCTATCTAAAATTGGTAACATTTTTTAAAAAGAGATGTCCCTCATGTTAAGACTTGATGGACAAATTCCAACCATGCATCCATTATCTGCCACTTCCCATTCCAGGGTCACAGAGAGAGGGGGGGGGGGTTCCCCAGGCTCATTCCGGGGGAGAACGTTTAGGGCGCTGGGCAGATACACCCAGGACAGGGCACACACTCACACAGACACTTACACTATATAGGGGCATTTTAGAGCAACCAATTCACCATGAATCCATGTTTTTGGTCTGTTGGAGTAAACTGGAGAACTTGGAGGAAGCCATGTTCCATGTCCATGTTCTCCCTGTGTCTGCATGGATTTTCTCCGGGTTCTCCGGTTTCCTTACACAGTCCAAAACATGGATTTAAGTAGAACTGAGTGATCTAAATTGCCCCATATAGAGTGTGCTTGTGTCTGTGTGAGTGAGTGTGAGTCCAGTAATAGTGTGAGTCCAGTAATAGATGTCTGTGTGAGTCCAGTAATAGATGGACGCCCTGTTCTGGGTGTATCTGCCCGGTGCCAGAAATGTCCTCCACTGGATGAGCATGGGAACCCCCCCCACAACCCTAATGGAGGATTAAGCGGAATTCAATAAATGAATGAATTAATACACAATATTGTCCTTCCATAATCCTGCAGGATGTCTGGACATCTGTAAATAATGTCCCGAGGTCCATGAAATGAATCCCAGCCGTCTTTCCCGTCAGTCTCTTCTGTTCTAGTTTTATACATTTATTATTCTCCAGCATGTTACTGACCTTAGCAGTGATGGACGTAAACGAAGCGAGCTGATTTTAGATTATATGTCACATTTCAGCTCGCCGCCGAGGTCTTCAGAAGCGAGAGAGGTTAAATCGTTCTGTTTTATCTTTTAAAGGTCCTCACTGTCAGCCACACTGGCTTCCCATCAGCATTCGGTTTTATTCTCCACCCTTTCTTTATCCGGCAGATGGCACGTCATGCGACACTTTCAGCTATGTTTGGCAGATCAAGGGCCTCCAGTTCCGTCTTCGGCCCTTTCATCCTGACATAAGTGTTACATGTCTATACTCCTGCTGTCTAGAACGCTGTATCGATCACGTGCCGTTCGGCTCACATGTTTAGGTGCAACAAGGAGAGGAATCACATATACTCCCTTTAACAGCCAATGAGAACAAGTGAAGAGAGTGAATTTATACCAAGTTTTTTATCCACCAATATACAAACACGCCAGAGGTATGTGATCACCTGACCCATCATTTTCTTTTAAACTTATGAACAGTGAACATATGTACTTTCCATAGCATGACATACACAAATAGATAGATGTTAAGCAATTCTTTAATTGCTATATGGGGTTTGGTATGTTCTCCATCCACTATAACCATCACCACCACTGGATTTGGATTGGACTGCATATTTTACTGAATTATGTGAGTGCATCAGACATTTACTCAATGAAGTTGATTATTTTAATTAGGACTGTGGGGGTGCTGGAGCCTATCCGAGCACTTAATGGGTAAAAGGCAGGAGAAGTGGGTGGTACATTATAGGGTAAACACACAGACATCCACATCCACATCTGTTTAGTGCCTCCATTGGACCTTCTAACATGTTTTTCTACTGTGATCAGAAAGCCGAAACTCATACAGACATGGGGAGAACATGCAAACTTTTATTCCCCAATAGAGGAATATTAAAATCTTAATATATGCAACATTAGATGTAGCCCTTGGGTGGCATGTTTGTCTCTTGGTGCTGTGACAGCTGTAAAGCCTATTTCTTTAATTACTATGTGAAGTTTGGTATGTTCTCCAGCCACTACAACAATCAACCCTTCTGGTTTTGGATTGGACTCTTTTAAAAGCCTGCATAGTTTATTGAACTATATGTCTGAGTCGAGTTTCCATGTACTCCCGGTGTTCATGTTTGTTTCCTCTGGGTTCTCCGGTTTCCTCCACAGTCCATGGATTCAAGGTGAATTGGCCGCTCTAAATTGGTCCTATTTAGTTTCTGTGTAAATGAGTGTGTGCCATGCTAGGGATTGGCACCATATCCTGGGTATATCTCCCAAGCCCCTGAAACGTGGGAACCGGCCCGTGACCCTAGTAAAGGATTAAACTGAAGATAATGAGATGAGATGAGATTTGGCCCTCGTTTTGACCAGGAGTATGTTTTCAGCCCTTCAGAACCAAAACCGCACCCCCAGATCTTACTTCAGCTCGGTGGGTCACCTTTATCAGCCAGTAAAATGAAAGCTGTGCTGCGTCACCCCTGTCCTGTTCACACTTCAGATTCCCAGCGCTTCCATCATTTCACCTGCAGTGAACCACAATTATAGCGAAATTGTCCTCTTCAGTCACCACTCCACTCCTCCATCCTTTCATTTTGCTCCTCTCTCATCGTATTGCTTTCACGAGCGGCGCTGTGCGGCAGCATCTGACCCGCCTGGCTTCTAGTGCTCTCTGATGTTGGAAAAAATCTTTGATGCTGTTCTTTTCCTCCCGCTTATATTGGTGCGCAGGTGCACGAGTTGAGGTGGCAAAGCCCAGCTGCGCAGGACCAATTTCACACCTTTCAACACGAAGCTCTGTTTGCAAAAACGCCCCGTCGCACCTGCATATTTACATAACCCAAGCGTTCCCACCCTCTGCACTTGACAAACAGCTGGAGGAAGCTTTAATTACATTCCACCGCCTGATAAATTCCAACCTGAGCTTTATTAAAGATGCGAGTGGGAATCTGCCGTCTTCTCTGAATGTCTTTACAAACAAACGTGATTGTTGAGGTGGCGCAAAGCTGGACGGGATAAACACACACTACAGAAATATCATTAGTGTTTCAGAGCCCGTCTGGAGGCCTGGCTTTTGGGTAAGTTACTGTATTCCTGGGCCACACCTACCCCCCGGCATGATGCCTGCCATGTTTACATTTTCATTTGGAACTTACAAAGCAAGCACAGCGTTGGCCACAGCATGCCTGGAGGAATAAGGGTTAAGAATTTTGCTCAAGGGTTAAGAATTTTGCTCAATTTTGCTCATTGCTAACTTCAGTCAAACTGGGATTTGAACCCACAACCATCAGATTGATAGCCAAACATCCTGATCACTAAAATATATAATATTGTGAAAGTGGCCAATAAAGGGACTCAAATCTGATTAAAAATTATCAAAGTGTCGGATTCAATGTGTTCTCGATTGCCCCCCCACATTCAGGGCAAAATATGGATTTGAGTCACTTCAGCACGCTGGTGTGAACATCACCTCATCTCAGTTTATCTTCAGTTTAATCCTCTACTAGGGTCACATGGCAGTTCCCAATGCCCATCCAGGGGAGAACGTTTCAGGGGCTGGGCAGATACAACCAGGACATGGTGCCAATCCCTAGCATGGCACACACGTATTTACACAGAAAGTAAATAGGGCCAATTTAGAGCGGCCAATTCACCTTGAATCCATGTTTTTGGACTGTGGAGGAAACCGGAGAACCCAGAGGAAACCCACACCGGGACATCGGGAGAACATGCACTCGGTCTGGATGCCGACGCCGAGTTAAAACTCTCATCTGGATCTAAATTGTTTTCATTTTGAAATCTCCGGTTTGCCATCAGCTTAAGTGGTTAGGGTCGAGAAATTGTGCCAGTTATTTAGTGTAGCATGCCGAGCACATAGCAGGTCGTATTTAACAGAAGAGAATTATGATGGATCTGTTTTGGCAGAGGGAGAGTGAGGAAGTCATGCGTCATTTGCCTCTTTGTCACAGGCACGAACATAAGATGAACTGGAATTTTCCAAAGGACGCATGGCTGGGTCGTATTACTGTACCAGGGATCAGATTTGCAGGCGGTAATAAATCAATTCAGAGCCTGGGGAATAGATTGGCATAACAGGGGCACACTTTTGACAAATGAGATGTGAAAACAATCAGTGAATAATGGCAGGCCCCCTCATAGGATTTGACTTTGTAAGAGTGTGTATCTGTGTCTGTGTGTGAGAGTGTGTGTGTGGCACCAGGTCTGCAATAATATCTCCATAAAGCAACCTCTTCAGCCAAACTCTGACTTATAATTATGTTCTGAGACAGAATCCTTACACACCGTCAGAGGAAAGAGCACGAAGCAGCATTGCACCGTTCACATTTCCGTCCACGTGGCTTCCGTTTACTCACACGGGGTAATCTGGAGGATTGGAAAGTCGTTTTTTAAGCATGTGTCTTGGGGTAGTGATTTGGTTAAATTTGCTTCCACTCGGGGAATTCATTTGCACAGACGTCGCGGAGGAGGATGGTCTGAAGAGCGAATTGCATCCTGAAAATGAATAGGTTTCATCCACTTCTCCTCTCTTGCATTGTCGAGCGTTCAGAGATCCCAGTAGGTAATGAAATGTTGAGATACAGAGACGCACATGAGCTCCGTTCTGTGCTTTAATCCCAAAGAACCACTGTGAGGTACATGGCAACCGTGCGTGCTTGTAGTTCGTCATCATATCAAATGTAACCACAGTGCAACATGTTCACGATCATTCCACTGAATGACATTACATAACAGGACTGTACATAGCAGACTGACAAGTAAACAAACTTGTAGAAGACAACACACAGCGTTAACCATGATGCATCACACCTGGGGCAACATCTAAGCAACACTCCAACAACACACCACCATCCCATCAGTGCTGGAAATCATTCACCACCCAAATAACACCCGCTCTGTGTGGGTTCTGCACATTGGAGAGCAGAATCAAGCGAATTAGAGAGTCTGTATGTAGAGATACTAAAATGGGCTGTAAGTGTACCTAATAAAGTTGCCAATTTACAAACAATACCAGTGAAACATTTGATCACGCCCCCTTCTTGCGCCATTCTCTGTAGTCCATCTGTTTTTTTTGTTTGTTGTTAATCCCCTGTTGGTTCTCTGTTCTCTATTGGTCAGGAGCATCACAGAACAGGTAGACCTTGGGTGGTGGATTGTTTATTGTCAGTTCTGCAGTGACACTGATGTGGTGAGGGGGGGTTTAGTGCAGCAGTGCTTTACCTCAGTGACACTGCTGGGATAGGAATAATGCACCCACCAAATAACCCCTGCTCTGTGGTGGTACTATTGGGGTCTGACCATTAGAACAGAGTAAAGGGGACGTACACAGCATGTACTGTAGAACACACACAGACGGACTACAGAATGGAATTGGAGAACTACAAAGTCCATCTTTACTGTTAGAGGACAAAACGTAGGTGTGTTCATAGAATGTGTTGTGTGTGTTTTTCAGCTCTGATGATAAAGAACCCAAATATTCTGTTTTTTTTTTTAAAGAATCGCACATCATCATCAGTTCTGCCTACATCTGTACTCCTTCTAGCTATTGTTCAATATACGGGTTTGTGTGCATGTGTGTGTGTGTGTGTGTGTGTGTGTGTGTGTGTGTGTGTGTGTGTGTGTGTGTGTGTGTGTGTGTGTGTGTGTGTGTTTTATCACTCACATAGAAAGTCTGTCATTCTGACTCCTGTTTCACCCTGCCATCTGTCTCCCAAATCCCAGCTCTCCTGCTGTTCTCCACCATCACGCTCCCCGCTGAAGCCGATTGGCTGATGATGATCCCTGCTTAGCCCTGATTCACTGAACGGCTCACCATTGGCTGCAGCTCACCCGCTTGCAGGAAGCCGTTATGCTCAGGAACTGATCAACTCATCAACTGTATTGTACTGATGCCAACATCTGTGAAAACCAAAAGTGCAGAGTTCCTTTAAATCATGCTGACTACGGAAGTTTGTTACAAACCTTTTTCAGTTTAGAAAAAAAATATTTACATAAGTTAAAGTAGCAGAACAGCATTATCTTCTTCTTTTGGGGGGGGTCCCATTTTAATCTGGGGAGAACATTTCGGTTGCTGGGCACTATCTTTACACACTATATATGTCTATCTTTACACACTATATAGGGGCAAATTTAAAGCAGGCAATTGACCTTGAATCCATGGTTTTGGACTCCCAATCTGGGTTGAGATTTTCTGGAGAACCCCAAAAAATCCACATGGACCTGAGGATCTTTTTGAAGTTCTCCAGATTCTCCAGTCAAAATATAGGGTTCAAGGTAAATTGGATGCCTCTATCTAAATTGCCCCATATAGTGTGTAGTGTATGTTTGTGTATGTGACAGTGCTCAGCAATGGACTGGCACCTATCCTGCGTGTATCTACCCAATAGCAGTGCATCTACTCTGCCCCCCCCCCGCAACATTTGTTTAGTATTAGGTGAAATATAATGAGATGAAAAACATATGCAGATATAAGGAGAACATGCAAACTCCACACTAAATGTAATCATGCCATCTTTTAAACAATCAGATTAATTCATGCCCAGTGTTACCCATCATGCCACATCATCTATACTTTAAACTCATGTGTTAAGTATTTTAAAACCCAAACACATTATTGTATTATTGCTCCAGTTCCTATCCCATCATTCCCTTTTTGTGTTTCTTTGATGTCTTTTTAACCACAGGTCACATCAACCTCGACCCCATTCTGTTTCATGTAGTTTGTACACATCGTCGCTGCAGATTTTCTTCACTTACTTCCCTGTAATGGTCCCTCACCTGGCCCCTCGCTTTGTTTTCGGTTCACAACTTGCCTCCACGGTAACTCAGGGTCCTGATGAGGTGTGAAATCATTCGAAGACATTTCATAAGGTCAGCCTTACGTGAGAGGGTTCAGAGGGGGTTTGATCAGGGATGGCGCATGATGAGGAGTCTCAGAGGTTTCCTTCTGATGCCTGGTGAATGAATTGAAGTGCAGATTGCTTTTGAGGTTCAGCTTGGTGGGGCAGCTGCAGGGAGGAAACTCTGGACAATACACAGACTCCAGGTGTCCAAATCTCAGAGCACTTCCCACACTGTCGGCCGGGTGATGGAATTAATGGGAGGACATTGGAGCGTGAGGTCGACCCAGACGCACGGTCTCACACACATCTGAACCACTGTGGGTTTTATAACTCGTTAGTGTAAAGATGTGAATCATCAGCTAACGTTATGATACACTGAGATGTGGCATTATTTAATTTGGGTAATTTAGGACTGCAAACATCTTAATGTTGTGAGTACACAGTGTTTTTCATGTCTCCACCTCTGATGGCTTTTAAAATTTAATGTGCATAAGCATCACACACAGGCAAATAGTTAATTACACTATAACACCACACTATAAATTACACAATCATTTAATTGGACCACTTATTTAAGGTGCAGAGGTTAGCACTAACAGGTGGCATGCATGGCGTAGTGATTAGCACATCCGCCTCTTGGCGCTGGGGATCCAGGTTTGAATCCAGATCTGGGTGGAGTCTCCATGTTCTCACCGTGACCACATGGGTTTTTTTGGGTTCTCTGGTTTCCTCCCACAATCCAGAAACATGGATTTCAGATAAATTGGATGCTCTAACCTGCCCTTTATAGTGTGTGAGGGAGTATGTGCCCAGCGATGGATTGGCCCCCTGCAGTGGGGGTATCTTCCCAGCACCAGAAACACTCTCCCTTGGATGGGCATGGCCCCCAAGGACCCTAGTCCATGGTATAGGATTAAGCAGAAAATAAGGAATTAGATAAGGTTAGTCAGACCACTTAACAGCCAGAAAGTCCTGGGTTTGATTCCCTTGTGGGGCACACAAACTTCCATCAGGTTCTCCTGTGTCCCCCCACAGTCCAAAAACATGGATCTAAATTGCCCCTATATAGTGTGTGTGTCTGTTTGAGTGAGTGTGTGCCCAGTAATGGATTGGCACCCTGTCCTGGATGTCTCTGCCCAGTGCCCAAAACCTTTTCCTCGAATGGTCATAGGGAACCCTCCCCATGACCCTAGTAGAGAATTAAGTGGAAGATAATGAGACGAGTTGAGACATTCGTTTGGTTCTTTAAAAAATTCACCCACATTATTATCTGATAGTATAATCATACGACTGACTATCATTCATCTCTACAGGATCATTTTCGGGATCAACCCTTCTAACCTCCTGATTTTTACCACCTTCAATTAAAACCTCTTTCCCGAATATTACCATCTTTAAGACCATAGTAAATCTGTTTTAGTGGCTTTCAGTGAGACAGAGTTCTCTCACAAAGACATATGCTGTAGCTTATGGAAGCAGGACATAATTAAAATGGAGGAAAAGGTCTAAAAAAGATCAGAGGGCCATTTCCGTCTCAGCACCTCGTCCCCAGCTGGAAACGAAGACAGCGAGAGGGAAACTGCAAAAGTCAGAAAAATCAATAACACTGACCATAAAGCAGCGTAGTGAGGATCGAGCAACGGGTCACTGGTTAGTTCCTTAAAAGCGTTTCCACCAGGTACTGCCCGTTACCTCTAATTAGAGCGGGAGCTAGACTTTACTCCAGTGAGAGAAACCCGGCTCCGGAATGAATCCTACACGGATGTATGAGAGATAAATGAAAGCCACTTGTTTCCGAAAGATTTGCTGATTCAAGCACTGACTCGTTAAATGAGAACTGAGGGAATCTCAGTCACAACTGAAAGATTTGCTGATTTAAGCACTGACCTGCTGAACCGGAGAGGTGACAAGACTGAATGCTTCAGTCAATTCTTTGACTCTTAGCCAATAACCCACTCCATCAATGAGCACGGCCCATCCACATGAGCACAGCTTGAGCTTCTTTATAAACATGGGTCTTGTCATGACATGACACTGAGTAATACACTGCAGTACCTAATGCGCTGTTTCCCGTCATGGGACACCTATACTTATTGTCAGTGTCTTGTGAGGGCCACATGTCACTTATGATGTGAGGTTGTTCTATCTTGGAAAATGTCATATCGTGTTCCATTGTGAGGTAATAAAGGGCGGTAAATTTGCTGGATTTCTGTACATGTCATTTCATACCGCTTTGAAGTCTCAGGAATAACATCAAGTCAAATTACGCCAGTTAAACAAGCATGGTGAAGCTTCCTCCCTCACCATGAAGCTGTTTTCGGTCTGCTGAAGCTTGAATCCCATTTCATGCACTGTCTTGTGCACTAAGGAAATGTGTTTTTCTTGCCTTTGTAGTGAGCCTATAGCAAAAAGCATAAAGAGGATGCTGCAGGATTCCACTTAGAGGCACTACATGCTCAGATGTATTCTCACTCACACTGCACACAAACTGAGACTCCCATGACTTTTAATTTAAAAGTTTCTTACTTGTTTCTTGCTCCCACTTGCTTTTGAGAAGCATTAAGAAAAAGGTTCCCCATGCCCATCCAGGGGAGAATGTTTCGGGTACTGGGTAGAAACACCCAGGACAGGGCACACACTCATTCACACAGACACACTATATAAAGGCATTTTAGATAGGGGTAATATATAGCAGCCAATTTACATTGAATCCATGTTTTTGGACTGTGGAAACCCATGCGGACATGGGGAGAGCATGCAAACTCCACCCAGATTGGGATTCCAACCTGGATCTCCAGACCTGAGAGGCAAACGTGCTAACCACTATGCAACAATACCTTTCCAATTTTTGAAATGTTGCCAGTTCATTCAAAACAGTCTCAGTGAGGTCAAACACCGATGCTCAGTGTCTGAGTTCAGGTTCCTCCACATTAAACTTGCCCTGTGCAGTCAGACACAGTAATGTGAAGGATTTAATACTGGTCTATCTTTATGTCCAAGGAACCACCTGAATTTAATAACTGACAGATTTGTCATTACATTATACCTACATACATACATACAAACATACTGTACATACAAATATATATATAGCACTTGCTAATTTGGGATTTTTTCTTAATGAACAAATCTTGCAGCGTTAATTATTTACAAATTGATCAGGTTTAGCTCTTTCACTCAGAAAGTCCACATTCACTGAACTACAGAAGTCTGAACACTGCAGTGATATTGATGTAGAGGTCAGAAGGCTTCACTGAGGGAGCTTGCTGCTGGCTAAACAATGATTCAGGACCCCAATCTGCTGGAATTGCACAGTCCTTATGTCCAGAATGGAGCAGAAACCCAGCAGTGGAGACACACACACACACACACACACACACATACAGTATATATGTATAATGAATCAGAGCCTGGGAACCACACATTGCTGATACACAGATGCTCCATCCCAGATCTGCTCCCTGATCTTCAGATTCTCGAACTACACGGCAGTATCCTCTCTCCTCTTCTACTCAACCTTCCTGTACACACGGATTACTGTTACTGTCGCTGATTGATGCCGGTGCAGAAGATGCTGAGATGTGTTTCTCTGAACACTGCAGTGATAATGATGTAGAGGTCAGAAAGCTTTCCTGAGGGAGCTTGCTGCTGGCTAAACGATGATACAAGCCCCCCATTCTGCCGGAATTACACAGTGCTTATATCCAGGGTGGAGCGGAAACTCAGCGGTGGGTGACTGTGAGGAAGGCACAGTCATTAGAAATGAAGGATCGTTAATAGCCAGGATCCCATTGTTAGCTTTATCACGTCATTAAGCAAACACAACAGACTTTATGACTAGATATTTATACATTTACTGGTAATATGCCGCTGCAATTTAGCCTGCAAGTGTGAAAATGCTCATGTGTCAGCTTAATGGCAGTGTTTATGGCAGATCTGAGAACAGTGACTGAAAATTCTTGTCTTAAGGAAACTAGACATGAAAGTACTTGAAAGTAAACCTTATATTAACCTATGGAAACCTAATCAATAAGCACGATTAACCCTAATCATGTCACCGGGAATCCCTAGCGTGGCTTAGTGGTTAGCACGTTTGCCTCTCAGTGCTAGGGATTCCCGGTTCGAATCCCCATCTGGGTGGAGTTTCCATGTTCTCGTGTCTGTGTGGGTTTCCTCCGGGTTCTCCAGTTTCCTCCCACAGTCCAAAAACATGGCTCAAATGAATTGAGTTCTCCAAATTGCCCCATATAGAGTGTGTCTGTGTGAGTGAGTGTGTGCCCAGCGATGGATTGGCGTCCTGTTCTGGGTGTATCTGCCCAGTGCCTGAAATGTTCTCTCCTGGATGGGCATGGGGAACCCCCCCGCGACCCTAATATAGGATAAAAGTGGAAGATAATGAATGAATGAATGAATGAATATCGTCTCATTACCTTCTGCTTAATCATCTACTAAGATCGTGCCCATCCAGGGCAGAACTGGACTTTGGGCACTGGGCAGATACACCCAGGACAGGGCGCCAATACATTACTGGACACACACACACACTATATAGGGACATTTCATAGGGACAATTTAGAGCAGCTAATTCACCTTGAATCCATGTTTTTGGACTATGGGAGGAACCCTAATATGCCGCAGTGCCACCCTGATTACATATATAATGCCTGCATGGGGTTTCTGTGAGGTCTCCGGGTTCCTTCTCCATTTAAAGACATGTCATCAAATAAAATAGAGATGCTTATAGTGCTTACCAAAACGCTGCCACTATGACGACAGAAAGAGGAACAGCCAAAAGCCAAAGATCAGAGAAACCCAAACATTTTTTTGTTGCTGCTAGTAAATATACCAGGCCAAAATTAGAGGGGGGCAGAAAAAATGCATTCTGACTTCAACATCACTGTAGTTCTTTCTATTCTTCTACACAGGATGTGAACTTTTGTGCTTATCTTGTGAATGGTGCTTTGAATTCTAATCCTAATTTGACTTGCACCTCTGGCGTCGGATAAAAAAAAGCAAACGCAGATTGATCGGTTTCTTTTTAAATGGCACAATGAATGCCAGCCGGTGCTTTTCCCTCACTCCCCCTGCACATGGGCACCGCTGACATTTTATCTGTGACTGTTTAGAACATTTCATTATCATTTTTCAGTCCCTATCATCTGCTTGGTTTTTAATACAACTGACTTTAAACCGACTTAGATGAAAGAGGTACTGATAGGGCTGCTGGCAGACGGCGATATCACAGAGATACCTTTAATAAGCCATTCTCAACCAGTGGGCTTCTGAGCATCTGGTGGTGGACCATGAACAGCCAGTGATTAGATTCAAAAGGGAACTGAATAACCACAGCAGGGCTTACCTGTGCATAATGGCTGAGCAAGTTTATCCCTTACTGGTAGTTGTTAACCTAATAGAAGTAGGTTTCATTGGTTTCATGGAGTTTATAACATTCATTCATTCATTATCTTCTGCTTTTATCCTATATTAGGGTCGGGGGGGGGTTCCCCATGCCCATCCAGGGGAGCGTCTCGGGCGCTGGGCAGCAAATCTATCGTTGGGCACACACTCACACACACACTCTATATGGGGCAATTTGGAGAATTCAATTGACTTGATCCATGTTTTTGGACTGTGGGAAACCGGAGAACCCGGAGGAATCCCACGCGGACACGGGGAGAACATGGAAACTCCACCCAGATGGGGATTCGAACCGGGAATCCCTAGTGCTGAGAGGCAAACATGCTAATCACTAAGCCACCTTGCCGCCCGAGTTTATAACACGCTGCTCCTATATCTATGAAGAATTTCAAACCTGGGTTGTTGGTTTAAATCCCAGGTCCAATGAATTTACCCATGTGGGTCCTTAAGCAAAGCCCTTAACCCTCATTTCTCCAGAGGTGCTGTATGGCCGACTATGTGATCTGATGTCATACTTGGGATAAAAGTGTTTGCTAAATGACCTAATTATTTCCAATCACCAGGGGTGGGCAAACTTTTCGACTCACTGGCCACAATATGGATCAATAATTTAAAACAGAGGCTGGGCCGGGATCATATCAATAGCTTGCTGGAGTGTAAACTAATAATAATGACATTTAACAACCATTCCATAAGAGGTCTTATAAGAGGGATTATTGTAAAAAAAAAAAACCCAGATTATTGTTTTATTCTGTCCAATATCCAGGGCCAATAAATAAAACTTAAAGGACTCTTTTTAACTTGCAGACTATAAACCCGTCAATCAGTTCCACAGACAGGTCAGTGCGCTGTATGGCTTATTAAACACTCGGCACCCCTTCGGAATTAAACCCCGGAATCCACTTTTCTTTTCTTTAGTCTGCTAATTTTTTCAAAAGGGCTTAAAAGGCAAAGCCCAAAATTGAAATAGAACATAAAACACCTCACCAGTGAAGTAACACCCATCTATAAAAGGAACACAAGTAAGATCTAATAATAGAATATTTTGCAGAAGTTCTTCAGGCTGGATTAAAAAGCCTAATGGGCCGCATCTGCCCCGCCGGCTGTAGTTTGCCACCTCTGGTCCACATAGGTCAACAATCCTGCAGAATCATTTAAAAACCTTGTTGTGTACATGCATCAACACATTGTTGTGGTTCCATGGGTCACATGTGTGACCAACTGGGTATATCTAATAAAATCCAGTGTATAGTTATAAAGAAGGGCGGCACGCTGGCTTAATGATTAGCATGTTCTCTGAGCGCAAGGGATTCCCGGTTCGAATCCCCATCTGGGTGGAGTTTCCATGTTCTCGTGTCAGCGTGGGTTTCCTTCAGGTTCCCCGGTTTCTTCCCACAGTCCAAAAACACATAGTCAAGCCAATTGAGTTCTCCAAATTGCCCCATGTAGAGTGTGTATGTGTGCGTGTCTGTGTGCCCAGTGATAGATTGGCGCCCTGTCCTGGGTGTATCTGCCCAGCGCCCGAAACGTTCTCCCCTGGATGGGCATGAGGAACACCCCCGCGACCCTAATAGAGGATAAAGCGGAAGATAATGAATTGATGTATACTTATAAAGTTCACGGTGACACTGACATGTGGGTGAAACTCAAACTCTCATATAAATGGAGCACTGAAGATGATTTCCTCATGCACTAAATTAAACTGCCTGCTCAGATCCACCGTCTGCCTCACACCCGACCTCGACGGTCTGCTCCCACAGCAGCCGCTAGCAATTACCCTGCCAAAGTTTAATTAGCAAACAATATCAGTGCCTGAGCGCCCGCGTGGCGTTTTAACTGTAATTCCACTGTTTGTTTCCTTTTCCTTTTAAGCGCGCACCATGATTTGTACTTAGTACTGTTTTTATCGAAAGCTGAATAAGTGCAAATCCTTGGCAGTAAAAAGCCAAAGGAGAGACGGACAAGATGTTTGAAATGCAAAACATGCTAATGCTACGGAAACAATTCTCTTTGAACAAGTCAGGAACCCCTGCTGAGTTCGTTTAGAAAATTGGAATCCCTTATCCTGTTATTAATACCTCGCTTTTTACAAACTGCTTTCTCCTCTGTTTACGTCTCTCTATGCTCAGATGGCAGCTGTATACAGAAGCTGATCGTTAAATAAAGAACCGGCTGCCTCAGCTCCAATGTGTTCAGATGCAGCACTTATTATTAGGAATAATATTATATTAAATATCCTTTCAGATACAGAGCAATACATTTGCCATGTGATTTCCTTAAACATAGTGTATATAGTATCACAGAATTTTTGAGGGGAGCGTTTAACATCTGTTAAATATCAGCGAGAATAAAGTAAGCCTTGCTGTAAGACCGTGATTATGTACACCATCTGCTAACATACATACAACTCCATTCATCTGCTTTAAATGTTTGTTCAACAAAACAGTGTATATATATATATATGCCCAGCAATAGTTTGCTTGGGTTTTTATAGTATGCCCAGCAATAGTTTGCTTGGGTTTCCTCCCGGTTTTCCGATTTCCTGCCATGTCCAAAAACATGAATTCGGGGTAAGTTGGCTGCTCTCAATTGCCCCTATCTAAATAACATAAAATATTTAAATGATAAGAAAAAAAAGGATTCACTGTTTAGTAAAAACAAATAAATGTGGACCTGCTGCATCCCTGTGTCCCATTTATTTCATTATTATTTTAGACTCCGACGTTCATTTGGCATTCCGAACTGTGTTGCTAGGTTTAACAACATGCCCATTGAGCTTTGATCTACAGCATCGTTTTAGTCGGGAAATAGTAAGTAATTAGCCATTATGGACTGAATGGGGAAGATTATGGTGAGTGGAGCAGGTTTTGTACGGAGGTTATTTCCAGCCTCAGACACCAGGTCCAGCGTGGCCGACATTGACGATGATACATGTTCCCCCGGAGACAGGCCAAATTAGCAGTCAAGAGTAGCCCTGTATATGAGTGCGTGATCTAAATGCTCTACTAAAAGATGATGAGCTTGGCTGCTTTAAAGGAAACCGTTGGTCTGCAGAATATAAATTGGTGCATCTGAGGGGAACAGCTTCATTCAGACAATTCCATTAGAATATTCTTTGGTGATTAGTGGAAGATATTCGAGGTGTATTTACATTTAAGTGTCTGTAAAGTCCAGGACGATGCTGGTAGATGTTTCACTGCAGTGGGTTGGGATGAGATGACAGAAATGAGACATTTAATTAAAAGAACTAAATAAATCGTCGTTGTTTTAACAGTTAGGCCATGCCCCCTTCTCACTCCATTCTCTATTTCCTCCACTTGCCATATAGATGGACTTTGTAGTTCTATAATTACAGACTGTAGTCCATCTGTGTTCTTTGTTTTTGTTATGGAGCATCACCGAACAGGTAGAATTTGGGTGGTGGATTGTTTATTGTCAGTTCTGCAGTGACACTGATGTGGTGAGGGGGGTTTTAGTGCAGCAGTGCTTTACCTCAGTGACACTGCTGGGTTAGGACTAAAGCAGCCACCAAATAACCCCTGCTCTGTAGAACACAAACAGATGGACTACAGAATGGAACTGGAGAACTACAAAGTCCATCTTTACAGGAAATGGAGCAAAAAAGAGGTGTGGCCAAACTTTTGACTGGTACTGTACATATGTACAGCTATGCCACAGCAATGATGCTACAGTGCAGGGGTAATTACAAGCATGCTCTGATACTGCATTCCAAACAGGTATTAACGGAAACCCACACGGACACGGGGAGAACATGGAAACTCCACCCAGATGGGGATTCGAACCGGAAATCCCTAGCGCTGAGAGGCGAACGTGCTAATCACTAAGCCACTGTGCCGCCTGGCTTTTATAACAAACTAATATAATTTGTGGAATGAAAACCTCGTGTAACGCACTTTGCCGTTTCCTGTCCGACGCCTCTGTTAGTATTTCAGATGTTTCAGCCTGCATTTGCTTTCATAGGAAGGCAGTGAAAAGATCTCCAGTAAAGCTGCATGTAATAACCTCGACTCTTTCTTGATCTGCGCGAAATGGAAAAACAAACAATCAGCACGAGATTGAAAGAACACACAACTTTAACACCTCGGACTCACATTCTTACCTGGAAAAGTCCACTGCTGCGTATCTCGAGCATTTCGAGGTCATTTTTAAAACAGGTTTCTTTATTGAAATCAAAGGTGCTTACGTTTCCTGGCTTGAATAGTCCTCCTCGTCCTTTTCGTCTGCTGATCAGGGGGAATTAATTCAAGGTGAGCCGCAGGAAGTTGAGCTTTTAGAAGTCTCTTGGACTTCTTTAAGAACTTGAGAACCATTTTGGGTTCAGAACGAATGTCACAGCATCGGTGTCCCAATAGAGAGTTTGGTGAATGTGTTAGAATGTTATTCTGTGAAGGTCGACTAACGTACTAAGCATTTCATGGCCTTTTGCTCAGTGAGTACTGAGAAAAAAGACTCCAGCAGCCAAGGTGACCAGGATTTAAACAATTATAACATAAAAATATTAAATAATAAATAAAAATATAAAATAAATAACAAAGCAGAGGTTTACAGTCTCCTCTCATTATCTTCTGCTTAGTCCTCTACTAGGAGGGTGATACACACTCATTCTGGGTAGAACGTTTTGGGCACTGGGCAGATACACCCAGGACAATGTGCCAATCTATTGCTGAGTTTACATTCAATCACACAGACACACACATAGGGGCAATTTAGAACAGCCAACTTACCTTAAATCCATGTTTTTGGCCACTGGGAGAAAACCGGAGAACTTCTAGTCACATGGAAACTCCACCCAGATCGGGATTTGAACCTGGATCCCCAGCACTGAGACGTAAATGTGGAGCAGAGGTTTAAAATATTAAACAATAATGCAATTCATTTGATTTTTGGTAGAACCCAAGTCCAGGTGTGCTATGGTTCTAAGGGTGTGCTATGGTACTAAAAACAAAGCACCCTTACATCCTCCACCCCACACTTACACCATCCAGCCCGATTAATTTATATACTTCACCCTGTTTGCCCTTTCTATTTTGCCTCCCCTCCTTCTGATTTGTATGATTTGTGGCTCGGCTCATGTTTGGCTTTAGCTTCTGTTCACTTTTTGGTGAGATGAGAGATTAATGGGGCAACTTGGTGAAAAATCATTCATCTACCCAACCCCATTTTGGGAAAAATAGGTAATTGAGTATTTGTAGCCATGACAAACTGCTCCAGGGGACCAAAAATTGTTGTCATGGAAACAAAACGTCCTGATCAACATCTGTCTGACTTGTCAAGGCTGCAAGCCCCTTTTAAAGCGAGTCGGTTTCTTTGTCAACATCCAATTAAAAGTCTTGATGGGTCCAAAATCCGAATGGGCAGGGCAGTTGGAGAACGCTTTCTGACGTGAATTGCATTTGACAGGGGTGTTACAGCTCCATCAGAGCGTTAAATCAGCACAAATAAAGTTGCCTTTGAGCTGACATTGATTTCAAAGAATGTGTATCATTTCATCAGCTCTTCTGCACACACTCGACACTTCTGCACACTTCTGCTCAACCTACCGCATGAGCAGGATCTCTGCACTTCAACACAATTCCAGCTTTAACGCTAACCTTGGAGAAAGGCACGGAGGGAATGCTATTCATGGGTTCTATGTGTTGAGCGATGTTCATGGGTACAGCTGACAGTCTGATGAGAGTGAGTCTGGATTGGTGGCACTGCACCAGCAGTATCTGCAGGCTATTGAAAGTTTGTGTGTGGGCGGGGGGTAGGGGGCTGGGGAGTGGCGAGAGGGTGCCATGTACGATATTAAAACCAGTGCTTCATGTGCAACAACCAGGTCATGGACAGATGCAGCCATCATGAAACAGCAGAGGGGGAAATTATATGCTGGGAGCAAATAACAAATGAAGTCCTATTTTGAAAAGTTGGATGCTCTTAACTTTATGGGATCAGAAGACGTTGAATGGCCCACTATGCGTTTTGTAATGCTGGTAAAAACACCTGACTGAACTGGGGGTATTTTTTGGGAGGATGTATGAGTAAGCGAAAATGCACATGGGAACAACATTGGGCTGAATAAAGAACCTTGTGGAACATCGTGTTGCATTCTTTATATCCTGAGCGAGGGAATTTGGGGTGAATTTGATCGGTTTACTGAGAGATTCACAACAGAAAGAAATCAATTTAAAGGGAATCTTGATGCTGCTGCTCATATTTATTTTATTTTATTTTTTAGTGGCACCATACAGTGCATCTGAGGTATAGAGTGCAAACAAACAACATACATTTTATTAGAAATAAATGTATATTGGTGATAACCAAGAGTGCAACAGCAAAACACCCCGGACAGATTAAAGACCAGTCTATAAAATAAGGATAACCAAACACATGCACCCCCCAGGGTCAATTCAGCACTTTGAGTTATCCTACTAATATAGATCTCTGTAATGTAAAACACATGTGGGAGAACATGCCAAGATCTTGCTGTGTGGCAAGTGCATCAAGTGCTGGGCAGATATACCCAGGACAGGGGGAATTTAGAGCAACCAATTTACCTTGAATCCATGTATTTGGACTGTGGGAGGAGACTGAAGAACCGAGAGAAAACCCGTGTGGACACAGGGAGAACATGGAAACTCCACCAAAATCGAGAATCGAACCTGGATCAGCGCTGAGAGGCAGACGTGCTAACCACTACACCACCGTGCTGCCCTACATCAAATATATTTGTTTTAAGAAAAAATAGGCCTTAAGATCTTTAATATCTTTAACATAAGACTATATATACTATAAATAAAAGACAATTGGACATTTAAAACTGTTCCACGCTGAGATATTAACCATGATTTGCATCATATTGTTACATCACATGGCCAATTTTTCAAATGTTACCACTGACATACTGCACATCCTTTATTTATTAGATAATAAATATGCATGGGAGCTGTGTTTTCGTAAGTATGCATGCAGCCCAACTGACTTTCCCATCTCATTTCATGCCGCTTGTTCAAAAATGTAACCCCATGCTTTCCTTACTGCAAGGTATTATTTTATTTTGTTCCTGGTGCAGCCAGTGGTACAGAAGTTGAGCGGATTAGGAGGATGTCTACTTAATAAAGATGCCCAACAGCTCCCCGTCCTTCCCTTCCACCCCACAGAGCTGCTGAATAATGGAACAAACCGTACAGTTTCTCTCCGGCAGGATGGCCGAATGAATTTCTTAGATTCTCCAGCAATCTCTGAAGTTTGGCCATGTGGAGAAAATATTCGGACAGGATTCGTAGGGGTAATGAGAAAAGTTTAACACTCGCATGGTCTCGTCTCTGTAAGGGTCGTAGCTGGGCATCGTACAGGACTGAGAAGAACTTTAATTAAATAAATTTGTGCAAAACATGTGGAAAGTGCATGTTTTAAAGATGGATGTTAGTATTATATGCTGGGGTGTAGTGGTTGGTACCTCCGACTCTCAGCGCTGGGGATCCAGGTTCCCCTGGACAGGACGCCAATCCATAGCTGGGCACACACACACACACACACACACACACACACACAGACTCTATATGGGGCAATTTGGAAAATTCAATTGAACTTGATCCATGTTTTTGGACTGTGGAAGGAAACTGGAGAACCTGGAGGAAACTCACGTGGACACGGGGAGAACATGGAAACTCTACCCAGATTGGGATTCGAACAGCACTGAGAGGAGAACATGCTAACCACTAAGCCACCATGCCGCCTGAAATACTTTTATACAAGTAAAAATAAAAAATGATTTAGGATTTGTAAAATATTGTAATGTAATGGCATGCATTAAGAATGTATTAAGCACATAATAAGTGCATGTTTGTACATAACTGTCAGTGCATTCAGTACTCACTCAACTCTACTAGAAGTAGCAATTCAGACATAATTAAATTCAAGTTAGCAATTGCAATTCAATGTGTTCATATAAAAGACTTCAGGAAAAATCAATAGTTTAAAGTTATAAGCTTTATTTAGCTGATCAATGTCAAGCATGACTCTTCTACTTAAAGAACAAGCACACAGATCAACGTACATGGCTACATGGAGCAAAAGAAACATCGGATGTGACATCAGGAATGAACGAGGATGTTTTCTGACTGTGAAAAACGTTTGAACGACCTTCAGAGCCAGGGGTTGGAATGAGCCTTTCTGCTATGGACAGAACGCAAACAAGAGAGAAACCAGGAAAACAAAGCGAACTGACACATCGATTAAAACGCCTGCTCAGTATCACCTTGGACCAAAATTTACAAAAGATTTGAGGTCTTCCACACGGGAAACGAGCCTCACTACGGCGGGTGGAGAATTAATGGAGCCCTGACCAAAGGAAGGCGACGAAAGTTCAAGCCGAGAACAGCCCCCCGGTTGGAACATCAGTGAAAATGCATAGACCCTGGCATTCAAGGAGAAAAGTCGACAAGGTGTTTGTGCTACCTGCTGACTACAATATGGAGCTCAGCTGTGACCTCTCATTTTAAAAACAAGCCGGGTTCCAGAAGTGTGTATTCTATTATTTAAAAAAAAAACAATAGAGCCCCAAACTGAATATTATTTATTTTATAACACAGGCAGAGATAAAGGGGTGTCCATAAATCCCCTGGTCCATTTTATTTTGTTTAATGAGCATTTAAAAAAATATTAAGCAGATTATTTTAGCAGATGCACTCTGGGCTTTTGTTCTATTAGCTGCCCTCCTTTTGGCTGTTCTCAGGTGTACTCTATACAGCCACCATCAGGCTATAGATATGCTTACTGTCCCCTCATGCATTCGCATAGACAACCTGCTGTGTCATTAACGTAGCTGTGTACACACTGTGTGTTACTCGAGGCTTCCACTAGAGGGGTTAATGTAAAGCGCTGAACATAAATACATCACATGGTGCAATCACGGCACGAAGCACATTACACAACATGGGTTTTTAGAGCCTGTCCTGCCCGTAGTGTGTTCATGTGTACTGCACCATGCTTACCTGTAGAATTCATTTCTGAGGGCATGGGCAACCGACGCAACAAATGGATGGAGGTTCCACAGGCTGAGTGCACTGAACGCATCATTAACAGCAAGGATTTCTTCAGCCTCCACCCTTTTCCTTATTTCTGGTGGTGGTTCTCTAAAACTGCAAGTAAAGACGGCTGTTGCACTGCAGCGAGACAAATCCCAAACTTACTTCCCACCCACCAGACAGAGTGGAGAGGTTAGTTATATTAAGGCTCCACTGGAACAATAGTCAAGCGTTCAGCTGGTTTTCAATTAATTCATTTTTAATCAAATAATCAGTTAGTGGAGCATATCTGCTAAACAATGTTATGCTAGTCATATCAGACTGTGAGAAGAATATGGGTTCTGCAACTCCTGCAAAAATTCAGTTCTTGTATATACACCCCACGACGAGTGAAGCTTCCCTAACCTCACATCACGGCAAAAAAAACACACACTGTGTAATCTACTCGAAGGTAATCCTCAAGCCCAAGTATGTATATTAGTGCTTATTTTCTCTGCCTTTTTTCCGAACCCCCATTACATTCTGCCAGGAAATAATCAGGCATGTCCTCTGTGCACCCATGATGCTAAAGAAGTCATCTGCTCTGCTTTCCCTGCATCATTTCAAACCGAAAATAGTCTGCATTAATGCTGGGGTGCAAAATCACTCTCGTTTTTAAATGTACCCCACCCCGATTTAATTCAGCTGGAAAACAAACATTTTCACAGCAAGTGAGCATTTAAATGAGATAAAGGGTTTGTGGGGGGTTTGTTTCTGGGCTTCTATAGAACCACCGAGTGTTTTATCCACAGTTATTGATGGAACGATCCATTATTTAGTTTATTTCCGGGGCGGCACGGTGTCTACAGAGTTTTCATGTTGGCCCCGTGTCCGTGTGGGTTTCCTCCGGGTTCTCCGGTTTCCTCCCACAGTCCGAAAATATTCATACAGGATTTTAAGGAATAATAAATAAGTTGCATGGTCTCATGTCTGTAGGGGTCGTACCTGGGCATCATTCAGGACTCAGTAAATAAAATTGTGGGATAAAATAATTTAGGTCAAACATGTGGACAGTTATGCTATTAATATTATATACTATGGAGAAGTGGTGTAGTGAGCAAGTCTGCCATTCAGTGCTAAGGATCCAGGTTCGAATCCCGATCTTGGTGGAATTTCCCTGTTGTCCCCGTGTCCATGTGGGTTTTCTCCAATTTCTTGGGTTTCCTTCCACAGTCCAAAACATAGATTTACTCTAAATTGCCCCTATATAGTGTGTGCATGATAGTTTGGCGCCCAGGGGGTCACTGCCCAGCATCCAAAACGTTCTCCCCCGGATGGGCATGGGGAACCGGCTCGAGTAGACCCTAGTACAGGATTAAACGGGAGAGAACTGATTGCTGGATAGTTTATTTCTTTATTTATGCCAGGAGTCTGGACAGATTGTGGGTATGTTAATGTCTGGGGTCTAGAACAGAACGTTATTGAACACAACTTGGCTCAGATTTAAATTTCGTTTTGGATATATATAATCAGGGCGCCTACAATTAGATACTGCTGCAGAACATTCCCTTATAGGACACTTAACCTAACAGAGGAGTGACTAAAAGCTATTTCAGCTAGCCAGTGCATATAAAAACAAGCGCGTCCCGCTTTATTTTTAAACAACGTTCATTGATTCAGTCAATTTGGTAGTTTTTTAGGATTACTGAAGATTTCCTTCAATAAATAACACCCAACCAAATTCAGTGCAATTGGATTTGTTTTGTTTCGGCTCAAAGGCGTCTTCTGATGCCCTAGGCATCCCCCACCCACACCACAGTGTTCCCGATGGGCACGTCAGTGATTTCACAGTTGAGCTTGTCGAGCCAGCCATCCAAAATGAACAGGGAACTTTGGGATGGGGTCATGAGATACTGTCCGAATAGCCCGCTGGAAACCATGACGCGGTTCTGACGGTTCCAACGCCACTGCGATGCTGCCGTTGGTTGCTTTAGGCTTTTGATCATTTTGACATTCCCAGTACTGAGCTCCACATAGAGGGCGTCGGTCTGCTGGCTTGAACTGCCAAACACGTTGTACTGGTGGATCTCTGTGAACGAGGGCATGAAGGCCAAGTCGGACAGGTGCAGGTTGGTGTAGATGTCAAAAGGTCGGCCGATCTCGCCACGCACAGAAATGGGCTGCAGGCGCATCATGCCGCCCCGGTCGTCCACGGTCACCAGATGGTGTCCATCAGGAGATACGTGAGGAGTACCGCTGATGTCGCCATTAGGCCCGATTACATTGTCCGTCACACTGTCCACTATGAGCTGAGGACGCACAGCGCCGGTTGAATCTGGACGACAGTTGACGAAGTAGTAACCACCCAAGTGGGTGTACGCCAGAGACTGTGGGATGCAGTCATAATCCTGCAAGCTGATGTTCTTTACATACGCAGTGGTCTCCAGATCGATCTTATGCAGTGCTGGCTCGTTCTTATGTAGGATCATACCAAACCTGGAATTAAAGATAACATGACACATCATGACCCGCAATGATAGAACTTGTATTTCCACTGGATTGCTCTTATTTCACCTTTAAGACATTTTCTGCAGGCCTAAAAAATAATGTTAATTATATATCATCTATGAATACTCATTAAATCATTTCAAATGGTCTGTCTGCTTTCTTTCATAGCGTTTCTCTCGGTTACGCCGCTTCCAGATGTGTATTTTCTATTTAAGGCATTTAACCAACCACATTCTAGCATTTGTTGCCAGGGTCAAATAATCTGCCTAAGGCTTTCACTATCAGTTCTAAGACCTGGTAGCATTAAATAAGTGTCTTGATTCAGCTTCAACTAGATTTCGAGTTGGTGACGCCAAGGCCTTCCAGCAGGCGTACTTTATGTCAGCGTAGCATGCTCTCTGATTGGACAGTCAGAGAGTGTACTGCTACGGTCGAATTAAAACTTCGCCTGGACGTTCAGCATCAGCTTGAATGGCAATAAAAATAATTTACTAATTAATGGAACTATTTAAACTGTTGGAGGATGGCTTTTGTACAAATAATCAGGATTTTTGTTAATATTGTGTAATTTTCATAAAGAATATTACAATTTTATGGAATATCGTTGGTGATTTTTTTTATTGTGGCTACACAAGTTAACTATCTGTGATGCAATAGCTCTTTATACCTCATTTCTGCTTAATAAGATGTATTTAATAGCAATTAATTAATTATTGACAGGTGGAAAGCCTCGGTGTGAACAGCACGACCTGCCCCTGCGTTAAACAGTGCTGTTCACACCGAGTGCTGATCTCCAGCTTTAAACATTTCACCCACTAAAAACAGCCAGAAAGAGCAGAGCCGCTAAATGTCATCACATCCTGAAGGTGCAAAGCTAAAGTGTACACAGACTGTCCAGAGATCCGCCGTTCAAGATATATTTAGTTTGTAATTTCAATAAAATGTCACATGTCAGGGCGGCACGGTGGCTTAGTGGTTAGCACGTTTGCCTCTCAGCACTAGGGATTCCCGGTTCGAATCCCCATCTGGGTGGAGTTTCCATGTTCTCCCCGTGTCTATGTGGGTTTCCTCTGGGTTTTCTGGTTTCCTCCCACAGTCCATAAACATGGATCAAGTCAATTGAATTCTCTAAATTGCCCCATATAGAGTGTGTCTGTGTGAGTGAGTGTGTGCCCAGCGATAGATAGATGTCCTGTTCTGGGTGTATCTGCCCAGCGCCCGAAACGTTCTCCCCTGGTTGGGCATGGGGAACCCCCCCGCGACCCTAATATAGGATAAAGCGGAAGATAATGGATGGATGGATGTCACATGTTTCATACGGGGGTACAAACCTCAGAGCTTGTGTGTGTGTGTGTTTGTGTGTGTGTCTGCACTGCGATGGATTGGTAACATGTACAGGCTGATTTTTTTTCAGCTTCCCTTTAACGAGTGATGGGAAAGGCCACATAACCTCAACTGCAATCTCATTCCGGATAAGCAGCTTGAAAAATGAATGCAAATGAATGGTTTGAACGTCGACGGCAATACTTTCAATCAAATTTCCCTTTTTTTTTTTATCATGCATCGCATCACAGGCCTCTGTAACCGGAGATGAAGGAGAGGTTTAGGAGTACATGCTCACAAATCTTCATCCTGGATTTAATCAAATCAAATGAGATTGTCTTTCTCAGGCATCTCGCATCGCAGTGTTTATTCAGGGTCTAATCTCGGCACTCATGTCTTTGTGACGACTAAAGCTTTTCCCAAATGTGAGCCTGTGAGTGCTTGTGAATGCATTATGTCGGATATTAGGGTCTAATGTTAGTCTGCCAGCATGATTTACTCAGCATGAGCTTGCAAGTGGAAATAACTGACAGAGATTGACTTTTTTTATCTCCGACATCCTCAGCAACAGCTCTGCTAAAGCTTTTCAGCCTGAGCATGTACATGCTCACAGCCACGTTTTTATATCAGATTCATATAGTGACATTATAGTCCTTTATCTAAAGTACCTGTCCAAAGTTTGGCCACGCCCGTTTCTGGATCCATTCCTATTTCCTCCACTTATCATATAGACTATATAGATATAGTCCCCTGTTGGTTCTCTGTTCTCTATTGGTCAGGAGCATCACAGAACAGGTAGAATTTGGGTGATTCAAGGTGGATAAGTGGCTCCAAATTGCCCCTATATAGTGTGTGCCTGTTTGGGTGGTGGATTGTTTATTGTCAGTTTTGCAGTGATATTAATGTGTTGATGGGGTTTTAGTGCAATTTTTATATAGTTATAGTTTCATTTCTCCACCTCAGTGACACTGCTGGGATAGGACAAATGCACCCACCAAATAACCCCTGCTCTGTGGTGGTACTATTGGGGTTCTGACCATTAGAACAGAGTAAAGGGGATGTACACTGTATGTACTGTAGAACACAAACAGATGGACTACAGAATGCAATTGTAGAACTACAAAGTCCATCTTTACAGGAAGTGGAACTGAGAACATGGACAATAAGTGGAGCAAAAAGTGGGCGTGGTCAAACTTTTGACTGGTATTGAAGTTGATTTAATGATTCATTACCTGATATGATTGATGATGAGGCTGGATGGAGGAATGAAAAAGTCGTCCACCCTGTCGAAACGCCGACCCACCGGTGGGGTGTGAATCGTGTGGTGAGACATGCCACCACTGGCTTGCTTGATTACCTAAAAGAGAGCGAGAAATCCACTTTTTAATCACAAACCCTGCGAATAATGCAACATGTCCGTACTGGACTTCAATTCCCGCTGGCGGAGTAGCTTTAGATATAAGTGCGATCATCTTGGCGCATGCAGATCAGTCTGCTTGGGTGAGATCACCACTTACAGCTTTATTTGGGGCAGTAATTTGAAAGGTTTGTCCACAGGGATCTTCTGGTATGCTGATTCAATCATTTTACATAATTTGTGGATGGCCTAAAAATGTCAGCAAAAAATTGTTAAGGGACCGCAGGAGCTTGTCCGCGCACCATCTCTGGGAATGTTCCTCAGTTCCCGTTTAAAAGCAGATTCTATAAAGATGTGCTGCTGGGCAGTTCTGAACGGCAGGTTCGTCGATAACAGGCTACTCAAACTGGAAGACGTTCAGACAGATGTGCTGGCCTTGTACCTGGTTTTGGAAAGTTTTCTTTTACTTTTAATAAAGTTTTTATGAAGACAATTTCATTTTATTCTTTTTCCAAGCCAGTGAGAATAAGAGCATGGATTTAATGATACCTATGAAAGAATTATAATTCACATCAATATCTGTAGTTGCAGCCATGCGCAGAAAACATCCGATTTAATGTTTATTACCAATCCAGCTCAAGAAAATGTGGGAATAAAATGATTTATAGTTTAATTGAGGTTAACTTGCTGCTATTGACTGTGTATACACACACACACACACACACACACACACACACACACATATACACAAATATATGTATAAGGTTTGGACACACACCATTTTTGCTGCACTTAGTGTCGATGATCTACAATTCCATTCTGTAGTCTATCTGTTTGTGTTCTACAGTACATACTGTGTACGTCCCCGTTACTCTGTTCTAATGCTCAGAACCCCAATAGTACCACCACAGATTATTTGGTTGGTGCATTATTCCTATCCCAGCAGTGTCACTGAGGTTGAAAAATGAAACTGCTGCACTCAAATAAACAATAAATAATCCACCACCCAAATTCTACCTGTTCTGTGATGCTCCTGACCAATAGAGAACAGAGAACTAACAGGGGACTAACAACAACAAAGAACACAGATGGACTACAGTCTGTAATTATTAAACTACAAAGTCCATCTTTATGGTATGTTGAGGAAATGGTGCAAGAAGGGGGTGTGTCCTAACTTTTGACTGTTCTGTAGGTACAACAAGGTATTCTTTTGTAGGTTCATATCTGTCCGATTATGCTGCATGATGGTAAATAAAGTGAAGCTGTCACAGTGTGTATAGCATGTGATATCCTGACATACAGTCATATTTAGTCATTAAAAATCATCCACCATTTGTTTACCTGAAGAGTCGGGAAGTTCTTCTCCAGATCCCCCCAGCTCAAAACCCAAACCTGGTCATGTGATTTATCATAATGAAGCTTCACTGGCACTCGATCGGTACTCACAGTCTGAAAACCACAAAAACAAACAACGTAATGACAGAACACAAGTCCTAATCACTCCTTATTGTTATTCCAAGATCCGAAATATCAGAACCTACAGTAACAGTAGTACAGATGTCACAAAATTAAAGTTAGTAGTTACGACAAACATAATGACATGAAATGTCTCAACATATAAATAAATGTTCGCCCTGGTTTTTAACTTCTGTGAGGTTTTCTGTTATTAATTGAATATTAATTGTTTTTAATTGAATCTCCAGGTTCTTTTGGTTCCTCCCACAGTCCAAAAACATGGGTTCAATGTAAATTGTTTGCTCTAATTTGCCTCTATCTAAATTGCCCTGACCCTAGTAGAGATAATGAGATGAAATGAAAAATGACAAAATAATGATCTGAAAAAGCTAATATAATGTTTCAATATTAACTTTTGTAGTGTTAACTACAAAAGACAGAATGAATAGCAAAACAGTGTGTTGCATTTTTTTATATCATATCAGAAAAACTCTAGTTTGAATGGCGTTGGGTTAAAGCTCTGAGCCGCAGAGAAGTATCTTGTTTCTAAAAGAATATAAGAAAGCTCTTTATGAGTCCAGCATTCAGTTCATTTGCAAAGATCACGTGTACTGAATCCATCTGTAGACACTCACAGCATAATGGACTTTGTTTAAATGGAAAAGTTTTACCTTCCGTTCTGCAAAGTTCCAACATTATGTAATTCCTGGGGAAGTGCTTTGAGCATTTCAGATGGATATTCACTGAGTGCTGCATCCACTCTGAGTTCTCAGAGGAAAGAAATTTAACATCGTACAAGATTGGTATGAAGATTTTAAGGTGATGTATACGTCTTGAGGAGAATGAGACGTTTGAGACGTGTCTCAGTCTATTCCATCAGCTGACACAACGGATGATGCAGCATTCACCCAAGACTGGTCCACAGTCTTCACAAGCGTCAAACTTCAACCCACTTCTGCTTCCCGTAACATTAACATTCAGCCATTCAGCAAAAGCTTTCATCCAAAGCGACGAACAAGTGAGAGAACAACCCAGTCACAAAGTTTAGAAGGAACCAGCGGAACTGCAGCATTCTGAATCTGAATCCTAGATGTTTTATCTCATTATCTTGGATATTCTATATACTAGGGACTAGGGTAGCTGGTGGGTAACCATTTCATGAGAATGATGGATGTCTCAGCATTAAGGGTGGTGGCACCCTTGGTATTGACACCATGGTGAAGTTGAAGCACCTGATGGCAGCCATCACTTTAGCACAGTGATGAAGCTGTGGTGTCATTTTAATAAATTAAATATGGGTAAGAGTGAGCAGATCCAGAAGTTAGCCAGAGTCACGGTCTTGTATTGGATGCGGGAAGCTACTAGAACCCAGTGGAGAGAGATGTGTGGTGGGGTAACATGAACTGACTGAACATGGGATGAGCTGCAGAGTTCTGGATCAGCTAAAGAACATTAATTGTGCACGATGGGAGACGGACACCAATAAATCGCGGTAGCTGAGCTGGGAGAACGCAGGTGTAATCTGATATACAAAACAAGATCATCTGATTTCCAAATTACTTCCATGCATTGAGCTATAGCTCTTTGAAATGCATCATGGTCCCTGGCTCAGGTGGCTAATTAGCCCTCGCTAATCTGATCTAATGAAGCCAACTCTCCAGGTGTGCAAATAACAAGCATCTGACCCTAACAAGAAGCTTCCCGAAGCACCCAGGTATGTCCTGCCATTCACGAGATGCCCGCTGGCACCGATGAGGGTGCTGGCGAAGACGGAACGCCGGATTAATCCACCTGACGCATCTGGTAACGTCCTGCCAACCCATTTCAGAAACTCATCGACGAGCCCCTAATGTTAAAAAAGCACGAAGGGTACGGCGTTGACATTCAAGGGCAGATCTACTGCTGCTATGGGCAATAAAGTGCATGCATTCGAAGTGATTCGGCTCAGTGCCCATTCCGAACCCCGCTACTCCCCCGGTATGTGTCCTGTAAACAAGCAGTCTGGCAAGAAGCACATCTGAGGCGATGCTCACACCCGGGATAATATCAGGCTTTGCCGAAGGCTTTGAAACACCGGGAAGGTTCTGCCCTTTGGTATTGAGGGCATCTCAAATATCTCAAACACCACACAGTGTATGAAAAGCGAAGTCATCATTATATCAGCCAGTGGAATTCGGTCTGTCTGACTGACTGACTGACTGTGGAGAGACTAAACAAGCCACTGTCCTTCACGCAGCAGAATAATTGGGCTTGGAATGACCTTGCTATCACATTCTCATCACAGATAAGCAGCGGGGGGGAAATAAGCAACGGCTTCAGAGCTTTACTGGCAAATTCAGTGCCCCTTCTGCCATAATATTAATAGCTATGTATAAATAATTGATTAGCTGCACCTATTATTCTCTTGTTTATCATATAATAAGCGTCGTCACAGAGCCATCCTCTCTAAAACACACAAAGTAAACCTTACAGTGGACAGACTTTGTGCAGCTACATAGAACCAACAAACAGTTCCTCTTCACCCCTGCCACTGTGTTCCCAATAATTTTATAATGACATGCAGCTGTGATTGAATGCCAATTCAGGAATGAGAGGCGGAGCCAGTGGAGCAGGTGAGGTAATGACTCTCACCATGGCTTATCTGTGTTAAGTGTATGAGTGTCTGTGCAGGGATATAAGAAACGGGAGGCTTTTAAGAGCATAGCAAGTCACACAGCACTGTGTACAGTCAAAAGTTTGGCCACGCCCCCTTCTTGATCCATTGTCTATTTCCTCCACTTATCATATAGATGGACTTTGTAGTTTTATAATTACAGACTGTAGTCCATCTGTGTTCTTTGTTGTTGTTAGTCCCCTGTTGGTTCTCTGTTCTCTATTGGTCATGAGCATCACAGAACAGGTAGAATTGATAGGGTGATTCAAGGTGAATAAGTACCTCCAAATTGCCCCTATATAGTGCGTGTCTGTGTGTGCCCAGGGATAGGTTGGCTCCCTGTCCTGGGTATATCTGCCCAGTGCCTGAGACGTTTTCCCCTGAATGGGCATACAGTAGTCCACAAACAGATGGACTACAAAACGGAATTATAGAACTACAAAGTGCATCTTTACAGGAAGTGGAACTGAGAACATGGACAATAAGTGGAGCAAAAAAGGGGGTGTGGCAAAACTTTTGACTGATACAGGCATGATATTCAGTTGTGTTTATTATATATATATATATATATATATATATATATATATATATATATTATATATATATATATATATATATATATATAATATATTAATTCATTCATTCATCATCTCCCGCTTTATCCTCTATTAGGGTCGCTGTGGGGTTCCCCATGCCCATCCAGGGGAGAACGTCTCTGGCGCTGGGCAGATACACTCGGGGGATACACACAGGGTGCCAATCCATCGCTGGGCACACACTCACACACTCAAACACACTCTATATCGGGCAATTTAGAGAATTGTTTTTGGACTGTGGGAGGAAACCGGAGAAACCGGAGAACCCGGAGGTAACCCACGCGAACACGGGGAGAACATGGAAACTCCACCCAGATGGGGATTCGAACCGGGAATCCCTAGCACTGAGAGGCGAACGTGCTAACCACTAAGCCACCGTGCCGCATATATAATATATATTATTATATATATATAAAATATATTTTATATATACATAAAAAAATGCTATTTCACCCTTTGCACAATTGTTCATCGTCGATGATGACACATGATTTAATTAAAAAATTACTAATTCGTGCTAATTAATAAAAAAATCTACTATTTTTTACAAAATTTTATACTTCACAAGCAGAATTAATTTAGGATAAAGTAATTTAGCACGACATAGGGGTGGTTTTTAAAAAGTTTTTAAAAATATATTTTTAAAAATATATTTTTATTTAAAATTGACCAAAATGTTCCCTGTTTGTATTTTCAAGAAGTTCTCATTGCTCAAAATGGACAGATTCTCTGCTTCACCTGAACAGCCTTCTGGGTTTGAATGTCGACGATGAGCACTCTGTTAAGCAGCGGCTGCGTGACGTATATGTACTTTTCCTTCACGTTAACCGCCGACGTCCACACACATTTCTGGATTTCTTCTCCGGCTTGTTTCGGACAAACTTGCTCCTGTAAAGAAAGAAAACGACCCCATCAGCAAAAAAACCTACAAAGTTATTTATAATGTAGGCTAGAGTGAATACCCCTGATACGATGGTCCCCTGCAATGCATAAGTCCTAGAAATATCAAGAAAACTTATGGTTGGCTATATTTGCAGTTCATCATGGCTCCTGTGGGTTTAGCAAAAGAGAACAATCAGACTCTGTGTGAACCTTATTCTATGTTTTAGTGATTTTTTTTTCCCCAGAACCCTCTTCCTGCAGAACCACCACTGGAGGACAGGCATACTGCCACTTACATCCCGGTGTCAATATGTATTTCCAATCACAAACCTCCCCACCAGCATAAAGAACACGAAGTTTGCTAAACCTCATTTATTTATTCAGAGGTATTACGCCAACAGGAGCTGCTGCAGCATCGGTGCGTCGAGTCGATTTACTTATTTATTTTTCTCGGAGGAGTCAGCTCACCTGCAGGCCCAGGAGCTTCTCACTGGGTTTGATGTGTCTCTGAATCTCACAGGCCACAGGCTGGATCACTTTGATGCCGTCCTCGTAAAAAACGTAGAACATGTTTCCAATCCCCAGACCTAACATGAAGGAGATAACAAACAGCGAGGTTCGTTCAGGAAAAGATATATTGAGTTGACACTTTAAAGGCAGGCGGATAGATAAAGCAACAACATGAGCTCCACTGACACAAGTCTGTAAAAGACCGTGGAACTGTGTAAACGTCTTCTTTTTCCTAATTACTTTTTAATTACGTTTGGCAGTTGTGTGGATGACATACCTTCCTCTCGCCAAAGAATGTTCGCCACTGTGGGAAAAAAGAAAATAACATGATTAGAAACCATTTTTCTGTCCATTTCTTCAGTTTTAATTGCCATTCAGATGCAGCTTTATAAACTGCAGCCTGTTCCTCTGGAAACTTCAGACATTTCCTTCACTCAGGACCCTCACTGATGAAGTACTCTATAGGTGGTGGATCATTCTCCGCCCTGTATTGATGTTGACATGGTGATGATTTATTAGTGTGTTACAATCTGATCCGAAAAAATATGATCAGTTTTTAAACACTGCGACGCCCTAATTGCTTTTTTTCTAATTGTAGATGTAAACCCAGAGACAGTAGATTCTCTCCGTGTTCACATGGGTTTCCTATAGGTTCTCTGTTTTCCCATCACAGTCTGAAAACATGCACTCTAGGTGAATTGCCTGCTCTTAATTGCCCAATATAGTGTGTGTGTCTGTGTGCCCGGGCACCCTGTCCTGGGTGTATCTGCCCAACGCCTGAAACATTCTCCCCTGGATAGGCATGAGAACCCCCCCCCCAGTATAGGATTAAGCAGAAGATAATGAGATTTAAAAGTAGAGTGGCGTAGTGGTTAGCACATCTGTCTGTTTGCACTGGGGATACAGGTTTGAAGTTTCCATGTTCTCCCTGTGTCCACTTGTGTTTTGTTCTTTGGTTTCCTCCCACAGTCCAGTTCAAGATAAATTGGCCGCTCAAAATTGCCCCCATGTGAGTGCCCAAATATCGATTGGTGCCCTATCTGGGGTGCATCTGCACCATGCCCATAATGTTTTCTTTTGGATTTGCATGGGGAACCCTCAAACGTGATGGTTGAGGATGGAGCAGAGGGTCAGCCATAATACAGGACGTCTGAAGCAATCTGTAAACCCCTTACCATTGAGCTAGCAATCCTTGGAAAAAAATTATGGGATAGCTTCTTTTATTGACCTTCAAATGTAATAGGAAAAAGGAAAATAAAAGAAAGTTTATTTCCCAGAGTGCAAACCCATTTCCATCATGTACAGTACACAGACATATATCCCATCTCTTTATGTCCCCTTCAGAAGAGACGGCAGTCGTTGTCATATGAATGATAGAACTGCAGATACTAGAGCTGTAACAAATTCTAGCAGAGGGGAAATTGTGCACACTGTCTATCCCGCAATACACAGGGTTTTAAAGATAAGACATGCCATGCCCGTCTTCTCTAATAAGACACGGCATTGATGCTATTCATCATTGGGCTGGGAGAATAGCAGAGCTCTGCTCGTAAACACACACACCTCATATATCAGATTCTCAGGCGCAACAACAAGGGCACGTTGCCCTGGTCATCAGTTCTGAAGCACGACCGCACACCTCCGGGTCTCTGGAGTGGAGATGATGATAATAGTGGTACCAGGGAGAACATTTGTTTACATGAGACTCTGCCAAAACTGCCAGTGGAAAGGAGAACAAACGCCACCCGACTGCCGCCATCCCCTCGCTAAAAGGCAAATTTCGAGTCGGAGTTAAACTCTAATTAGCTTGAAAACACAAACACAAAACTAATCATGACACGCCGCCTCTGGCGTGTCTTTCATTTGTCCCTCTAACACTCAGGCATCCAATGAACCTGCGAGATTACACAAGTATGATAAAGGTAAACACACAGTGGACTTCAAACGGAAATAGAAAATAATATTCATTTGAAAAATACAACTAAATCTACTCCCGCTGCAAGAACCACAAATATAAGGTCGTCTCCTGATTTGTGTATGAATCACAATGTACAGTATGATTGTGACTGTGGTGTTGCAGTAGTTATCACGTCTGCCTCTCAGTGCTGGAGATCAAGGTTCAAATCCCAATCTGGGTGGAGTTTCCATGTTCTTCATTTGTCCGTGTGGATTTTTGGACTGTGGAGTTTCCTCCCACAGTCCAAAAACATGGATTGAAGGTGAATTGGCTGCTCTAAATTGCCCCTATATAGTGTGTCTGTATGAGCGAGTGTGCCCAATAACAGATTAACACCTTGTCCTGGGTGTATCTGCCCAGCACCTGAAACATTTATGAGAAACCCTCCCTGAGACTCTAGTCTCTAGTATAGGATTAGGCAGAACCACAGGTTCTATTAATAACAATATCTGTGCTCCCTTTATGACTGTGAT
The DNA here is from genome assembly GCA_019802505.1 of Corydoras sp. C115. Classification (NCBI taxonomy): domain Eukaryota; kingdom Metazoa; phylum Chordata; class Actinopteri; order Siluriformes; family Callichthyidae; genus Corydoras; species Corydoras sp. C115. The sequence continues at coordinate 4,006,253 of JAFMOC010000029.1, forward strand.
TTATATATTAATTGCAAATAAAGTATAAACCTTGTCAAGCATCCACTTTTATTTTATTTATTGCTAGTTTATGGCCCTTACGGTGTCACAAGGACACTTTGAAGCCTGCTCCTGGTCCATGACACACAGTATACATCATCATTTTTACCTGCCCTTGTACAGCTTCTAAACATTTCTACTTCTGTGCATTACATTACATACTTAATCTGGAGGGTCAGGACATATGGATGAACATGTTTCAATGTATTGTTATAATTATACTTCATCCACAACACAGTGAGAGGGTCTCTGGAGGGGGGGGGGGAAAGGGTCCCTTATGTATAATGTTAACTTGTTTTTTTCTATGTCTGCAAGCATGATGGAAGGTCAACTGAAAATACTGCATTGCCTTTAAATGTACAATGTAGTCACTGTGTGAAAGCCTGTCCATTGTGCTGCATCCTCTGGCATTATGAAATCCTTATGTATAATGTTAACATGTTTTTTTTCTATGTCTGCAAGCATAATGGAAGGTCAACTGAAAATATAGCATTGCCTTTAAACGTACAATGTAATCAATGTGTGATGCCCTGTCCATTGTGTCCAACTTTTATATATATATATATATATATATATATATATATATATATATATATATATATATATATACACACACACACACACACACATACATATATATATATATATATATATATATATATATATATATATATATATATATATATATACACACACCTCTTATATACACACTCATGAGCAACATCATGCATATTTGAGGCAAAGCTTCCCTCTGCGTTTAGCTTTATAGTTTTTTGGAGAACAAGTAGTGAACAGCAAGGCTGGCTGCATTTGGTAGAGTTTGGCGGGCTGGGGGGGGGGGTGGTTAGTGGTGGCAGCACAGAGCTGGGCTCAGTGTGACAGAGTGAAACGCCAAATAATACTGTGTGCAGAGATAATCCTGACAGTAAACCCAGAGCCAGAGAGGTGATCGATAAGCTCGAGCCAGAGAGACAACAGAGATGTACTGGTGTCTGTGTGAATCGGGACTTCCTCAGGCCTCTCATCTGCAGCATCGCAAGTATATCGCACGTGAACATATACACATACGGTTAACGGCATTGTTTTGTTTCTCTGTTTCTTCAAAACCTTCACTTTATTATTCCTCCACTAACATCTGTTGTTGCCGGCTCCTTTTGAATAAGTAATGCGCGGCTGGAACCCATGCCGCTTTCCTCCGAGTCACAAACCAGCCGAGGCATTTGTTGTTTTGTATTTGCAGAGATGAGCGAGAACAAGAGACGTGGATATTTTTGTGTTATTTGTTTAGCACATGAGTCGGCTTTTTAGGTATTCTGTTTGGATGCTGTTCGAATAATCATCCGATTAAACACTTGATATTAAAAGGGGATCTGTCAAAGTGCTGGCCTTTTATTTTTAAAGTCAAACACAAATGTTAAAGCTTATTTAAAGCACAATGGGGTGTAGCACTGAAAATAAAAAGTGTAGCGATGGAGCAAATGCACCATGTTGTGAGAATAGCTCTTCTACACAGTTTTTGTTGTTATATTTTAGTTCTTCTTCAATAAACAAGGGAATGCATTCATTCATTCATTCATCCGTTATCTTCCACTTTATCCTGTACTAGGGTCGCGGGGGGATTCCCCATGCCCATCCAGGGGAGAACGTTTCAGGTGCTGGGCAGATACACCCAGGACAGGGTGCCAATCTATCACATACTCACTCATATAGACACACACAAAACACACTATATATGGGGCAATTTGGAGAATTCAATTTACCTTAAATCCATGTTTTTGGACTGTGGGAGGAAACCTGGAGGAAACCCACACAGACACAGGGAGAACATGGAAACTCCATTCCGATTGGGATTCGAACCTGGATTCCCAGCACTGAAAGTCTAACATGCTAACAACTACGCCACCATGCCGTCCTCACAGAAATCCAACGTAAGTAAATATAAAGGTGATTTATTTTGCCTACACACTCTAGTGAAGCCCTAAGAAGTGGGCAAAATGGGTCACTCGTAGGCTTGCGGTTAACCAACCAGCCTTGTGACCTGAAGGTCCTTGGTTCGATTCTGAATCCCACCAAATACTATGGAAGAAGTGGCCTTGGGGAAGGCACCTAACCCCAATTACTATCTGGGTGGCAAGTGTGTACGTCTGTGTGTGGCGTCTGTGTGTAAGTGTGTGTGCCTAGTGCAAGGTCACTTCAGTCATAGCACTTGATGGGAATCAAACTGTGAACCTTCAGGTCAGCAGTGAGTTCTGCTGTTCTTCTACAAAATCTGATGGAAAATGAGCTCCTCTTTGACCTTAAATGGAAGATGTTAATTACATCATCATGATACATATGGTCTAACCCCCCCCCCCTTCTCAAATCCATTTCCTCAGTGCGGCTCCATCATCAGCAGTCCATCATTAAGCTGAGGATGGATGTCTTAAGACACATTTTTAATCATCGTTACATCTTCATCCCGCTTTGGAAAGTGTTTAGCGCTGATAGCTGCTGTGTTAATGACACTGCCAGGTGGAGGAGCCAGCTGGAGGTTGACTGCGTCCATCAAAAGATCAAAGTGCGTGAATTAGCAGAGCATGTAGTCAGGCCTCGTGTAAATGAAAAATGCTGTCTCATGCATTATTCATCCGGAAGCAGCCGGGTGGCGAGCCGCTGACCCATGCTACAACCCCGCTGTATGTTTGCACAAGGCACTGCCGGGCTAATCTACAGCTCTCGCATCCGCATGAACTACAACACCCAACCCTCTGAACTCAGGGAGAGAGTTCCCAGAAGCCAGGCACCAACAAAACCACACACTGACACGCAACACTGCGTTTAGAATCAATACGAATAGCATTAATATAGTAAACAACGATTTTATTAAAAGTACTTTTTCAACTGGGTGGAGTTTCCATGTTCTCCTCGTGTCCGTGTGGGTTTCCTCCGGGTTTTCCGGTGTCCTCCCACAATCCAAAAACATAGGTTCAATTTCAATGTAAATTGGCTGCTCTAAATTGCCCCTATACGTATAGTGTGTGAGTGAGTGTAAGCCCAGCGATGAACTGGGGTGTATTTGCCAAGCACTCAGCGTGCTAACCCCATGAGGAGCATGGAGAACCCCCTGCGACCCTAGTAAAGCATTAAGTGGAAAACAATGGATGTGTTATTATATTTAGTGGGCGTCATGGTGGTGTAGTGGTTGGCATGTTATCCTCTCAGCACTAGGGATCCTATTTCAAATCCCAATCTGGGTGGAGCTCCCATGTGTTCATGTGGGTTTTCATCAGGTTCTCTGGTTTCCTCCCACAGTGCAACACATGGATTCAAGGTATATTGATTGCTCTGCATTTCCTCTATCCTAAATTGCCCCTATATAAAGTGTGTGTAAGTGAGTGTGTTCCCAGTGATAGATTGATGCCCTGTCCTGGGTGTATCTACCCAGAGCCCGAAACTCTCTCCTGGATGGGCATGCGGAAGCCCCCCCCCACGACCCTAATATAGGTTTGAGCGATGATAATAAATAAATAAATTAATTATTGTTATATTGAGTGGCGCGGTGGCTTAGTGGTTAGCACGTTCGCCTCTCAGCACTAGGGATTCCTGGTTAGAATCCCCATCTGGGTGGAGTTTCCATGTTCTCCCCGTGTTCGCGTGGGTTTCCTCCAGGTTCTCCGGTTTCCTCCCACAGTCCAAAAACTGCCCCATATAGAGTGTGTTTGTGTGAGTGAGTGTGTGCCCAGCGATGGATTGGCACCCTGTCCTGGGTGTATCTGCCTAGCGCTTGAGACGATCTCCCCTGGATGGGCATGGGGAACCCCACCGCGACCCTAATAGAGGATGAAGCGGAAGATAATGAATGAATGAATGTTATATTGAGGTTGAGACAGTTGTCAAAACACCATCCTCTCTCTCATTCCTCTTATGCTCTGCATATTAACATATACTATAATAAAATATAAAGACATTAGTGAGAAATTGTCAAAAATCCAAATACCTTCCATTCCAAACCCTTCTATTCTGAGACCTGTGTGTTTATTAGCAATAGGAACACGAGAGGAAAGTTATCTCAGGTATCCCAGGCACTGTAAGGTGGCTGATGCATGACATGAAAGCCTGAGATACTTTGAAGGATCGCTGGGTTTGAAGTTTGGCTCGTCACCTATGGGACCGCATCAGAACCCCGTCTAATAACCCAGGGCTATCACTTCAGTTCAACACATCAAACCAGCCCGGAATCTGCAGCTGTGTCAGAACCCGAATCCTCCCGTGATTAAATCTAATATTAGAAGTGGATTTTGAGGAATGACACGGATTCCCTATTAACAGATAGCTGCATGACAGAGCCGTGGAGCTCGGGGAGGAACCACGCGACTCTGCAATTATCCATCTTCACTAGCATTCTTCTGATTTAGGTCGTCGTGCGCTGGAAATGCAGCGGGATGCTAATTTAGAACCCATTTCAGAGATGTATCAGAACCTGGAAATCTGATCGGTGGATTTTCTGGCTGATTTAAAGTTTATATAACAGAACATTTGCCCAGCGATAGATTGGCGCCCTGTCCTGGGTGTATCTGCCCAGCGCCCGAAACGTTCACACCTGGATGGGCATGAGGAACCCCCCGCGACCCTAGTAGAGGATAAAGCGGAAGATAATGGATGGATGGATGGATAACGGAACATTTCAGAATGAACTAAAGCACTGGGTTAGTTGGGGGCGGCGCAGTGGCACAGTGGCTTAGTGGTCAGCACGTTCGCATCTCAGCATTAGGGATTCCTGGTCCCGAATCCTGAACTGGGTGGAGTTTCTATTGATGAGACAATTGTCTAAGAACTAATCACAATTATATGATTATGATCAGTCGTATCCTTGTGGATAAGGAACCAGCCTTGCGACCTGAAGGTCCTTGGTTCTGTACCCAGGACAGGGTGCCAATCTAGTGCTGGGCTCACATAGACACACACACATACACAAAGACACTATTACTAGGGTTATTTATGAAGGGGCCATTTACCTTGAACATGTTTTTGGACTGTGGAAGGAAACCGGATTACAAGTGACCCACAACACAGGGTTGCTGTGACACAGGGACAGTTATAGTTGTGGTTAAGAAACCAGCATTCCCGATTCGATAAAGCGATGGCTAAAGTGCCCTTGGGCAAGGCAGGCAAGAATCCAGGTACATTTTAAGCATTAAATTGCCCCTATACAGTGTGTGTCTGAGTGCGTGAGTGTGCCCAGCAATATATTGGCATCCTGTTCTGGGTGTATCTGCCAGCACCCAAAACGGGACCCTGGGACCCTAGTAGTGGAATCTAATAAATAAATGGCTGCAATAATTTGTTCCTATTTAAATTGCCCCTATATATTGGGTGTGAGTGAGTGTGTTTCCAGTGATGGATTGGCGTCCTGTTCTGGGTGTATCTGCCCAGTGCCCGAAACGTTCTCCCCTGGATGAACATGGGGAACCTCCCTGTGACCCCCAGTATAAGATTAAGTGTAAGATAATGGATGGCTGGGTGGATGTTGTTAGTTCACCAGCTGTGCTGCTGCTGTTGTTGTTGTTTCAAAGTCAGACTCCTTCATCAACGCAGCTTACATTACTTTGTGCACCCGCTGTAAATTTAATGACTGTTGCCAAAATGGAAACGACCTTACGGTCCGTGGCACATGCCACATAAAAGGGAATATTTGATCACGGCAGCCGTGTCCTTATTCTTTTATTACATTTGAGGTTTATGAAGTATTCATGCGCAGACAGATAAATAATGCAACTCCACTCTCCGAAACAGTAAAAGTTAGGAAGCGGATCGTCATTCCAACATACGTGTCTTGCGGGCAGAATCCTCCACGAACAGCGAGGAGATGTCCTCGTCTACCCCCGCCTCGTTGCGAGCGATGCAGGTATATGCGCCGGTGTCCTCGAAGTGAACGTTGCTGATGTGCACCTCACTCCCATTAGCTGAGCGCAGACACAAATAAAAACAGCCATGAGCCGAGCGAAGAGGATGGGAAAGATATATATGACCGAAAGGCCCACTGTGGGGTGTGACGGGAACGCTTTCGGTCCTTAAAGACCCCATTTCTACTCTTGCAGGGAGCGAGTGGTTCCATTTCAGTAAACCTCTTTAATGGGAGAGTGGGGGTGTTTTTGACAGCCGCTGAGAAATTCAGGTTTTCAGGTTGTCATGTCGAGTTTGCTTCCAACTGCTGAGTTTGGGGTGGAAAGGGGGAGGAAGGCTGTTGATTACAAGCCCATTGCGATAAGACTTGGTTTAGAAAAAAAAGAAAAAAAAACTAATGAAAAATAGATAAAAGGATGTCGCTTTTGAACAGCCACGGGGCTCGACTGCGGCGAATACAACAGCACGTGTTGAAAGCCATTACTGTAACATCACACCTTCTGCTCGACCAACTTTCATCTTCATTAACTATTTACATTACAGTTCCATTCACAGCATTTGGCAGACAGCTTTATGTAGCGTGACTTACAGGAATTATGACATCATAAAGAGCGGAGAGTGGATTTCAGGCCTGAGAACTTTGGGGGGAAAACTTTGGTATTTATTAACTAAAGGATTTTATTTAGTCTTTTTAGGTCTGTAGTTTCACTAGGGACAACCAAATGCCAATTCTATATAATCCTTTGGGGCAATCATGCATGCTTTTGCCTATAAATAAAAGTAACACAATAAATGTTTCATGGTGAATACTAGGCATGCACTGATACCTCCTTCTGTCAAACCAAAGTACAAGAACATATACTGACCATCTGTGATTGGTATTGATGAGACCTGAATGTTAGTATTACATGTTCTTGTATTTGGGTTTGACAGAAGGTGGTAGTATCATCTGGGTGTTTGTCAATACCAATCTCAGATGCTCAGTATATCAGTTCATGAGTTACATCACTGGCTTTTAACTATTTTCGGGCCGATCCACCTCACTTTGTAACATATTGAACGCAGAGGGATTAATTCAGTCGATTTTCTAAACAAACCATAAACTGTAACTCAATTAGTGGCTTTTAGTTCAACAATACCTCCATTCTTAGGGTCACATTAGGGGTCACCACTGTGGATAATTCATTTCCATCTCGTCCTATCCCGAATATTCTCCTCTGCTACCCCAGCCACCCTGCATGTCCTCTCTCAGTACATCCATAATCCCTGTCTTTGGCTCGTTTGCCTACTCCAGCATTCTTCTGCCAGCATTAACTCCATACCTCCTGTGCACATGCCCTAACCTCCTCAATCTTACCTCCTGAGTATGTCTCCACTGTATGTCTCCACTCTCAATGACACACACATATATATATATATATATATATATATATATATATATATATATATATATATATATATATATATATATATATATATATATATATATGACATTGAGAGTGGAGACATAGCAGAGGAAATACTCGTGATAGGACGAGATGGAAATTAATCATCCACAGTGGCGACCCCTAATGTGAACAGTGCAAAGAGGAAGAATGTAGGTATTGTTTATATATATATATATATATATATATATATATATATATATATATATATATATATATATATATATATATATATATATACACACTATGTATAATTATTGGCTTAACTCTCTCATAAGAATGTTATTAGATGATGGTTCCATTTATTACACTCAGTAAGGTTAGACGAGTTGCTTGTGTGTTTTGTACCTTGTAGAGTTAGCTGTTTGGAGAGTTTGGTTGAAATGTCCATGCCGTTTTTCAACCATGAAAGCTGTGGATCTGGAATCCCCTCGGCGTGGCACCTCAGACTGGCGGTGACCCCGGGCTCCCGTGCCTGACTGTCTGGATATACCCTGATAACAGGAGGTACTGTGACAGTGGATGAGACAGAGGGATACACAGAGTGAGTGACGGAAGCCACTTTCATTAAAACACAATGGACTGAGAACACAAGGCTAAGTATTTGAGGTTCTCTGTGTGAACATGTCACACTGATGTCCACGCCGACTGACACGGCAATTCTCACCGATGCGACTTTAATGTTAAAGGAGACCACAGACAGGATCACCAGACAGGAGGGAAACCGGTGAGGATCATCATTGGTTTGTGAAAACAGGATGACCTTGAGTGAAACAACAGATCATTTATTTAGCCTATCCAAGCACTCAAGGTGTGGGAACATCCTGGACAGCAGACTCGTCACACTGCATCCATTAAAAAATACACTTGGTTAACTGATTATTAACTAATCTCTGAACGCAGCTGGTGCTGAATCTGGTGATGTTGGAAAACCATACATTAACCAAACAGTGTAAAGTACCAGAGCCTATCCCATTGCTCCTATAGAAAAAGGCGTGGCCCTGAACAGGTCTCCGGGCCATCGTAGGGCAGGTTCGAACAGGACTTCACAATGTTCAGTTGGTTGGAGGGTGGTTGAACGTCGTTAATGTGTCGTGGGGTATTTGCAGTGTTAGGACTTGATGCTTGAGGAGGGACTTGTGATTGTATTAAATGTCACTCTCATTTATTTTTATGTCTTAAAGGAACGTGATCTCGTTTAGTCTCCCGGCAGCCACCAATGAATGAGCTCGGTAAACCGGGAAGACGACTGTGGTTGAAGAGCAATTGATTTTCAAAATGAATGTCATTGATTTTACAGACTGGCTCTCAGGTCGGGACGAGCAGTCTCTTAAAGCAGCAGAGCAGGCAGAACAATTAATTCTGTTTCCTTCTGCTTTTTTTTTCTTCTCTTTTTGTAGTTAAACAGGTTCCTTCCCATGGACACGAAGCCCCCCCCCCCCCCCAATAAAAAAGGACAAAGGTTATTTTAAAGGAACTAGATTGATCAGGAGAGACGTGCGATGGAATGCGATGCATAACATTAACGTTAACGTTAACTGTGCGCGCACAGATGTATCAGCGTCGGCTCTAATTGAGTCCAGCCAGGAGAAGAGCATGACAGATTGATACATTAGACTGAGGACGTTTGGAGGGGAGTGTGAGTGTGTGTGTGTGTGTGTGTGTGTGTGTGAGTGTTCATGTGTGTTAGACAGAGACAGCAGGGTGTGAGTACATCCTTCTCCATCTGTTCATGCTTTCTCTCCACCAAAGGTGTAGCTGTGCAGGTGAGAGGCACATTAAGAGGAGAAAGTAGTTTTTTGATTTAAGATTAACTATCTCTAGAAAAAAATATGCACACATAGATAGATAGATAGATGGATAGATGGATAGATGGATAGATGGATAGATGGATAGATGGATAGATGGATAGATAGATAGATAGATAGATAGATAGATAGATAGATAGGCAGGCAGATAGATAGATAGATAGGCAGGCAGGCAGGCAGGCAGACAGACAGACAGAGACAGACAGAGAGACAGAGACAGACAGACAGATAGATACTTATTTATATATATATATATATATATAATATTATATATATATATATATATATATATATATATATATATATATAAATATATATATATATATATATATACACTCTACTGCCAAATAATAATAAAGTGTCCTTGTAATAAGAGCCTGCTCGTGCGACAGACACAGAACAGAACTGTGGGTGTTGTGTGCGATCAGATTCTGAAGTCGTTCTTAAGAACTCCTTAGTTTCATGCATATCACTGTAAAGTCACATTCCGCAATTAGATCTACACCATAAAGGACTTTAAGAGCAATATGTAGGATTTCATCTCATTCACTTCTTTGTATTAGTTGCTAAGTGACTGTGCGCTCTGCCTCCGTGCTAAAACCAGCCTCAGTAACCTGCTGCAATAAGAACTGGTCATCAATCTAACAATTAGAATGGCGTGGCATCGTGGGTTTAGATTGAATGGTATGAGGAAATTAGAGAGAGGGGGAGAGAGAGAGAGAGAGAGAGGGAGAGAGAGGGAGAGAGAGGGAGAGAGAGCGAGTGTGAATAGAATGAATTACAGTACAGTTAATACAGTATGAAATATCCATCTATCCATATATTATATTTTGCTTAATCCCCAATTAGGGTCATTGGGGGGGGGGGTGAAGGAATGTTTTGGGCACTGGGCAGATACACCCAGGACAGGGTGCCAATCTAGCTCTGGGCTCACACTTACACACACAATATATTGGGGTATTTATGAAGGGGCAATTTACCTTGAACTCATGTTTTTGGACTGTGAGAACACTGGATTTACAAGTGACCCACAACACAGGGTTGCTGTCACAAAGGGATAGTTATAGTTGTGGTTAAGAAACCAGCCTTGCGATCCGAAGGTTCCCGGTTCAATTCCTGGTCCCACCATGTACTATGGCTAAAGTGCTGCTGGGCAAGGCATGTCACTAATTGTGTGTGTTTCACTGCAAGGAAATGTGTGTGAGCACAGTAGGCGTCATAGATCACATGCTCAAGGACTCATGTTGGTGAACTTTAGATTTTAACCTTCAAGGTTAAAATTCAGGTTGATAGTTCAACACCCTAAACACTAAGCTGCCAAGCCCTACTACATCCATCCATCCATCCATTATCTTCCAATTTATCCTCTATTAGGGTCACGGGGGGGGGGGGTTCCCCATGCCCATCCAGGGGAGAACCTTTTGGGCGCTGGGCAGATACACTCAGGACAGGGCGCCAATCCATCACTGGGCACACAGTCACTCACACAGACACACAAACACACTCTATATGGGGCAATTTGGAGAACTCAATTGAGTTGATCCATGTTTTTGGACTGTGGGAGGAGATCGGAGAACCCGGAGAAAACCCACGCGGACACGGGGAGAACATGGAAACTCCACCCAGATTGGGATTCGATCCGGGAATTCCTAGTGCTGAGAGGAGAACATGCTAACCACTAAGCCACCGTGCCACCCGCCCTACTACATGTTTAATAATAAAGACGGGTCCTGTGTTTGTATCCTCGTGATAATACTGTCATTAAAACCACACATTTCCCATACTTTGGACTTGTTCATCATTCTATTTTCAATTCTCATTTAATTATGCCCATGCCAAATGTGTGCAGTGTTTTATCAGTTCTGCTCACTAACTTCTTTTATGACTCGCTTTCTGGAGTAACAACGCAGCTGCTACAGCCGAGCGAACATCCTAGCTGCAAATTAAATATGCTTTTCAGGACAGAAGCCAGCTGCTACGCCTTATTAAAAACTTAGGTCGCCTTTTTGTTTTTTCTCTCCCCGCACAGTAATTTCAGCTTCTGATACGAACTGGTGAGACAGAAAATGGGCCTGTATTTAGAATGCTGCACGGCTGCCGCTGGTTGTCATGGTGCATTATTTAGTGCCAGGCTGGTGGGGGACCTCGACTCACTTCCTGGCACAAAGGGCCAACACGTGTCACCATAATTAACTTTTCCTTTCCTGTGTCTAAAACAATGGCCTGACAACAGCCTTCTGTCCACGTTTGGTTTGTTTGCGATCCAATTAAAACCGGATCATATTGTCAACTTTGCTGTGTTTGCGAGGAGCTGACGGAGTGGGGAGGGATATAGATCGGTACGGAGCAGTCGCAGTTACTATTGCAGTTTGCACTTTATTGAATACTATGCCATTTTCAGCCCTGCAAACGGTGAAAACATTAATTTTAACATAATTGGTTGCAATGCGCTGTTGCAGCAGGCTCTTTAATGCTGAGCGTTTTTTTCACACGACGCTTAAAACACCCATGAATCACGTCGTCACGGGAGCAGAGGCACACTGACATGCCCTAAATCAAGCTGTGGAGTGCGGTGGTTGATGTCTCGCTTAAAATTGCTAAAAAAAGTTCCTTGAGTCACTTATTTGTGGTTGTAATAAGTATTTAAACCGCCGCATGGTTGGGTTGCGTTGGTTGGAAGGTGGCACGGTGGCTTAGTGGTTAGCATGTTCTCCTCTCAGCGCTGGGGATTCGGTTCGAATCCCAATCTGGGTGGAGTTTACATGTTCTCCCCGTGTCCATGTGGGTTTCCTCCGGGTTCTCCGGGTTCCTCTCACAGTCCAAAAACATGGATCAATTCAAGTGAATTCTCCAAATTGCCCCATATAGAGTGTGTGTGTGTGTGTGTGTGTGTGTGTGTGAGTGAGTGTCTGCCCAGTGATAGATTGGCGCCCTGTCCTGGGTGTATCTGCCCAGCACCCGAAACTTTCTCCCCTGGATGGGCATGAGGAACCCGACCGCGACCCTAATAGAGGATAAAGTGGAAGATAATGGATGGATATTGAAAGGATAAAATTTTATATTTATACACAGTAGTACTTCATGTTCAAGGGAATGAGCGCATTCAATAACGAGATGGGGCAATCTGGCCGACATTTGCCCAAGGCCTAGATATTTCCTGAGCCTGGAGACATCTGGCGTCTGGCTCAAGGGCAACTGAGCTGTATCGAGCTCCTCCAAATAAGGGAAGGAACGGTGCGTTCAGCCCCCCCATAGAACTCCTTCGACATGTTGTTTCAGAATAAGCAGAACGAGGGATGGGTGTTTCAATAAATACGGTCAGCAACTGGACTTCAGGGCTCTGTCTTGGTGGGACCGGTGTGGTGCTGAGATCAGAGTCGGATCGCGATCTTGGGCTTGTCTTGGATGAACACTGCTTTGATTCGGTTTGTCATAAATAAACCGCTTGATTCGAATAACTCTGAAATCATCTGTACTGTGCTTTTTGACGCCTTCAAAATTGATTCATCGGGGACATTTCAGATTTCCTAACTATATATATATATATATATATATATATATATATATATATATATATATATATATATATTTAACACAGGTTGACTCTAGTTATGCTATAGAGCCCAGCCCATACACATGATGAGGTTTTATTCAATGTGTTGTCACCCTGAGTTCATCTTTCGTAAGCGTGCATTAAATAAATTGATATTCCATTGTGGGTTCTGTTCATTTAAACATCGATAAGTGGAAAAATTCAAACGCTGACAGGTTTTTATGCTTCTGGATGATCAGGGTATGTTTTTATGAGGCATCTGCCGCCAAATCTATTCTTCAGTATGGTGAATAAACAGCCTAATCACCCCCATAACCCACCACACATACACTCACACACACACTCTATACCTCATACACTCAGATTTGTTTTCGTGCATAGTGGGGACATAGACAGCATCACTGTATCACTGAGAATCATCCACCACACTAATACCGAGTCCTGATCATTAGAGAACATACAGGGGCTAACAATGTAAGTAGAGAACCAGATGGACTGCAGAATATAATTATAGACCTACAAAGTCCATCTATGTGATCAGAGGAACTGAAACCTCTCACAGTGAGTGGAGAACTGAGGGGTGGCCCTAATAAAATGACTGTTGACTATACTGGGAAAACATATTGGTCGGGTGTGTTTACATACCGTTGACCTGCAATGTGTGCGTCTGGAAGAGCTGCTCATAACCCTCAGCATGGCAGGTGTAGTTGCCCATGTGAGTGGTGGTCACTTTGGTAATGTACAGACTTCCATCATCTCCAAAATCCTGCAAAATACAAACAGGGAATATAATCTGCTGCACAGCCACAGCTCCCTCACAACATTCTCACAACATTCTTACAACACAATAACAATCACAATTACAATCAGGCGAACTGGATGATCGACACGACACCTGGCATGAGGAACTGAATACGGCTGAAAATGTGAAGACTGAGGTGTGAATATCTTCATGGAGAGCCAGGCATTACGGATAGTGGATGGGGCTTTTATGGGGTATGAAGGGATAAAATTTAAAGGTCTATACACAAGGTACTTGATGTTCAAGGGGATGTGCGTATTTGATAATGAGATGGGGGCAATCTAGCTGGCTGCCGCTCAAGGCTTAGATATTTCATGAACCTAGAGACACCTGGCGTCTGGCGGATGAAGCTCAAGGGCACTGAGCGGTATTGAGCTCCCCCAAATAAGGGAAGGAACGGTGCGTTCACTCCCCCATAGAACTCCTTCGATAAGTTGTTTTAGATTAAGCAGAACGAGGGATGGTTTTTACAATAAATAGAGTCAGCAACTAAACCAGCATGAAGTGACATCAGACCAGCGAGTGGTCTCTGCAAAAACATGAGATTGCAGGAGCAAGTAAAAGTTCAGTGTTATTTAAAAAAAAAAAAAAAAAAAAAAAAAGAAGAGCAGGCTTCCAGAAGTCATCCAGGCTGGAGAAATTCTGCAGGGAAATTGGTTGGTGCAACAAAATTTGTTTCTTTCATGATAAACGAACAAAGCAAAGCTAATTTGCCCTCTGAATGGCTCGGTGCATTATGCAGATCGACTCTTAGATCTTATGTAAAATACACAAAAGGATTTTTTTTTCGGCTATTTACATAATAAAAGCCAAACGACAGCAGGCAGGTGCAAACGGTGCTGGAGCCGCACTGAGCATCATATACCAATATACAGAACTGGTCAAAAGTTTGGACACGCCCCCTTTGTGTTCCACATACTATAAAGATGGACTTTGTAGTTCTACAATTCAATTCTGTAGTCCATCTGTTTGTGTTAGTCCCCTTCATTTGAGTTAATTTGGGAATGAAAGGCATTTGCATGTTCTCTCAAATTGCAGGATTTTCACTTTGAGCTCTGATTTCCTAGCACAATCCAAAACATGCTTTTGGGCAAACCCGAATGCATAATTGCCCCGGGGGTGAAAATATTTTTTGTCCGTGTCTGTGTTTTGTCCACTGGGATGGAATCCAGCGACCCCCTACAACCCTGATCTGGATCAGTGGATTAGAAAATCATAAAATAAAAGTTTTTTTTTTAAGTCTATTCATTTTAAATTAGAAGGCAATTACATTTAAAGTACCAAATGAATAGAACACCTGTTAATAAATAGTAACTCGTGATTTACCATCAGGACATTACTGAAACTGACAAAGTGCCAGCCCCATCGACTGATCATCACACCCCCGGGAGTCTCGAGACGAGAAGCATGACTCTATATAAATCAGTCTACAGTGAACAGAGGACAAACGAGTGAGAGAGTGAAGGTAGACATGGCAAGTGAGGAATAACAAGACAGACTGCACACCGTGATGTAAATGAGAAAATAAAAGATCTGATGCAGCGCCATCTAAAACTCACTCCTCTGTAAATAAATAACAACATCCACAAACTAAATGCAGCTATGACCTGGAAGCTGATAAGGTTAAAAGTGCAGCATATATATGTATGTATGTATGTATGTATGTATGTATGTATGTAGATATATATTTTATCAGGTACACCTCCTTAGTTCTGCGCTCACTGCAGGTCCACTGATCATATAGACAGGTCTGTTGCAACAGGGCAAGCAAACCAACCAGTTGCTAAGTGCCCTGAGCAAACCTGGGGACAATGGATGGATATGAATCGAATGTGGAGACAACTGTCTGAGTGCCCTCTTAAATTCTGTGATGGTCAGTCTTTCTCAAATGGGCCTCTCCCATTGGTTAAAATTACTACACAAACTGCACTCTATATAGGACGTTTGTTAAGGATGTGTGTTTGTTTCATGTACAATGGTGTTTTGTTAACATAAGTTAGCAATATTAACTCAGTGGGGCACTTTGCTTGGGGTCCACCAAATGCCCTGAAATGTCCCTGTATAACTTGGACTACAGTTCCATTCTGTAGTCCATCTATTTCTCTACATATATTGTTAGTCCACTTTAATATGTTCTCTGCTGATCAGGAGCCCCATAGTGGAGATATTAGGGTTGTGGATGATTCTCAGTACTGGAGTGATACTGACATGGTGGTGGTGGTGTGTGTATGTGTACGTGTGTGTGTGTCTGTGTGTTGTGCTGGTACGAGTGGTTCAGACACAGCAGTGATGCTGGACAGAGAACGGAACGCCAACCGGAAATCAAGGTGTCTTATTAGGAGTGGATAATACCTGCTGCTCTGTCCACTGATCATCAGAGAACAGTAACGGTATGTAGAGAACCAGATGGACTACAGAATGGAATTGTAGAACTACAAAGTCCATCTATGTGGCAGTATTTATTATAATAATCTAATAAAATGGCCGGTGAGCATATGTATTAGTATATCTACATTTGGGGTGAAATATTTGTGTATTTCGCTGTATACTCTTGTGAGTCTCATTTATTTTTACACAGATCAGAATTTCATTAAGCTGCATCACCTGAGGGAACCGGTGAGGCAACTGTCAGCATGAAAAGCTTTCGATTGTTTCTGCTAATGTTCATTATTTTGCTTCTGTGGATAATTGATCAATTAGATGCCGAGCCTCGAGGCTGTACAAGTTTACATTAAATGCCATTTACTTTTAAAACGGCGGTGCGGAACAACAACTTTATTATATTATATCAGTTAATTATATCAGTTAATATATTCTCTGTAAGGTTCTATGAGAGACTGGGTGCGGAACGCTGGGGCTCTGTTGAGAGAATGTTAACTGTTACTTAAATATATTATATAAATATTTTTGCCTTAATACTAAGATGAAAATCTGCCTAAAAATATGACCTTTTATTTATTTCACACTCAAATACTCACTATTATGATTCTCAGTGGTGTACTGGGCCTCTCTACAAGGTTTGCTGACTCTGCGACCGGAACCCCGGACAAGTGGAAGAAAATGAATGGATGTGGTGACGTGGTGGTGCTGTGCTAGTGTTAGTGTGTGGCACACTTCTGGACTGAGAAGCACCCTGTGATCACTGATGAAGGATGAGAGGATGACTAACACAAATTGCGCTGATATAGATGACCTACTCGCTCTGATGTTTTAACTATAAGGTGGAGCTGTGAGGTGGATGTGTCCGATAGAGTGTACAGTGAGTGATACAGGGTTTAACCTCTGAATCAGCACCACCACTATGACATCAGTGTCACTGCAGTACTGAGAATCATCCATCATGTCAATGATACCTGCTCTGTCCATGGTTCTGATCATCAGAGAACAGAGTAAAGGCTCTAACAATGTATGTAGAGAACCAGACGGACTACAGAATGTAATTGTAAACCTCCATCTGTCTGATCAGTGGAGTTGACGCAATGAACATAAGTACAGAAACATGGTGGTGCGCCTAATAAAGTGGCCAGTGAGTGTATATTATATTATACAGAAGTCAGTGGACTTTCTGAACTGCATCAACTTAGTCAGAATAACTGCATGTTTAAAGTAAAAGGCATCTGAGAACCTGAATTTGCCCTCTGCCCGTTTTATCAGCTCATATGCAGCACAAGTTAAAAAAAAGAAAAACACCACAGGCATCTACCCTGACCTGCAATGACCTAAACCTCTGGACCTGAATGGTTTAATGCAATCTCAGATGAGCTTGAGGGCCCTGGAATGATGAACAGTCGAAGGCATGCAGAGATCACGTAACAGAACCTACCTGTGAGGGGATCTGCAGAGAGAGAGGAATATAGAACACAGATTGATTTATATGAGTACAGAACACCCACACACATCACCATCAACACCAACACCTACAACACCAACACCACCACCACCATCAACACCAACACCAACAACACCACCAACACCAACACCACCACCAACACCACCACCAACACCAACACCATGCCAGTATCACTGCAGCACTGAGAATCATCCCCTACCATTATACCTTCTCGTCATTGGAGATCATACTACAGACTACAAAGTATTTAGAGAAACTGACTACAAAATGTAAATGCAGAACTACAAAGTCCATCTATATGATCATTATCTTCTGCTTAATCCTCTACTAGGGTGGCAGAGGGGGAGAACGTTTTGGGCAGATACACCCAGGACTGAGTGTCAATCTATCACTGGGCACATTCATTCATTCATTCATCCATTCATTCATTCATTCACTCACTCACTCGAGAGGAGAACATGCTAAAATCCTCATTTTGTTTAAAGTTTAACTTCAGAAAAACAGCAACTTCTTTCTCGTACACTGAGAACATCGTCTTGATTTGCCTGTACACGAACCCCTACAATAACCCCTCACAGGCAGCGAGTCAGGAACACTACATTTATAATATTCTATTTTTACCATAAATATGGAAAAAGTCCATGATTGTTCATTTAAATGCTGTTTGTTCATTTTCTCCTCTCTTGGAGGGGGTTTCATCCATGCCCATCATTCGTTTCTTTGATTTTACCCCTGATTTTTCTATTGCACTTCATTTCTTCTGTGTATTTTTCAGACATCGACAATTAGGAACTCTTCTAAACCTTCCCCCAGCCATCCTCCAGACTTCAGGATAAATATCCAGGCTCTGATTTTGCCGTCTCACCTTCTACACTGCACCAAAATTGAGGTCTTTTGCAGGCCAGCCGAAGTGACCTGTGGCAATAAAAATGTAATAACACCCCTCTGCCTCAAAACACTAGCTCTATTGGTCGCTCTTTTCATACGATGTGTTGTTTGTGGAACAACTAGAGCATCGCTTTGTATTTGAAATCCTGTTACAATTAAATGCTAAATACTAACAGGTATGATGAAACAGCTGAGGCTTTAATAAAATACATACAATGTTTACAGGACATGATTAAAGAATCTATAAAATCAGGACTGGGTAACATGAGAAACACACAGTGGATGTCATGCACAGTATATATAATCAGATTATATAATCTACAACTGCATTTATTTTAAAAGAGGTTTATAATTCCAGTTTGTGTTTACATTCAAAAATGTAACTGAGTACCCTTTAAGTAGGGTCCCTAGCAAACTAGTGACCTTTGTAAAAGGCTCTATATAAATTAAGCTTATTAATATTGAACTAGGGCGGCACGGTGGCTTAGTGGTTGGCATGTTCTCCTCTCAGCACTAGGGATTCCTGGTTCGAATCCCCATCTGGGTGGAGTTTCCATGTTCTCCCCGTGTCTGCGTGGGTTTCCTCCGGGTTCTCCGGTTTCCTCCCACAGTCCAAAAACATGGATCAAGTCAACTGAATTCACCAAATTGCCCCATATAGAGTGTGTCTGTGTGAGTGAGTGTGTGCCCAGAGATGGATTGGCGCCCTGTCCTGGGTGTATCTGCCCAGCGCCCGAGACGTTCTCCCCTGGATGGGCATGGGGAACCCCACCGTGACCCTAATAGAGGATAAAGCGGGAGATAATGAATGAATGAGTTTGTGTTTACATTCAAAAATGTAACTGAGTACCCTTTAACTAGGGTCCCTAGCAAACTAATGACCTTTGATTTGTAAAAGGCTCTATACAAATTAAGCTTATTAATATTGAACTAGGGTGGCATGGTGGCTTAGTGGTTGGCATGTTCTCCTCTCAGCACTAGGGATTCCCGGTTCGTATCTCAATCTGGGTGGAGTTTCCATGTTCTCCCCGTGTCCGCGTGGGTTTCCTCCAGGTTCTCCGGTTTCCTCCCACAGTCCAAAAACATGGATCAAAGTAAATTGAATTCTCCAAATTGTCCCATAGAGAGTGTGTGTGTGGGTGTCCAGTGATAGGCACCCTGTCCTGGGTGTATCTGCCCAGCGTCCGAACCGCTCTCCCATGGATGGGCCCCCCCACAACCCAAGAAAAGGATTAAGCGGAAGATAATGGATGGATGGATTATTGAACTACACACTGACCTCATGCCGACAGGATAATGCCAGCCAATAGGACAGATGGGACCTGGACCTCCTTAAAAATTAACAGTCACCTGATGTAATCCACATTCTCCATCTCACCTCATCCTGACTATCCTCCATCCTCCACGTCCTCTCGAACCACATCTCCCCTCTGCTCCAGTCTAGCTGGCTCCATCCTCAGCATCCTTCTGCCAATATTAACCTCATTCCTCCTCTGCACATGTCCAGACCACCTCAATCTCGCCTTCCTAACTAACAAACTCATTTCCAATCTTGTCCATCTCTGTCACTCCCAATGAGCATCACAGCATTTTCATCTCGGCTTCCTCCAGCTACCTCTCACGCCATTTGAGAGCCACAGTCTCTCAGCTGTACGACATTGCAGGTCTCAGTATTGTCCTGCAAAATTTTGATTCTCAGCTGGTGGACCGGGACTTGTTCTAAGCAGGTCACAGGCGGCTTATAAAAATACATTTATTTAAAAAGTATGAAAAATAATTCATGCTCATCTGATTTGGTACTTGTATTTTATCTTGGGAAAAAAGAGACACCGAGAGGCGTGTGCTGCATTCTCGTTGCCATGGTAACCGTGGTTCGTTTGCCGTTTAGCCTTTTATTAAAATTTGTGATGACGTTCGGAGGCAAGATGGCGAAACGCAAATATAACCCAGAATATTTAAAATGTAGATTTTTTGTTCATTGAGGACTTTTTTTTAAAAATTGATCTTAAATTCACTTTGCATGCAGAGGTTTGTTCTGAAGGATATTTTTTCAGAATAAATTTGGTTGATTTGTATTCTATAAAAGTGGGTCGTGACTTAATGACCATGAGAACATGTGGGTTCCGGGCTGAGACCCGTTGAGAACCCCTGCTGTGAAGCATCCATGTTACCCTCCTCTACTGCAGATTACTCCTTTAACTGTACTCCACCCCTCCACCCTGCTGGAGCTCTTGGTCCATATAAGGAAAGGCAAACCACATTTGGGTTTATAATATTTTTGGAATTGGGAGTCCATGCATCTTGTTTGAAAGTTGTTGAGATGAATACAACAGTAAGCCGCCAAATGAGTTTTGATTTTTTCTTTCTCTCACTGACAGATCCAGCTGCCTCCGGTGATGCAACACACCGCAAGCCTTCATTTTCACGTTTAATGTGCTTAAGCGGCTTTCACTTTAAATCCCTCTTCGGATGATCAGCAAATCCACTCCTACTGGAGATGCACGCTTGACTGTGGGCACGTGTGCAGTTCATACCTGTCATTACAGTAAAATGACTGACTGCAAGAGAAACACTGCAAATGCCCCCCACGGGGAAGTCTCAAAGAACCAGCAACTGAACATAACAGTACAGAGCCGCGGTTGGTGCATGTTACAGGCTGAGCAAAATAAGATGCTTCGGAATGCTGATGCTACATGATGAGACTTTTTTATATCACTGTTCAGATATTCACTCAGGATCTGCAGAGCAGGTGAGGCACCTGTACAGCTATCCTGTTTTTAAATGATGGATCGCTCTCTGCATTTTTTTCCAAAGCTGTGTACGGACTTCGGATCGGGCCGTAATGAGTGATCCATCACTTTCAGAACTTTTTATAGTGCACAAGCTCGCACGTATGAAAAGTAGGTTCCTCTCTTCATGATAAAAGGCCTTGGTCGCCGGAAAATAAAAGTTTGCAAGAAAGTCTGATGAATGAGTGTGAAGCGGGATGCGCAGCGCACGGCCTTCGAGCCAGCCATAAAGCATGCCGAGCAACTGCAACTGCGGGAGAAAGCTGCAAACTTCATGGCCGTGAGGGAAATTCTCTCTTCGGGGACCAATGACACTGATCTGAGACCAGCGCAGGACTGAGAACGCTTTGTGAGAGAAAACTTGGGATCCATGAATGTGTGTGTGTGTGTGTGTATGCACACAGGTGCATATGTGTGGGTTGGTATGTGCATGTGCATGGGTGTGTATGTATGTGTACCTATATTTAAATACATCAGTATGCAGGTGTGTGTAATGCAGGTGTGTATAATGTAGGTGTGTGTAATGCCTTTGCCTTTCAGAATGTGTGTGTGTAATGCCGGTGTGTATATAACACTGGTGTGTGTAATGCAGGTGTGTATAATGTAGGTGTGTGTAATGCCTTTGCCTTTCAGAATGTGTGTGTGTAATGCCGGTGTATATAACACTGGTGTGTGTAAGCAGTGTGTGTAACACTGTCAATGACAATCAGTCATCACTTTTCCTCTGCAGTAAAATCCTAAACATTTTTTCTAAACCACGACGTCTTGTAACCTGCGGATGCTCTGAGCTCCAGCTCAGGTGTGTGTGTGGATCAAGTGGGCTACAGGATGATGTTCAGAGATGGATATTGACAAGTGGGAGCTTTTCAGACACTTAAGAAGCTCACCAGCTTGTAATGCTGGATTAGGATCAAGAGCAGCTTGTGTTATTGACGGTAAACCTCTGCGACTAAAATATTTACTCTGAACAATGTTTTTGTCAGGTTTTGATAAGTGTAACCCCCCTCTCTCTATATATATATTGTATATATAGTGTATTGTAGGTGGGATTTTTTATTTACGAAACAATCCATAATAGATATAGGTGTCTATGATGTTTTTAAGGAGGGTTACATGATCTCCTGGAAGTGCAAACCCTTAACAAAGGTTTTAAGGTGTTTATTTCTTTTCTTTGTTGCTGGTTTCTTTTGATCATTCGAGACCAGCGGTGGCTGTGGCTCAGAACTCAGAACTCAGAAGCTTAAACCCTCATCTTCATCTAAGCACTTTTTTGTTTTGACCTACAGCAATGGCCATTTTATTCATTCTGAGGACCATTACAGTACATTCGAGACACTTTCACTTTTTAGAGACAGAAATCTTTATGTTCTATAACCTGGACTGAGCTTATAAAGAATTTTAGAGCCTATCCTGGCACTCATTGGACGGAAAGAAGGGAAACCACCTTCTGTTTCTAGGAATTTATCATTTTTTGAGTAGCTAGGGTCGACAGGAGCTCCCCCTAGTCTCCATGCATTTTTGCCACAGCTGTTAACAGACCTGGTAGGAAGGTTCCACCCCTATTTTCCTTCGTTATTGATTCGTATGGAGTTACAAACGAGTACATACTCTAGCTCACGGGTGTACGAGGATTTTTTGGGATTGTTTTGTTAACAGTATATAGTGTATTGTGTCCCACTTGGCAAAAAAAACTCAAAGAAACTACAGCACGATCTCTTTGGAGGTCAGTGGAACACATCGGCCACCCTGCGCCACCCCGCTCTGAGGCACAAAGCAGCTATGTTACAATTTTGCACGGCCTGTAATCCGTCTCCCCTCATATCGCCTCCAAAATCACTGGCCTTAAGCTTGTGAAATCCTACATGCCTCCTCTTATTTAGACGTACGGCCTCATACAGGCAGCCAGCATCACTCACTGAGCCCCTGGATGAAAGCGAGTACAGCCAACAAAGCTGGGTTTGAGGTGCGAGAGGCGCGTCACTCACGCTGATGTCCTCCAGCTGGAGCGTGTTGAGCGTGTGATTATTGCGTCTCCAGATGATTGGCGGCCGCCTCTCACCCGTGATGGCGCACGTCAGCACGACGCTCTGCCCCACTGTGACGGTGGTGATGCTCAGCCTTTCCTCATCCGCGAGGCTCAACTGATAGACCCCTGGAAATGGAAAGCAAACATTCGGAGAGGATTAAACCACAATATACAATATCGTTCTAAACTCTGGGTATATAGAAACATTTTAAAACACCATGTGCACCCCACAGTGCTCATTAAGAACCATTTTATCCAGAATAAGGAGCCCTGTCATGGGTGTATATGCCCAGTGCCCGAAACGTTCCCCTGGATGGGCATGGGGAACCCCCCTCTGCAACCCTAGTAGAGGATTAAGCAGAAGATAATAGATGTATGGATATGTATGGATATATATATATATATATATATATATATATATATATATATATATATATATATATATATATATATATATATATATAATAAAATACAAAGATGAAGGTGTGTGTCAGTGGTGACATGTATAGCACTAGTTAACCATATGATATGATGATTTATTGCAAGTATTCTGTATTGCACATATAAATAATACCTGCCCTGTCAATGGTCCTGATCATCAGAGAACATGCTAAAGCAGTCTAACAAAGCAAATAGGGAAACAGAAAGTAATTGCAGTCCATCAATATGATCAGAGGAACCAAAACAACTCACAGTGAGTGGAGAACCGAGGAGGTGGACCTAATAAATTGGCTAGTGAGTGTATATATAAGCATACATACTCTGATTTATATATTACTGTGGGGCGTCAGTGCCACTCGGTGCCCCACGGCAGGAGTAATTAATTTCGCTTTGTGTTGATAATTGAATTGTGGCCTGAGTGTGTAATATAGTGCATGTTTTCATTAATCTGATTTGCCACCGTAAGAAACCTAATGCTGTTTCATAATCAAACAGTGGCTCAATTAGGTTCTATTGAACAGCAGAACCCCATCTGAGAATTAATGAGCACGCAACTCACTCCAACACGCATTCATCAACAAACCAGGTGGACTGAAAAAACACAACTAAAAAACAATCACACGTTCCACCACGAGTCTGACCAAAGATCCATCAATCACGTCAAGAACGAGTATCCGTGACGCGAAGAGAACTGCTGCGTCTCTTTAGAAACATACAATAATGGGGCAGCAGGGTGGAGTTGTGGTTAGCATGCTTTTCTCTCTGATGATCCCAATCTGGGTGGAGTTTCCATGTTCTCCACGTGTTGTCATGGGTTTGCTCCGGGTTCTCGGGTTCCCTCCCACAGTCCAAAAACATGGATTCAAGGCTATATATATATATATATATATATATATATATATATATATATATATATATATATATATATATATATATATATATATATATATATATATATATATAGTGTGTGTGTGTGAGAGAGAGAGAGAGAGAGAGAAAGAGAGAGAGAGAGAGAGAGAGAGAAAGTGTGTGTGTGTGTGTGTGTGTGTGTGCCCAGTGATGGATTGGCACCCTGTCCTGGGTGTATCTGCCTCGTGCACTAAACGTTCAACAACCCCTGGATGTGCATGAAAACTCCGCCTCCCTGCCTCCACGACCCCAGTATAGGATTACACAGAAAATAATGGACAGATGGACAAACAACATGGAACATAAAAGACACAGATTTCAGCTAAAAGGAGGTTTTGGTGAGCCACCTGAGGAACAGTATGGGTAGCAATGCTAAAAGCTGGGCAACAGTTTTCCCAAAGGGCCACATGAAACATAAAAGCTTTTGTTTTGAAGGTACGGTCTATTTTATTTTATATTCAACGTGTGTGTGTGTGTGTGTGTGTGTGTGTGTGTGTGTTATAGACACCAAGGCACTGAAAACCTCTGCTCCATATATATGTACTCATTAACACTTTTCTATTCATCTCATGAGGGCCAGGCAGGGGCAGCCTAAGGGCTGGATGAGGCCCTGGGGCCGTAAAATGCCCATGTCTCAGTTGGACACTAGGCATCGTACGTGGGATGTGTAGATGCCCTGCGGTATTTTATATCGTTTGCATTTTGTTCACTTTAATCCATTTTACAAACTATTATTTGTCTCGTGGGGGTCTAGTGATGTGCACATTTACCACCATGCCCTGCAATCTGAAATGTGGCTGCACTAAATTGCCCCTATATATTGTGTGTGTGGAACTCTCATCGCTGGGGATCCAGGTTCAAATCTCGATCTGGGTGGAGTTTCCATGTTCTACCCATGTCCATGTGGTTTTCCTGGACCACATTTCTGTCCACAGTCCAAAAACAAGGATTCAAGATGAATTGGCTGCACTAAATTACCCCTATATATTTAGTTTGTGCGTGGGCCTCTCAGTGCTGGGGATCCATGTTCAAATCCCGATCAGGGTGGAGTTTCCATGTTCTCCCCATGTCCTATCCCTGAGTTCCAAGAATTGGCTGCTCCTATATAGTCTGTGTAAATTAAATTATATTAAATTGTCCTTATATAGTCTGTGTAAATTAAATTAAATTGCCCCTATATAGTCTGTGTAATTTAAATTAAATTGCCCCATATAGTCTGTGTAAATGAAATTAAATTGCCCCTATATATTCATTCATTATCACCTCTATATATATATCCTCTATTAGGGTTGCGGTGGGGTTCCCCATGCCCATCCAGGGGAGAACATCTCGGGCGCCGGGCAGACACACCCAGGACAGGGCGCCAATCCATCGCTGGGCACACGCTCACACACTCAAACACACTCTATATGCGGCAATTTAGAGAACTCAATTAACTTGATCCATGTTTTTTGACTGTGGGAGGAAACCCGAGAACCCGGAGGAAACCCACGCGGACACGGGGAGAACATGGAAACTCCACCCAGATGGGGATTCGAACCGGGAATCCCTAGCGCTGAGAGGCGAACGTGCTAACCACTAAGCCACCGTGCCGCTGCTACTATATAGTCTGTGTAAATTAAATTAAATTGCCCCTATATAGTCTGTGTAAATTAAATTAAATTGCCCCTATATAGTCTGTGTAAATTAATTTAAATTGCCCCTACATAGTCTGTGTAAAATTAAATTGCCCCATATAGTCTGTGTAAATTAAATTAAATTGCCCATATATAGTCTGTGTAAAATTAAATTGCCCTATATAGTCTTACTCGTCTACCTCGGGATAAAGCGGCTGCACATAGGAAGCTCAGAGCCGCCGCGCTTTAACGCGCTGAAGGGAGCCAGGCACGCAGGAAGCAGAAAATCTGATTTATTTAAAGGTGTAGTGACACCAAAAAGCATGAGGTACCAACCGACGAGTGACATAAAACAAACGACGTGCACCGAGGACGAGAAACACCGGAAATATATACAAAAAGACACCCGACCACGTGCACAAAACAAACCAATGACAAGATGGAGTTAATTAACTAAACTAATGACAAATGAACGTTAATTAACTCAACAGAACGAAAGGAAACACAGAACAGGTGACAGGTGCCCTAGGCACCTGTTACAAAAATTTGTGTAAATTAAATTAAATTGCCCCTATTGTAACAGGTGCCTAGGGCACCTGTCACCTGTTTTGTGTTTTGTCCCGTTCGTTTAAGTTAATTAACGTTCAGTGCTCATTAGTTTCGTTAATTAACTCTGTATTATCATTGGTTTGTCTTGTGCACATGGTCGGGTGTCTTTTTGTATTTATGTCCATTGTTTCTTGTCTTCGGTGCTGGTCGTTTGTTTTATGTCACATAGTCTCTTTTGTACCTCATGTTTTTTGGTGCACTGCACCTTTAAATAAACCTGTTTTCTGCTACCTGCGTGCCTGGCTCCCTTCAGCGCGTGTATACGCGGCGGTCTGCGCTTCCTATGCGTAACCGCTTCAGCCCGAGGTAGACTTCTGTGACACCTATATAGTCTGTGTAAATTAAATTAAATTAAATTAAATTAAATTGCCCCTATATAGTCTGTGTAAATTAAATTAAATTGCTATTATATAGTCTGTGTAAATTAAGTTAAATTAAATTAAATCGCTCCTATATAGTCTGTGTGTGCCCAGTGATGGACTGACGCCCTGTTCTGGGTGTATCTGCCCAGCGCCCACAACATTCTCCATGGATGGGACTTTGGCACCTTCCCCACGACCCTAATATAAAATTAAAGAGAAAATAACGAAATGAGGCGGCACGGTGGCTTAGTGGTTAGCACGTTCGCCTCTCAGCGCTAGGGATTCCCGCTTCGAATCCCCATCTGGGTGGAGTTTCCATGTTCTCCCCGTGTCTGCGTGGGTTTCCTCCGGGTTCTCCGGTTTCCTCCCACAGTCCAAAAACATGGATTAAGTCAATTGAATTCTCAAAATTGCCCCACATATAGAGTGTGTCTGTGTGAGTGAGTGTGTGCCCAGCGATGGATTGGCGCCCTGTCCTGGGTGTATCTGCCCAGCGCCCGAGACGTTCTCCCCTGGATGGGCATGGGGAACCCCACCGCGACCCTAATAGAGGATAAAGCGGGAGATAATGAATGAATGAATAATGAAATGAGATCTTTATATTTTTAACCTGTTAAGCCTGGAATGCCATCCACCTCTAAATTCCAGTTGTGTGATCCAGAGCACACGTTTCGAATAAAGACTATTGAGCTTTTGTTAAAAAAATTACCAAACACAAATGCACACCTCGCAGTCGTTCGGTACAGTGGGTGCAATTTGCAGGAGTCATTTCCGTGGCTCCTGCACCGTCCTGCCAACTCATGCAGCAAACATGAACATTAATTTCAACACGTGAAGCAGAAATTCAAACTGAGCGTCTGTCATTCTGAAAGACAAATCTGTTTTCAGCCACAGGTTTTCACGAGCAGAAGTTCCATTTGCATCCGCAGAACCCGCGGGTTATTAACAGTTTCCCACAGTTCACTTCTTCACGTCTGAGACCGTTTTTAAGCTGCGTTGCATTATAATTGCACTTTCTCAGAAGTATTTGTTCCACCGCATTAAGCTTAATTTGAAATCTTTACAACACAGGACTGAATATGAATGTGTTCATGGTTCCGACATGTGATGGATGTTGTTTTATTCTGTTAGGTGGTTTACGTGATGTACCGCACATTTGCCTGCAAGCACTTTTTCATATTTATTACCTTCTTAACTGACTGTTCTAACACACCCCGTTAACAGGGAGTGGCAGTGTGTGGAAACAGTGTGATTGGAACCTTGCGTCTACCAAAAGCTACCAACATGAGCCCCAGAGCAGGGACTTTAATAAATACAGTTTATCATGAAAATTAATTGGTGGCATAGTGCTTGGCATGTTCTCCTCTCAGCACTGGAGATCCAGGTACGAATTCTGATCTGGGTGGAGTTTCCATGTTCTCCCCGTGCCGGTGTGGGCACAGTCCAAAAACATGGATTCAAGGTGAATTGGCTGCATGTGTGCCCAGTAATAGATCAGCACCCTGTCCTGGGTGTATCTGCCCAGCGCCTAAAACGTTCTCATCTGGATGCCCCCCCCCCCCCCCCCCATGAACCTAATCCCAGTATAGGATTGAGCACATTTTAGTGCTGGGGACTCGATCTGGTTGAGGTTTTAAGGTAAATTGGCTGCTATATATTGCCCATATGTAGTGTGTCAGTGATTAAGCGTGCACTCGATATATTGGCGCCCTGTCCTGGCTGTCCTGTCCATCACCTGGAACATTCTGCCCTGGATGTGCAGGAGGAACCCCCCCCCACGACCCTATTATAAGATTATAAGATTAAGTGGGAGATAATAAATGGATGGGTTCCACCATTTCCTTCCTGGTCCTCCCTGTTCTACTTTTCTGCCATCAGCGCCCAAACCAGGTCTCTATAAGGAACCCAGCTGAGTCAGGCTTACACCAGGTTAAAGTTAGCTTGAGTTACAATGCAGCTTCATTAATGAACTGAATTAACAGAGTAAACAATGTGCATCGTTACATATGAACACTTATGAGGCTGATTCTCGAATGCGTTTTCCATCCTTCCATTATCTCCCGCTTTATCCTATCGCGGGGGGGGGTTCCCCATGCCCATCCAGGGGAGAACGTTTCGGGCGTTGGGCAGATAGACCCAGGACAGGACGCCAATCTACCGCTGGGGACACACTCACTCACACAGACACACTCTATATGGGGCAATTTGGAGAATTCAATTGACTTGATCCATGTTTTTGGTCTGTGGGAGGAAACCGGAGAACCCGGAGGAAACCCACGCAGACACGGGGAGAACATGGAAACTCCACCCAGATGGGGATTCGAACCGGGAATCCCTAGCGCTGAGAGGCGAACGTGCTAACCACTAAGCTACCATGCTGCCTCGAATGCGTTTTATTTCACTAAAAATATCTTAAGTTCCATTAATGTCAGCTGTGTAATCACCCGGGAAGCACGTTTTAGAAATGATTATATAGCACACAACAACAACGGCCAAATCATTCCACAATAATATGACTGCTCCAATAAAAAATACATACACGCTTTCAAGCAACAGCTAACATTGCCGTCATTACAATTATCTTCCCCTGATTATCATAAAGTTTGTATAAATACAAAGGTTCGTTTATATGTCTGACAGATTTAATTAAGTTTGCACACAAAGCTGCAAATCACTGATGAGTTGTATCGGAGCAAATGCACTTAATGGCGTCGTAAATAACTCTGCAGATACAGAGGCTGTTTGCATCCCCCTGGCAAAACATGCCTTTTCTCCCCACAAGCTGCAGTTCCGCCTTCAATGCGCCCTCATTAAAAGTTAATTTAATAGATTAGCTGATTATGTTTCCTTTACAAATGAGTTGCCTTCAGCACACGGGAAATAATTGGAACAGTAGTGCGCTGCCCCTTCATCACCCGAGATTCAGTCCAGTTGCTTCAGCAGCTCTCACAGAGGGTCCGGACCGATCCGTTACAGAACAAAAGCAAAGAGCCGGCAACCAGGGAGCCAGGACATCAGAGCCGGGCCAAAAGGTGGGAACCGCATGAGGGGAAGTTGTGAATACTCCCACAGGAGGAAGCAAAGGAGCTGCAGCTGCTATATGAAGAGCATTTCAGATGTGCTGGATGAGAGAAGCCTGGATTTCAACACTTGATAGGAGGATGTATTTGAACTTGGATTGTGCAAAGGCTTTATATTTACATCGGGATGTGGGAGGAAACCCGAGACCCCGGAGGAAACCAGGGAGGACATGCAGACTGAGCAGAGAAGGACTTGGGTTCGCCAAATAGATTCCATCAAACACCAGAATTCACAAACTAAGAGGTAAATAGTTTAGTTTATAAAGTCTACTGTAATTCTACTTGTTTGTAAACTTGTATTGAGTCCCTTCAGTACAGACTAGCTGATATTTAATATTTAGAGCTCTTAAGTGTCATGAAAAGGCTTTATATTTACACAGGCAGGTCTTTGGGATGTCGGAGGAAACCAGGGAGGACATGCACAGAAGGTCTTGTGTTCACCCCAACTCAGAAACTCATTCATTCATTCATTATCTTTATCCTCTATCCTCTATTAGGGTCGCGGTGGGGTTCCCCATGCCCATCCAGGGGAGAACGTCTCGGGCGCTGGGCAGATACACCCAGGACAGGGCGCCAATCCATCGCTGGGTACACACTCACACACTCAAACACACTCTATATGGGACAATTTAGAGAACTCAATAAACTTGATCCATGTTTTTGGACTGTGGGAGGAAACCGGAGAACCCGGAGGAAACCCACGCAGACACGGGGAGAACATGGAAACTCCACCCAGATGGGGATTCGAACCGGGAATCCCTAGTGCTGAGAGGCGAACGTGCTAACCACTAAGCCACTGTGCCGCCCACAACTCAGAAACTAATCCAGAATTTTTCTGCAGTGAGGTGGAAGTACTAACTCAGTCACCATCTACAAATTGCCCCATATAGAGCATGTGTGTGTGTGTGTGTGTGTGTGTGTGCAATAGATTGGGGTCCTGTCCTGGTTGTATCTCCCAACGCCCGAAACATTCTCCCCTGGATGGGCATGGGGAACCCCACCCAGTAGAGGAGCAGAAGATATATATATTAAATATATAATATACACAAAAAATAACAAAACATAGAATCAATAAATGCTTCTTATTTAGCACTTATATTTATAGAATAAAATACAACGATGAAGGTAAAGTGTCAGTGGTGGCATCTATTGCACAAGTTAACTATATGATATGACCCTAGTAGAGGATAAAGCGGAAGATCATGGATGCATGGAGGTCTTTTGGATGTGGGAGCAAGCCAGAGACACTGGAGAAATCCCAAGCTGGTGCAGGGAGGACATGCAGACTTGGAAACTAATTCAGGATTTTCTTGCTGTGAGGTGGAAGTAGCAACCCCCATCAGCTAGCTGCTTAATTTTGCCCCATTGGCAAATAGATGAAATCAAACTATGAGGTAAATATCGCCCTGCCGATGTCCTTTTTTACAAACTTGGATTGATTACTGACTTCAACACAGAACAGCTGAGATTTAATGTTTCTAGAGCTCTTAAGTATCAGTGTAAATACTCAGCAATCTTCTCGAGCGGAACGGCAAGACATCTTTAAGAAGCTCGGCACTTAAAAAAAAACTGTCACTTTTAATTGGAGCCTAATAATTATGCAAAGCATTAGCAGCCCGGTTTACCCGCACCGTCGAGAACCTGCTGTGCCCCCGTGCAAAGGGAACCGGCGTTCCTCTAACACATGAGGAGCCCATAATTGCCACCGTGCTGTTGGTTATGAATAAGCCAAAACACCATTCCCAGCAATCGAGGCTTAAAAGCATCACTTGCACTCGGTTTGGCCTGAGGAGACAACAAAATGGCCTCTGGGGTCCGAGACGGCGGCAGGAAAGCGGCCAGATTTATTTAACATCTTTCTAAAAGGCTCGTATCTGACACTCTGTACGCAGAGTGAAGGTGAAATGGAGCGGCGGGTAATTTTCAGAAGACCTTGGTGTGCACTTGTTGATCAGAGGGTAGTAACTTATTCATCGGCTAAACGTTTGCGTCCTTCCAGGAAGAACGCTGAGAACACGGCGCCTTCCTGAACATTTACTGTGTTTTCTTTTTATTTATTGGTTCCGTCTTTCTACTGCTCCTCCACCGAGCATCTGGGTCTGATCCATTCATACCAGCACAACACACACTAAAACACCACCCCACATCATCAGTGCACTGCTGAGCCACATCCACCACCCAAGATACACTCACCGGCCGTTAGGTCTCAATGTCTTATTTCAGCTTCACTGATCATATAGACTTAGTGGCTTAGTGGTTAGCATGTTCTCCTCTCAGCACTAGGCATTCCTGGTTCGAATCCCAATCTGGGTGGAGTTTCCATGTTCTCCCCATGTCCGTGTGGGTTTCCTCCGGGTTCTCCGGTTTCCTCCCACAGTCCAAAAACATGGATCAAGGTCATTTGAATTCTCCAAATTGCCCCATATAGAGTGTGTACCCAGAGATAGATTGGTGCCCTGTCTTGGGTGTATCTGCTGAGCGCCCCCCCCCCTCGACCCTAGTAAAGGATAAAGTGGAAGATAATGGATGATCATATAGACCGACGTTGCAGTTCTACAATTACATTTTGTAGTCAGTAGGTTTCTCTTTGTTAGTCCGCTTTAGCATGTTCTCTGATGATCAGGACTCCCCCCACTGGAGATATTAGGATGTTGGATGATTCTCAGTACTGCAGTGATACTGACATGGTGGTGGTGTGCGAGTACGAGTGGATCAGACACAGCAGTGCTGCTGGACAGAGAACGGAACCCCAACCGGAAATCCAGGCGTCTGATCCACTCGTACCATCATCCACCACCCTAATAATACCTGCTGCTCTGTCCACGGATCTATGAGTAACAAAGTTAATACAGAATGTTATGGTGGAGGCTCGGCTGTAACACACTAAAACACCACCACCACCATATTAGTGTCATGTGGCTGAGAATAATCCACCACCCAAATAGTACATGAGCTGTGGGGTTCCTGCTCCTTAAACAGCCAAGTTAAGGAGACTTATGAAGTATGTGGAGGAACAGATAGACTGCAGAATGTAATAAGAGTACAAAGTGCGTCTTAGCAGGCGGTTGAACTATTAAACTACACAATCGTCATTCCATTGTTAAGCAAACAATGCGTTCTAAATCTGGAATTTGGCCTCAGACTGCATTGTTATTGGCCCATGAATAATTCATCCCTCACACCCCCCACATTACATTAAATTCATCTTTTATCAATTAACTCTCCCAGTGAGCGCCTGTAGAAACCTCCGTGGCAACCTGATTGCATTTTAATAGGGCTGTATATGTGGCATAACATCATATATTAAACAATAGTCTCCCATTTTTCTTTCTGACAACAGATTTCTCAGCCGGATTCATTTGGACGTACATGCGAAGACTCCGCGAGTCACCAATTCATCCTTTATATTTATAGCGTGTTTAATCAGATCTGGCAGCGCGACGTGGAGATGAAATGTACATCTGCTTGCATAAGCACTGCCAACGGGGCTCCATCAGATTGGGCTCGGGCTGCGCCGAATCATCCATCTCCCAAACAATACCACAGATAACATACGGATGTGGGCCACTTCTGGACCAGATACGGCCCGCATCTACGTCTGGTATCGGAAAACTGCATGCAGTGAGGCAAAGGCCATTGTGTGCAAATTATTACGACTGACCTGCCCCCCCGCCCCTCCCCCCCCCCAAAAAAAAAAGATGTTTAGAGGACTGTACTGCTGCTCATATACTTAAAAAACTCTGTGGTCTCATCTCATTATCCTCATACTAACATCGCAGGGGGAGGGGGGGATGTCCCCGTGCCCATCCAGGGGAAAATATTTAGGGTGCTGGCCAGATACACCCAGCACAGGGCACCAGTCCACATGCTATAGGGGGCAATTTAGAGAAGCCAATTCACCTTGAACTTCATCCATGTTTATGGACTGTGGAAGGAAACCAGAGAACCTGGAGCAAGTCCAAGGACACCGAGAGAACATGCAAAACACCCAGATTGGGTTTTAAACCTGGATTCCCAACACTGAGAGGCAGACTATACCACTGTGCTGCCCCCTATGGTCTGTGTTCTGCACTAATATTTCTAGCTACTTGTAGAAAACTTCCTTTTCTTAGGTCTTTACACACACACACACACACACACACAGTCTTGGTTATACATTGTTTCCAGCATTTCTTCCAGTTCTGCTCAGATATTCGGGGCTGTATTAGAAATTGACAGTTCTGTTGGAGTTCCGCTGAATACTGAGTGAACTGTGAATTGAAAATGTCAGAAGCGAAGAGGAATAAAAAAAGGAAGAGCCGAATCAAGACAACTTGAAGACAGGAAGCACATGGCTGTCTTTCTTCTCCCTTTAATCATCTCGCTGCATTCACTCGCTTCTGTTCAAGTGAAGAAGCTTAACTTATTTACTGCTGGTAATTTCTCAAATGTCACTTTTTAAAAGCACAGCCAAGTCTCAGGAATACATGAACATCTTTCCATTTTAATCTAATGCTCCAGTTTGTTTTGCAAATGCATATAATAATACAGTTACAGTATTATAGAAAAAATTATCTTAATAATCTGCATATAAAGTAATGGACGTGTTAATGCTGCAGTGAGCAGTTTTTTTTAAAGGAAAATAAAATACATTTATTTTTTAATTTTCATTAATACAGCAGTACTGTATCCTCCAATTAATCCTCTACTAGGGTCACAGGGTGGGGGGCAAATATACTCAGGACAGGACACTGGACACACACTTACACAGACACACATACACTATATAGGGGCAATTTAGTGCAGCCATTTCACCATGACTTCATGTTTTTGGACTGTGTGAGAAAACCCAGATCAGGATGCCTATCCAGAGGAGAATGTTTAAGGTGCTAAGCAGATACACCCAGGACAAGGCGCCAGTTCATCATTGATCACACACACACACTACATAAGGGCAATTTAAATGGGGCAATTTAGAGCAGCCAGTTCACCATAAATATTGAAAAAATGTATGTAGACTGCGGGAGGAACCAAGATCGGGATTCAAAGCTGAAACCCCAGCGCTGAGAGGCAGACGTGCTAACATCTACACCACCGGATTTTCACCACCGGCAGGATTTTCTGGATTTGACAAATTTGTCAAACAGCAACTAACAAAATAAGAAATTCATTTGGTTTGAAAGCGAATATGCTGTGAACATCATTTCTCTCAGAAGGTTTTAAAGCTTTGAAAACTGTAAATAAAAACTTCGGTTGAGGTTCTCTCTGAATCATTTGATAGAATAATGCCGGAACTCACCGAACGCAGAGTAGAACTCATCGTGAGTCAGGTGCTCGTCATCGTTCACATCGTTATATTTCAGCAGGTCAAACAGAGTGCACTCCGATGCCGTCCTGCTCAGACCCTCTTGCTTGATGACCTGAAGATCAGGAGCATTGAAAAAGGCTTCAGGTCTCATTAAACTCATGACGTACAGTTGCTGGAAATATTAATATTAATGCTGATGTGAATGAAGGAGAACAGTCAGCAATAAACCTGATAAAGAAATACATGAATGATTTTATGGATGGTAATTGTCAGAGATGAGAATCACATGTGCTGCCCATGTGGAAACAGAAAAATGGAAACGCATTATTTCTGTTTTATGAAGCAATTAGGTGCGAGACATTATTAAGGGAGGACATTATTGTGAATAAATCACTGGAAGGTGTTGTGAGTACAGTACAGTTACATCTCGTGATTTCTTTCACAATAAAACACAACCTTGAGTGTCTTAGCGCTTTAAAAATAAAAGGTTCCAAACACAATATAAAAAACAAGGTTTATTTATTAATAAAATGTGTTTATTGAATGCCCAGCGATAGATTGGTGTCCCGTCCTGGGTGTATCTGCCCAGCGCCCGAAACGTTCTCTCCTGGATGGGCATGGAGAACCCCCCGCGACCCTAGTAGAGGACAAAGCTGAAGATAATTAATGGATGGATGGATGGATGGATGGATGGGTTTATTGAAAACAGACTCATTAATCTAGTCCAGTTTTTAAAGTGAATGTTGATTGCTGATGATCTCAGACGTCTAAAACCGCCATTCTGGAACCGACAGTTCCCTCATCCCTCTCACACTGTATGTTCACAACATTCGATTTCAGCCATGACGTCCAAAATGTCTGCAGTGTTGACCTTTCGAGGACATGAAAAAAGGTCGTACAGTCCTCGTCACCATGGCAGCATGATTTAAACAGACTGTAAATATGGCCGAGTCAGCAAATCCGCACACAAAGGAAGAAGATGTCAGCTGTTCACTGCATTTAACAGGCGCAAAGTGCAGGGAGGTTTAATCCAGAGACTCCCAAAGTCAGGTTTAACAAGCGTTCACCTGAATAACATATACTTTTGATTTTAGAAATCCTTTTTTAATAAAAACGTAAAAGATTTTTTTACTGTAAACTCACACGTCCTTTGGTGTGCATGCTGAATGAGTTTTGCTGACCACGGTCCCGTGTGAACATGCAACGGCAGCAAGACATTTACTCTGACATTTAAAATGTATAATACTAGGTTGAGTTGCCAGGTCCTCTGTTATACAGTTTCTGTAAGATCAGAAGTGTTTAATGTTTGTCTTATGCAGAAGAAAGAAAAAAAAATCACAAATCAAGAATATATTCACATAAATCAAGGAAAATTAACTGCCAATATAGTGAGTTCATTTATCTTGTTTAATTTGTAGAAATAAGAAAGTTTAAAAATTGAACTATAAAATTTACAATATTTGATTCTGTTTCTGACTTGTTTAGATTTCATTTTTCGCAGTTTGTACATGTGAACATGTGGTGGCAGTGAGATTTACAATGTGGTAATATAGTAATATCATAGAAAATGTAGAAAGTGGATGTTTCACCTGAGAGATCTCACTGCTGTCCACGCGTGCGTTCCCATCGGCATCGAAACGTTTGAACATCAGGTCCACCACATGCTTCCGGGATTCCATGTTGTCCTGGTTGGCCGATGCCAAGTACCGATGGGAATACAGATCCAGGATCTTTGCCTTTAGTTTCTTATAGTCCCCCAGGTAACAGTTATCATCTGCATAAAGAAAACAAGCAAAATACATATAATATATATACATATATACACATACATACATACATATATACATACATATGTATATACACCCCTATATTGTGTTAAATTACTTTATCCTAAATAGATTCTGCTTGTGAAGTAGAAAAAAATAGTAGAAAATGGGCAATTTATCCATAGAAAACAAAATTAACTCATTACCACTAATTAGTTAATTAATTTGTATTTTCTTGATTGTCCCCTGGATTCCATTAGAAATTAATTATACATAAGGTACATTATGAATTTTGTTAATGATTATTCTAGAATTATTCTTATGTAATAAAGACCCCCTTGTGCTGGGGTCACGGTGTGTGTGTGTGTGGGCAGGGGAGAGGGCATTTTGGGAGCTGGGCAGATACACCCAAGATAGTGAACCAATCCATCACTAGGCACTCATTCACTCACACCAACACACACACACTATATAGGGGCAATTTAAAGCTGAGATGAGCAGCAGATTTGTTGAAAAGCATGTTTTGAGAAAGGTAGTATGGAAGCCACGTCGTTCTTTTTAATAATCCCTCCAAATATTTACTTCATTTATTTGACTGACTAAGTTTGCAGAGGTGAAATCAGACACACTCTCTGAAACAAAGTGAGAAAGTTCGTCCGTTCAGTCAGATCCTCTTAATGCAATTCAGTGTATTGAACTGTAACCCATGACGGGAATATTTTCAATTTCCAAAGATTTCTGTGGCAGTCTAATCAATAACAAGTGTCACCTTTCTCCTCATCAGCGTGAATTCTGACTTCAGTCGATACCGCCGTCATGTAAAATCAAACATTAGCATCGACACCAAGGTGGCACTGACGATAAGCTCGAGTGCTGCAGCACTACGGAACATTCTGCAAGCGATATGTCAGAAGCTGCCACATGTCGGTGTTAAGTAAGTACTTCAAGCAAGTCTTGCAGCTCGAAAACTGATTGAAACGACATGTCAAGTATGCTTCTCTGTGACTGCGACGTTTTGCTCATTATGCAGAGCTCGTTTCTGACATGTGGGTGTGGGTGTGGGTGTGGGTGTGGGTGGTGTGGGTGGGGTGGGGTGTGGAGCATCACTGCTGTTTCCTCATGAACCAAAGAAAAGAGGATCAGTGATGAGCAGGTGGAATCAGATAAATGGTTGGGGGGGGTGGGTGCAGGAGAGAAGTGGCTGCTGTTTTCTTTGCATATAATGTCAAGGCCACTGGAGGTCATTTGCATCCGACTCATTCATCACCTCCTCTCTCCAAATTCAGTTTTAAAATCCTGGCTCTGTTTTTATTATTTTAATTTTTTTTCTGTGTGAAGGTGACAAAAGTCCTCAGTCGTCTCTGTGCAGAGTCGACGAAGTGAAGACGTCAAGATAAACACAATAAACAATCCCAGTTTTACCTTTGCAAACCTCAGATTATTAATATTCATCCATTATCTTCCTATCTATCCTCTACTGGGGTCGCGGGGGGGTTCTCCATGCCCATCCAGGGGAGAATGTTTCAGGCGTTGGGCAGATACACCCAGGACAGGGCGCCAATCCATCACTGGGCACACTCTCTCTTAAGCCACACACTCTATATGAGTTGCTCAAGGGCACTTCTGCCACAGCACTTAGTGGGATTGGGAATTGAACCGGAGACCTTCAGGACGCAGGGCTGGTTTCTTAACGATAAGCCATCCACTTGCCCCCCCACTTCCCCCCATATTAACATTATCTCAGTGTATTTCAGCAGAATGTGGGTCATAAATAAATCCGTTAACTGAACACTGAAAGTAAAAGTCAGATGGCTGTTCACACAGCTGTGCGGCTCTCATCTCACACACTGCACACTGACGCGCTGACGTTGTCATACGGGTGCATCCTGAATTATTTACAGCGAGGTGAGCAAACCATGGAAAATTGGGAAGCAGTGCGAGTGGTACAGGTCATGACATGAGACACTGCAGCGAGCTCACGGCTCGCCATCATTCAGAGATCAGAGTTACCTCAAAAACACCAAATCTGCTAATTGGATTGATTTGCACATTAAAGAGCTGCTGACAGAGAGAGAGAGAGAGAGAGAGAGAGAGAGAGAGAGAGAGAGAGAGAGAGAGAGAGAGAGAGAGAGAGAGAGAGAGAGAGGGAGAGAGAGAATTAACAAAGTGAAGGAGTTGACATATTTCAAGCACATTTAATTAATGTGGAAATTAATCCATCATGAATAAAAGAAATCTAATGAAAAATATATTAATGATTGGGTTCGGCAGCAAGTACTGACGCAAGGATCAGTACATCCATCTTTACATTCCATTAGAAATAAATAATACATAAGGTGCATTATGAATTTTGTAAATGATTATTATAGAATTATGTATGTTATAAAGTCCCACCTCTCATCTCATTATCTTACACTTAATCTTGTGCTGGGGTCACAGTGTGTGTGTGTGTGTGTGTGTGTGTGTGTTTGTGTGTGTCAGAGAGTGTGTGTGTGGGCAGGGGAGGGGGAATTTTGGGAGCTGGGCAGATACACCCAAGATAGGGCACCAATCCATCGCTGTATCCTTGCACAGAGCCTGCACAGAGCCCCAACACAGCCCGCACAGACCCCTCACAGAGCCTTCACAGAGCCCCAACACAGCCCGCACAGAGACCCCACAGAGCCCCCACACAGTTATTGGAATTACTGATATTACTGATATTACTGATAGGCCCTTTGATTTAACATCAGTTTCTGACCTCACAAAAGATCGTCTACATAAACCAGCAAAATGTCCCAGAGACACACTCCACATTTTTGTAGAAAGCCCTTCCATTCAAATATATAATGTAATCAATACAAAGCATGGACCAGCTCAGATCCCCATTATGTCATAAAATCTGTAGTTGCACCGTGTTGTAATGTGTAATGTCTCGATGCATTCGTCCGTCTGGTGTATATACGAGGGGGTGTGCTGATGTCTGCTGTGGGTGCACATGGCCTGCTGATGGATCTGTTGGCTGCAATAATTGAAACGGTCCAACAAGTCATCTGAGGTTCTGACACGACCAACCCAGAGAGACTGAACCGCTGCCATCAAGAATGACATTCTGAATAAAAGATAAATGGCTGCCTTGTGACTACACAGCAGAAATGAAGGTCAATGCTTTTGTATGTGCGTGCATGTGCGTTTGTGAGTGTGCGTTTGTGCGTGTGTGTTTGTGCGTGTGTGTGTGTGTGTGTGTGTGTGTGTGTGTTTCACCTTGTACCTTATAAATAAATTCTAAATGCTTCCTGTTCGATGGCTCTGATAATGTCAGTTATGCTTGCATTAGAGATTACAGCTCCAGCTTTGCTCACAATTACAGTACTATTGGAGTATAGTATGCAGGAGGCAGAACCAGAGTGCATTACTACATCAGCACCTCCGTCAGCCGTATCTGACATCATATACACAGCAACTAAGGCTCGGGGACCTTGTACCATCAGCAGCAAAGCAAAACTCCTCCTTTAGTTGTGTAGCATCTACGTTGTTTATTGATTTTCTAAGTCGGTGGTGTGGTGGTGTGGTGGTCAGCATGTCCGCCTCACAGCGCTGGGAATCCTAATAAGGGTCGAGAGGCGATACAGGAATCTATCCAAGGGCTTATTGGGCAAAACGCAGGGAAGCACACTAGCTTAGTCATCAGTTCAATAGAGAATTCATTCCTTTACTTTCAGTGACTTTGGAAAAAGAGCTATATAAGTAAAGTATAAGTTCCCAATGCCTATCCACAGGAGAACGTTTCAGGCGCTGGGCAGATACACCAAGGACAGGGTCCCAATCTATCGCTGAACACACACTCATTCACACAGAAACACACACACGCACTACAGTATATAGGGGCAATTTGAGCATTCAGTTTACCTTGACACTACTGTGTTTTTGGACCGGAGAACCCCGGAGGAAAACCACACGGACATGGGGAGAACATGGAAACTCCACCCAGATTGGAATTCAAACATGAATCGGAAAAGTGCTACTAAGCTACCAAGCCATTTTCCGCTTTATCCTATTTTAGGGTCGCGGGGGGGGTTCCCCATGCCCATCCAGGGGAGAACGTTTCGGGCGCTGGGCAGATACACCCAGGACAGGGCGCCAATCCATCGCTGGACACACACTCACTCACACACACACACACACACACACACACACACTCTATATGGGGCAATTTGGAGGACTCAATTGACCTTGACCCATGTTTCTGGACTGTGGGTGGAAACCGGAGAACTCAGAGGAAACCCACATGGACACGGGGAGAACATGGAAACTCCACCCAGATGGGGATTCGAACCGGGAATCCCTAGCGCTGAGAGGAGAACATGTTAAGCACTAAGCCACCGTGCTGCCCCCCGTAAAAATCAGTACATATTATTATTTTCTAAGACAGTGCTGGTGCTTATCCCAACACCACAAAATGAGACATGATCCTAAGGGGTTAAGGTGATGTGTGAGGACTTCTTCAGAGCTTCATGGCAGGACAGCTCAGAGTCTTTAGATGAGAAATAGTTGAGTTAGTATTAAGACTCCTGTCTTTACTAAACTAGTTAATTGTTTTGGCATTTCCGTCAAATGGTAATGCGAATCTCACACTGCATGAAAAACAGGTGATGGAGAATCAGTCATCACAAATGCATCCTGGCTCCACTTTCACATCAGCATGCAGGGGAGCGTCTCTGCCCTGTTAGGGATGACAGTGTGTCCAACGACAACCCTGATTCACCCCGGCCTGTGTTCGTGCATAATTGAAGGTGTGTGACAGCGCTGCTACAGAATCTGCTGTCTGAGGTGACCTGGGCTTTGGGGATTTGTACAGGGTCCATTTTTCACCAAGGTGTTTGAACTGCGCGACGGTGGAAACATCACAATACAAGGATTCTAAGTAACTTAATGCGACCTGCGCTATTGATCGGAAACTTTATATTAAAATCAATAGGCGGCACAATTTTTATCATGCAACATTGTGTATAGAGTAATGCACTATTTAAATAAATTTAAATGGCTTTCATTATTATTATTATTATTATTATTATTATTATTATTATTATTATTATTATTATTATCCATTTATCCATTATGCTTTATCCTCTTTTAGGGATGCAGGGGGGAGGGGGTGAACATCTCATGCGCTGGGCAGATACAACCAGGACAGGATGCCAATCTATCGCTGGGCACACACACACTAACACACACACACACTAACACATACACACTCTATATGGGGTAATTTGGAGAATTCAATTGGCCTTGATCCATGTTTTTGGACTGTGGGAGGAAACCGGAGGAAACCCACACAGACACGGGGAGAACATGGAAACTCCACCCAGATTGGGATTCGAACTGGGAATCCCTAGTGCTGAGAGGAGAACATGCTAACCACTAAGCAACCGTGCCGGCCATAATTATTATTATTATATTTATTATTATATTTATTATTATATTATTTATTATTATTATTATTATTATTATTATTATTATTATTATTATAGTCTGTAAAGCACGTTGAAATACTT
This sequence comes from Corydoras sp. C115, assembly GCA_019802505.1. Classification (NCBI taxonomy): domain Eukaryota; kingdom Metazoa; phylum Chordata; class Actinopteri; order Siluriformes; family Callichthyidae; genus Corydoras; species Corydoras sp. C115. Next base: position 4,048,940 of record JAFMOC010000029.1, read on the forward strand.
TTGTATGAAAGATAAACTATAAATAAACTATAAATTTGCCCTGTCTTTCAGCTCTGATTTGAATGCGGATCCGGAGGGTGGAGTTTCCATATTCTCCCCATATCTGGGTGGGTTTCCTCTGGTACTACAGTTTCCTCCCACAGTTCAAAAACAGATTTAAGATGAATTGGCAGGTCGAATTTGCTGTAAAGAGTGTGTGTGTGTGTGTGTGTGTGTGTGTGTGTGTGTGCCCAGCAAAGGACTGGCACTCTGTCCTGGGTGTATATGCTAAGCACACAAAATGTTCTCACCTGGATGGGCATGGAGAAGCGCTTTACGGCCCTATTTCAAGGTGAAACAGAAGATAATGAGATAAGATGAGATGAGATGAGATGAATTGCCCCTATATAGTATGTGTAGTTCTCTTGGATGGGCAGAGGACATACACATACTATATGTAGTTTAGTACCCCCCCCCCCCCCCCCCCCCCAACTATAGTAGAGGATAAAGATAATGAGATGAGATTAAAATCGATTGAAATCAATTGATGAGCTAATGGGAATTAAAAAGTATTTAATGATGTGGTTGAATCCATAAGAACTCACACAACTGATGTTGATTTTTTTAATCTGGTAATTTAGTATTTTGGGGTAAAAGCTTTTGCACTGTTTCCTTTTTGCCGTGCAACTAAAATAAAAGCAGTAGACTGGACCAGCCCAGCAATGTGGTCTTGTACTTCATCTGTACAGACGTCCAGCTGGAAAGGTTACTGGTATGAGGTACAGAAGGTCAGTGGTACAGTAATCTCGGGTTAAATGGCTCAGTGGGGCTGTAGCTTCAGCTGTAAGACAAACAGGGTTTTAAAAAAACGAGCTCTTCCACCCTGCATCAGATTAGACAGCGGAGGGTCTCAAAAGTCAACAAGTATTTATTTCTCTAATTTACACACTGCTACCTTTCACTGGTTTTGCGCTTTGGATGATTCACGGTCCGTCCAAATCCATGTTTTATTAATCCCGTTTCTCCAGCCTTACAAATCTTTTCAATCCAAGATGGCTGCCAACTCCACACTGTCAAATCCCACTGGGGACCTTCGGACTCCATGTGCTCAATAATAGGCTCATCTGCCAGGGGATAAATTCTCCACTGGCACCTCTGCAGCTCTACTCACGGCCATTATTCAGATTCTCATGGTGTGCTGAGCCGCTGGAGGATTTTCCTTTGGTGCCTGGCCTGAAGCGGTGTCACTTCAATGACATGGTTCATCCCCCTTCAGTCCCTCATAATATCTCTCCAATGAGCACGAGCGCCATCCCACATGCTACTGCAAACCATTAAGCATCTTCTCCTGTTAGGAGATCGTCTTCGTGCCTCATGTTGGGTTTGATTAGTTTTATCTCGGGACCCATGCCCATTCAGGGAAGAACATTACGGGCGCTGGACAGATACACCCAGGACAGGGCGCCAATATATCGCTGGGTACACTCAATCACACAGACACACTCTATATGGGGCAATTTAGAGAATTCATTTGACATTGATCCATGTTTTTGGACTGTGGGAGGAAACCTCAGAACCTGGAGGAAACCTACACGGACACGAGAACATGGAAACTCCACCCAGATTGGGATTCGAACCGGGAATCCCTAGCACTGAGAGGAGAACATGCCAACCACTAAGCCACCGTGCCGCCCAAGATCAGGTATATGAACAAAATGATTAAGTCACAGCTTCTTTGCAGCTTCTTCTCATTTCTCACAGCAATGTCTCATTTACAGCACCAATACTAGATGGGATGAGCTTCAGCTCAGGATTCTGTGAGGACCTGTCCAATTCCTCCAATCCAGACTCACCCAACCATGTGTTCATGGACCTGGCTTTATCAAACGCAACCCCAAAATCTATATGCATGGTTACAGACAGGTCGGGATGCTTTAAGAATTAGGAACTGATGTTTTTTTATTTTAAGCTCGGCTCAGGTACTGGAACCATGAGCCTCGTCAACATAGCAGGTCTGTGCTTTCAGTGAACACAGCAGAAACACTTTCAGACCCAAGTGAACAGTGCAGTCTCCCGTGTAAGGGGTTCCAGCTCAAACCAATGATTTATGGCCTAAATTTCTCCATCTGTCTCGTACAGCGAGACTGCGTCCTGTGAGAAATGTTATTACATGATCTACGATACAATAAACATTAATGGAGCTCAAAACCTTTCTCTCAACAGTCAGCAAAGATTACACGGGGATTAGTTAGAGGTCAGATGAACGGCATGCAGGGGATCTTGAAGCGAGCATAACGAGGTTCTATTTTTGGCATCTAATAATAAACAGTTAAAACAATCCTGGGTTTTTATTTGACACTTTTTTTTTTTTTTTTTTTTTTTTTTAAATGCAGAACTCCTTCTGACTTCAGTGGCAATTATGATAATTTGCATTTACATTTGGTCATTTATTTTTGGATAAAACCAAAGCAACTTACAAGGTGAGCACAGGGTTAATCACAACATCCCTGGAGCAATGACGGTTAAAGGTCTTGCTCAAGGACCCACACTGGTAACTTCAGTAGACCTGGGCTTTGAACCCCCAACCTTCAGATTGATAGCCCAACACCCTAACCACTGAGCTACCGTGCCCACAATCATGTGGCCGCAATTATAATAATACAATAAAGTAACAGCATCAGTCTGATGACTCAGAACTGGTACCACATTTCCTGAAGATGGGGGCGTGGTAGCTCAGTGGTTAGGGAATTGGGTTATCAATCTGAAGGCTGGCGGTTCAAATCCCACATCCACTGAAGTTACCAATGTGGGTCCTTGAGCAAGACCCTTAACCCTCATTGCTCCAGGGATGTTGTGATTAACCCTGTGCTCACCTTGTAAGTCGCTTTGGATAAAAGCGTCTGCTAAATGACCAAGTGTAATGTAAATGTAATCAGATAATCACAATCAGAGGGGGATGCAGATATATTTAAAGCATTTATTCTGTTTACAGACTCCGGGTACATTAAATTAGCTTTAGCACAACGTCTTACCGACGGCTCTTCAAATGTATATTTAGATACAGAAGTTATATGGGTTAATTTGGTTATCAAGCAGACGTTTTAATCCAATTATCCCAACTTGGTTGGGGTTGGAACATCATACAGCCCCCCTGACACAATGAGGGTTAAGGGTCCTGCTCAAGGATCCACACTGGCAACCAGGGATTTGAGCCCACAATCTAGAGATTGCTATCCCAACACTTTAACCCCTGAGCTAACACACCCAACAACCACTGAGCTCCCACACCCAACAACCCCTGAACTACCACACCCAACAACCACTGAGCTACAACACCCAACAACCTCTGAGCTACCACAACTAACAACCCCTGAGCTACCACACTCAACAACCACTGAGCTACCACACCCAACAACACCTGAGCTACCTCACCCAACATACACTGAGCTACCACAACCAACAACCACTAAGATACCACAATCAAACAACCCCTGAGCTACCTCACTCAACAACAACTAAGCTACCGCACCCAACAACCCCTGAGCTACCATAACCAACAACCACTGAGATACCACAACCAACAACCCCTAAGCTACCTCACTCAACAACAACTAAGCTACCACACCCAACAACCCCTGAGCTACCACAACCAACAACCACTGAGATACCACAACCAACAACCCCTGAGCTACCTCACTCAACAACAAATAAGCTACCACACCCAACAACCCCTGAGCTACCACACCCAACAACCCCTGAGCTACCACAACCAACAACAACTAAGCTACCACACCCAACAACCACTGAGCTACCACAGCCAACAACCACTGAGATACCACAACCAACAATCCCTGAGCTACCTCACTCAACAACAACTAAGCTACCACACCCAAAAACCCCTGAGCTACCACAACCAACAACCACTGAGATACCACATCCAACATTCCCTGAGCTACCTCACTCAACAACAACTAAGCTACCACACCCAAAAACCCCTGAGCTACCACAACCAACAACCACTGAGCTACCACACCCAACAACCACTGAGCTATCACTCCCAACAACCACTGAGCTACCACACCCAAAAGAAACAAGCAGAAAAAAGACAGACCATTGATTAAATACAGTAACAAACGAGTTGACAACAAAGTCAACGAAAGGTGCATAACAAATCATTATCATAAAAAGGAACGCAGTAATAACATTGTACTCAGCCCTGTACACCAAGCAGCAAATACCAAACAAAACTGGATTTAAAGATTCATAGTGTTTTGGAAATCTGAACAAAAGATGTAGAAAGTCGTAGAACCTTGAAGAACGATCTCCCGCAGCACTGACCTTGGTAATTGTATTGATTGGAAAAAAGACCTGTATTTTTTATTAAGTTATAAACTTAGTTTTATAATATTACTCTGATATTTTAGAGGCTGACCATGAAACAAATTATACGTTAGAATGAGAACGTTGCACTCAATGAGAAATTGAACCGACAGCCAAAACAAATAGATCACACTGGACTAATATCTCATCTTATCTCAGTATCTCATTATATTGCTTATTTCGTTTCAGGCGCTGGGCAGATACAACCAGCCTGGGCGCCAGTTCATCACTGGACACACACACAGACACACTATATAGGAGCATTTTAGACGAAAGTCCAAAAACATGGATCAAATCAATTGAATTCTTCAAACTGCCCCATATAGAGTGTGTCTGTGTGAGCTGTGTACCCAGCGATAGATTGGCGTCCTGTCCTGGGTGTATCTGCCCAGCGGCCGAAACGTTCTCCCCTGGATGGACATGGGGAACCCCTCCCGCGACCCTAATAGAGGATAAAGCGGATGATAATGGATGGATGGACGGATGGAGGAATCTTAGGTTGTATAATTGACAAAAGGTTCTTCAACCAATCAGAAGTTTCCCCCTGCTGTCTGAACTAGCGTGCTTCATGCTGTAAAACATTACTTTTGTGGCAGTTGAGCGCAATTCCATTCTCACAACACTCTCAAAAGATGCTGATGCAACTCTCTGCTATTAAGATCTCTTTAAAGCACCTCACTCTGGTTCAAACATGTTGCAATAGTACTCGATCAAAGTTCTCTTGCCGAGCATCGAGACAGTTCCCGTAATGGTTCCTCCATTGTTTTTATTCACTCCCACATTATGCAGCCATGATACGCTTTAAAAGCCCTTTCGCGACAGTCTCGGTGTCAGTTTGATGCAAATGCATGTGAACTATATCTACAATATGGTGGGAGTATATTGGGTTGCCAGTCAAGTAACCAATAAACAGACAACCTTCTATACGGCTTCACCAGCAGGTTTTAAAAATGAAAGCAGATTATAATCACTTACTGGAGTCTAAACGAGAAAAGACACTTTGTCTACTTTGACCATTCCACCTCGGTTCCATGCTGCTGCATATAAACCCACGACGTGACACCGCCATAAAGCAGCGGTCTTTAAACCTCACAATAAAACAGCTTGCAGGCAGCAGTCTTTACAGAAAGACAAGCTTAGTTAAATTTGGCTGTTTGTCTGGTTTTCAGGGCCGCAGCCTGCCGCGGGCTTTCCTCCGTACAAGATGGTAATGGAGTCGTGCACATGGCCAACGCAGGTCACCACACTGTTCTGTTAGTGCGATTTCAATTACTGTGGATTTGCCTTTAATGATGGAACTTTAAGCTTCTTTAAGCTCCGTGTCCGAGTCAACGCAAATCATGACCGAGGATGAGAGGATGACGAACACAAACTGTGCTGATCTAGGTGACCTCCAGTCTCTGATGTGTCATCCATAAGGTGGAAACGTGAGGTGGATGTGTCTGAGTGAGTATAGAGTGAGTGTACAGGGTTTAAAGACTCACTGCTGTCTCTGAACCAGCACCACCACCATGCCATCAGTCTCACTGCAGTACTGAGAATAATCACCACCACCATAATGATACCTGCTCTGTGGAGGTCCTCATCAGAGAACAGAGTAAAAGAACCTACTTGAGTATTCAGAGGATCAGATGGACTACAGAAAAAAATTTTAGAACTACAACATCCATCTACATGGCGGCATGGTGGCTTAGTGGTTGGCATGTTCTCCTCTCAGCACTAGGGATTCCCGGTTCAAATTCCAATCTGGGTGGAGTTTCCATGTTCTCCCCGCGTCTGCGGGGGTTTCCCCCGGGTTCTCCCGGTTTCCTCCGGGTTCTCCCGGTTTCCTCCCACAGTCCAAAAACATGGATCAAGTCAATTGAATTCTCCAAATTGCCCCATATGGAGTGTGTTTGTGTGAGTGGGTGTGGCCAGTGATAGATTGGCGTCCTGTCCTGGGTGTATCTGCCTAGCGCCCGAAATGTTCTCCCCTGGATGACCATGGGGAACCCCCCCGCGACCCTAGTAGAGGATAAAAGTGGAAGATAATGGATGGATGAATGAATGAACATCCATCTACACGTTCAGTGGAGCTGATGTAATGGACGGTCAGTACAGAAACGTGGTGTTTACATATAAATATGAATATGATGGAGATGAACACCCTAAATAAATGCTGAAACCATACTGTTAGGAAGTTCCTCTAAAGTTCGGTCTACACGTCAGATTCAGTGATTTCCATCGGTGCGCTCTCTGTGACGGCATTCTCCTGAAGCGCTGATGAGCTCATTTGACTCCGATACCTTCAAAGTGAGACTGATTCTCGAGCGTGATTTATAACGGGAACAATCAGCGTCTACTGGAAACGATCTACGGAGCCATTCCGACTTTCAATTTTCTTTATAATACCAATTCCGCCCTAAAATGGGTCATCGGTCGCCCCAAAGGAGCAAAGTACAACCCCACGCCACTTTTCCTAAATTTGTGAAATTTTTCTTCATCTTGATGCAAGAACAAGTTCTGAGTGGCTCATCCATCCAGGTCTCTCTGCTTGTATCCCTGCCATTATGCGATGTCAAATTCATGGGGCACTTAAGTCGGAGGACTTTGAAGCGGAAAAGGGCACCTCCATCAAGACAATGGGTCAATTATCTCCCGTTATGCCTGCACTAACCGAGCCATCCATCTTGAATTTATTATTATCATTTCTTGCGCAGGGCGGCATGGTGGCTTAGTGGTGGCTTAGTGGCTTAGATCCATTCATACCAGCACAACACACTAACACACCACTCCACATCATCAGTGCACTGCTGAGCCACATCCACCACCCAAGGTACACTCACCGGCTGTTTTATTAGGTCTTAATGTCTTATTTCAGCTTCACTGATCATATATAGACTTAGTGGTTTGCATGTTCTCCTCTCAGCGCTAGGGAATCCCGGTTCGAATCCTAATCTGGGTGGAGAATCCATGTTCCCCGTGTTTGCGTGGGTTTCCTCCGGGTTCTCCGGTTTTCTTCCCACAGTCCAAAAACATGGATCAAGTCAATTGAATTCTCCAAATTGCCCCATATAAAGTGCATCTGTGTGAGTGAGTGTGTGCCCAGCGATGGATTGGCACCCTGTCCTGGGTGTATCTGCCCAGCGCCCGAGACGTTCTCCCCTGGATGGGCATTGGGAACTACCCTTGCCCCGTGACCCTAATAGAGGATAAAGCGGAAGATATTGGATGGATGGATGGATTACTTGGGCTTTGGGGCAAAGGTAGAACCAGGGCACTCAAACATCTTCATGAAACATTCTAGTGATTTTAACAAAGCTTTTGTGGTGTTGTATTTAAGTTCAACGCTCTGTTATGGTCGTGATGGAGCTGTGATGGAGGATCACTGTTAGTTATCTAATTTAGCAACATAATGAGGAATTAGTAGTTTGGGAGACATTCAGTTGAAGCCGTCGATTTGAATGAAGCCTTCTGGACGTAACGGCGAGCCCAAGCGAATGGGTTTTCAGCTTCTGCTGCGTATCGACTTATAATCTAATTTTCTAGCTTGTATTGTTTTCATTATTATTAATATGTTTACCGGGAGCCGAATGGCAGGGAAATGGCTGGCAGTGTTAACGTCTCACATGACGCAGCAGGACTTAGATTTTCCATTTGCAGATAGTAAAAGTCTCAAAGATAAAATCAAACTGTAATAAAGCTCATCGTGCAGAACACTTAAAGTTAAACACTAATTTATTTTTTTATTCAGAACATTTAGTAAAACTTCAACGGACACAATGACAGGTGCTTATTGAAGATGAATTACAGCAGAGACTGGTGTTTACCAGCATTGAAAGACTTTTGAGTAAAGAATTATGAGTAAATATGAGTAATTCAAATAATTATGTTAGATTCAATAAAATATGATTAAAAATGATAACACAGTAGAAATATTTCCCGCATTTGAGACTACACCATTTACATCAGTTATATATGATTTTTTTTCCCCCTGTGGTACATAAGACATCTTATCTTCCGCTTAATCCTCTATAGGGTCATGGGGCCTTTTTTGGGTGCTGAGCAGGGTGCCATCACTGGGTGCCATCACAAACACTCACACAGACACACACACTACATAGTCGTCTTATCTTATCTTCAGCTTAATCCACCACTAGGGATGGGGGGGGGGATGGGTTCCCGGGCCCATCCAGGGAAAATTGTTTGATGGGCACACACACTCTCACACAGACACACATTCTCAAAATAAAAGGACATTTTACAGCATCCAATTCACCTTAAATCTCTTTTTGGACCGTGAAAGGAATCCAGAGAACCCTGAGAAAACCCACAGAGACAGGTAGAGAACATGGAAACTCCACCCTGACCGGGATTCAAACCTGCATTCCCAGCGCTGAGAGATGGACATGCTAAACACTAAGCTTATATTCTTATTAATTTTATTATTTATTTTTTTTTACTTATTATTATTATTATTATTATTATTATTATTATTATTATTATTGTTTTTCCATTCGGTTTTGCTATCGCAGCATTTGTACAAACTCTCTGAAGTTCTCTAATGCGCAGAACACCAGGTCATGTGTCACAGAGCCACATTTAGTCAGAAGCGTAGAATCGTGGATTAAAGAGCTGGAGGTGCATTGCAGAGCAGAATGAAGTTCTAAAACAACAGTTACTGCTGTGGCGCCTTATGGCTCCCTTCTGGCTTCGCCTCAGAAAAGATCAAAGAGTCAGATTGGAACACCATATGGGTAAGAGGAGAAGTTAAAAGCTCGGTGTTATTTCCCTGGTGGAAATATATATTTAGTGAAACAAACAGCTTAATGGGAATAACTGCAGTTCACCAACTGAGGCTTTTCGTTCGCTAAGCTTTTAATTACCCACAACATAAATACACAAATGAACAAGACTCACACTTACCACCCACCTAATAAGATCAAAGCCTGATTCAATTCCATAAATGAATAAAGTCATTTACCACCGGATGTCATTTATAATTAATATTGAGGATAGCAAAATCTTATATATATAGTAATATATAGTAATTACTCAATTCTAATGATCAGGACCCGAATAGTACCCCCACAGAGCAGGGGTTATTTGGTGGGTGTATTATTCCTATCCCAGCAGTGTCACTGAGGTAAAGCACTGCTGCACTAAAACCCCCTCACCACATCAGTGTCACTGCAGAACTGACAATAAACAATCCACCACCCAAATTCTACCTGTTCTGTGATGCTGACCAATAGAGAACAGAGAACCAACAGGGGACTAACAACAACAAAGAACACAGATGGACTACAGTCTGTAATTAGAAAACTACAAAGTCCATCTATATGATAAGTGGAGGAAATGGAGAATGGCACAAGAAGGGGGTGTGGCCAAACATTTTTTTTGCTGTGTTGTGCTGGGACGAGTGGATTCAGACACATTCGGGTCCCTGAAAATGATCCACCAGCACCCTGTAAGTATTAATGCAAAATAACAGAATGCATTGAGAAATATAAAAGCTACATGACTGTTTTTATATAAGGGCCACATTTGGCCCTCACATGCACTTTGCCCGTTCTAGCAGGGGGCCTCAGTCTGCTATTTGAGGATCTGTTAATTATTAAATGTATTTCCACAAAATATCAAGTACCTAAAGTATCAGCAGCAGAAGCAAAAAGCACCAGAGAGCCAGTGGAACCTGGTGACATCATAATTCTCTGGATGCTAAACCACGATCAGAAAGTCAACTGCAGCCGAGCCGCTCATAAGTCATGCCATCAGCACCATCAGGACTTGGAGTTTCCACTAAATTTCCAATCAGGTTTCCAACCCGATTGCTGAAACCCTCCCGAGCACGAGCGCATGATGCAGCAGGAGAACGCAGAGTGGAGAGACAGCGTGGAGAGACAGAGTGGAGAGGGAAGCGAATGGATTTGCTTGCGTCACACTCTGTTTCCCGTTCAGATTGAAAGCCCTCAAAGCCAGAGCCGTCTGGAGGTTCTCTTTACCCCTCCCTGCCCCTTCATGTGGTATTGGAAAAGATAAGAGGGCAAGCACACGGGTATGAAAATGTCATGGACGATGTGCTGAGGGCCACAGGAACTTCTCTCTGACCGACATGTCGCAGCGTCACCACGGCGATGTGTTTGATTGAATCGGTGATGACATCATGAAAACTCGATGATCAGCTGATGAACACAAACTCAATCATGATCTAAATACAGCGTGAATTAAGACTGAGGCAGAGAACATGGGAGACAAAATGAAGTGTATTGTGGCGGCACGGTGACGTAGTGGAGGTGCACGTCTGCCTCAGTGCTGGGGATCCAGGTTCCAATCCCGATCTGGGTGGAGTTTCCATGTTTTCCCTGTGTCTGCGGGGGTTTCCTCCGGGTTCTCCGGTTTCCTCCCACAGACCAAAAACATGGATCAAGTCAATTGAATTCTCAAAATTGCCCCATATAGAGTGTGTCTGTGTGAGTGAGTGTGTGCCCAGCGATGGATTGGCACCCTGTCCTGGGTGTATCTGCCCAGCGCCCGAGACATTCTCCCCTGGATGGGCATTGGGAACTACCCTTGCCCCGTGACCCTAATAGAGGATAAAGCGGAAGATATTGGATGGATGGATGGATTACTTGGGCTTTGGGGCAAAGGTAGGACCAGGGCACTCAAACATCTTCAAGTCAATTGAATTCTCAAAATTGCCCCATACAGAGTGTGTCTGCATCAGTGAGTGTGTACCCAGCGATGGATTGGCGCCCTGTCCTGGGTCTATCTGCCCAGCGCCCGAGACGTTCTCCCCTGGATGGGCATGGGGAACCCCACCGCGACCCTAATAGAGGATAAAGCGGGAGATAATGAATGAATGAATGAATGAATGGATTCAAAGTGAATTGCCACCATCTGACTTGCCCCTATATAAATTGTGTGTGTGTCTGTGTGAGTGAGTGTGTAGCATAGTGTAATCACAATTGCCTCATAGCATCATCCAATCCTGATCTGGTTGGAGTTTCACCCCATGTTCACCCCATGTCTGCGTGGGTTCCCTCTTGGTTCTCCAGTTTCCACCCACAGTCCAAAAGCATGGATTCAAGGTGAAGTGACTGCTCTAAATTGCCCCTATATAGTTTGTGTGTGTCCAGCCATGTTTCCTGTCCTGGGTGTATCTGCCCAGCGCCCAATATGTTCTCCCCTGGATGGACATAGGGAACCCCAAACACCCCCACCCGCAACCCTAGCAGATGATAATAGGATAAGATAAACAAAAAGTTCTACATTTTATTTTATTCATTTCTTTTATTTAATTTTATTACAGATTATTTTAAAACTGCCACATGAAGGACCTGGTTACCCAACAGGGAATTAAACCTGGGATCTTCTTGGTTTAAGGTGGCCGCACTAACTGCTGTGCCACCAAACTGACCAAATATAAAGGTGCATTGTGTAAAATACAGAAGATGCTCTGAGTGAAATGTTATTCATGGTTATGTTAAAACTGAAAGTCAATTTAAGATAATTATATATATGCTGTAAGGCAGAGACACTAAGCGCTGCACTACCGCCGTATCGACCACATAATGAGCTTTAGAACAGACTTGTAAAGCCAGTGCAAAACCCTAATCTCCAAATTATGATGTGATTACACGTTGCTGTCATACAATTGTTAATAATTAGTAGTAATTACTTAAATACATCATGGCACAATTCATATCTGACACATTCCTAACATCCTCTGTTTTTAGATCATCCATTATTAAAAGCTCAGTGTGATTTATCTTTGATATTTCAGCAGACAGCCCATAATAAAGTGCCTTCTTGAGCATGTCCATATTTAATAATGTAAACAGTCCATTAAAGGAAACCAAACCCGGAGAGATACGCTGATAAATAATTACATAAGTTTAAATCCTCTTTAATAATTAATCGTGTTAGACTAGAGCTTTAAATTAATAACCTCCCGACTCCAAAATATGATTCTACAATATTTACAAGAGGGCGGCACAGTGGCTAACACGTCTGCATCTCAGCGCTGGGGTTTGAATCCTGATCTGGGTGGAGGATCCATGTTCTCCCCGTGTCCACAGGGTTTTCCTCCGAGTTCTCCGGTTTCCAAAAACATGGATTGAAGGGCAATTAAAATGCTCTATATTGCCCCATATAATATGTGTGTGTGAATGAGTCTGTGATGGAGATGGATTGGTGCTCTGTCCAGTGCCCGAAACGTTCTCCATTATATGGACACCCCTATCAGGGTGTCCTTTGTGTTCTCCGGTTTCCTCCCACAGTCCAAAATATATTGATTTAAGGTGAATTGGCTGCTGTAAATTGGCCTTTTAAATATATTATATATATATATATATATATATATATATATATATATATATATATATATATATATATATATATATATATATATATATATATAATTATATTATATTTAGTCTACCCCCCAAGGGCTGAGGGTCCAGGTTCAAATCCTCATGGAGTTCCCATGTTCTCCCTGTGTTAATGTGGGTTTCCTCCCAAAGTCTAAAGACATGGATTCAAGGTATTTTGGTTGCTCTTGTCCTCCTATATATGTGTGTGTGTGTGTGGGTGAGCCAAGTGATAGATTGTCACCCTCTCCTGGGTGTATCTGCCCGAAACGTTCTTCACTGCATGTCCATGGGGAACCTACCCCCCCCCCCCCCCCAAAAATCCTAATAAATGATTAAGCAATGAATGAATCGGACGGAAGGAACAATATCATTTCACAGTAAAATGTCTGAACTCAGAGACTGAAATCACATCCTGGTCACAGGGTCTGGAAAGAAGTTAGCCACGCCCCTTACCTTTGTAGAAGCACTCTTCGCTATGAACGATGGTGATCCTCTGGCGGGTGAGGCACGCGGCGCGATGCAGCTCACAGTGGTTCTGGTAGAGCCTTCCATCGGAGCCACAAACGGGTTTGTAGTGAGGCTTGCAGTGTTCCAGGCACTGACACTCGCCCTGACCGCTGCCGTAGTCCACCACGCAGTGCTTCCCAAGACCACAGTACTTATGCTCACATGGGTTCAAAAACTTCTTGTGATCGTACACACCTGAGGAAAAGAGATGGAAGACACTTTATGTTGGATGTGTTATGTGAAGCACCTTGTTCTTGGAGAAGTTCCACAAACACTGCACAGTACTTTATATTGTTGGAATGACAAATAAAATACTTGAATGCTCTGTGCATGGTCCTGATCATCAGAGAACAGAGGTAGAGGAACAGTCCGACTACAGAATGTAATTGTAGAACTACAAAATCTATCAATATAATAATATAAGTGCAGAAATAATGAGCTGCACCTAATAAAATGGCTGGTGTGTGTGTGTGTGTGTGTGTGTGTGTATCTGAGCCCCAGTGGTGAACATCTACATCCATCCATCCATTATCTTCTGCTTTATTCTCTGGTAGGGTCGCAGTGGGGTTCCCCATGCCCATCCAGGGGAGAACGTTTCGGATGCTGGGCAGATACACCCAGGATAGGACACCAATCTATCACTGGGCACACACTCACTCACACAGACACACTCTATATGGAGCAATTCAATTGACCTTGATCCATGTTTTTGGACAGTGGGCGGAAACCCACGTGGACATGGAGACAACATGGAAACTCCACCCAGATTGGGATTCGAACCGGGAATCCCTACTGCTGAGAGGAGAACATGCTAACCACTAAGCCACCGTGCTGCCCGCACATCTACATGTCTGGTTAAATTCCTACATGATATTTATGTAGGTGGCTTAGTGGTTAGCATGTTCTCCTCTCAGCGCTAGGGATTCCCGGTTCGAATCCCCATCTGGGTGGAGTTTCCATGTCCTCGTGTCTGAGTGGGTTTCCTCTGGGTTCTCTGGTTTCCTCCCACAGTCCAAAAACATGGATCAAGTCAATTGAGTTCTCCAAATTGCCTCATATAGAGTGTGTCTGTGTGAGTGAGTGTGTGCCCAGCGATAAATTGGCGCCCTGTCCTGGGTGTATCTGCCCAGCGCCTGAAACGTTCTCCCCTGGATGGGCATGGGGAACCTCCCCCACGACCCTAATAGAGGATAAAGTGGAGGATAATGGATGGATGGATGGATGGATATTTATGTAGATAGTCCCTCAATTTGAAAACAGTTGGCATTAATCGTCTGTTTGAGAAGAACGAGTGAAAGGTCCACTGCAGTGGACACATCAGACCTGATGACTCATAAACCTCTGTGACAGGTAGAGAACAACTCCGGTCCTAAAGCCACTGAACCGTGCCGAAGTAGGCAGGAAAGTGCCACCGGATCGGTCGCCGCCTCAGCCAAAGATCAGCAGCCAATCAGCTCGTCCGCCCTTTAGTCACCCAGAAGGACACGCTTGCACAGTTTCGTCCTGCGCTCAGCCCCGAGCCCCGTCTCAGCACCCCGCCCCAGCGAGCCAGCGGGGCACCGAGAGCCACAGCTGGTTAAAGTTTTGAAGGTAAAGGCCACGGCGCAGCCGACAGAATGTTAATAGCCATGATTCCTCCTTCTCAGCCAAGATCCGGAAACATGGTTCTTTTACCAAACAGGTTCCAACGCTGGGAGTGCAAATCCCTTTATTCACGATCAAGGTCCCCACGAGATCCGCCGAGCTGTTTTACACAGCACATAAAGCCAGCGGTGACATTGACGAGAAAAAAAACAACATCCTTCAAAATCATAGGACTGAGGTTTGGAAAAAAATGTTGATGCACCAACAATAAAGGAACCGCAATTGTGACTCCGTTTACAAGAACGCGGAACAAACACGGCCTCCATTTCATTGTGGAAGAATAAGAAAAAGGGGTTTTAAAAAAATGGTGAAATAATTTTGCTTTGTGATTAGATTTTTCACAACATAATGCATCTGCCGCAGAATTCTCCTCTCTGATTGGTCCGTCACTGGTTCTTATTCTGTAACTAAGCATACAGCTGTAAAGCAAAGTATTCAATCAGCAAATCCCATCCCATTAACTTTTATTTAATGCTATATTAGGATTGGTGTGTGTGTGTGTGTGTGTGTGTGTGTGGTGGGGGGGGGGGGGGGGGGGTTCCCCATGCCTATCCAGGGGAGAACGTTTCGGGCGCTGGACAGGACCTCTCGGCAATTTCCTCCCACAGTCCAATAGCATGAATTTAAACTGCCCTAAATTGCCCCTATATAGTGTGTGTGTGTGTGTGTGTGTGTGTTTTAGTGTGTGTGTGTGCCCATTAATGGATTGGCGTCCTGTCCTGGGTGTATCTGGCCAGCGCCTGAAACGTTCTCCCCTAGATGGACATGGGGAACCCCCCCCCCCCGCGACCCTAGTAGAACTTTTGTAAGACAATCTCTGCTGTTGGTTATAAAAGATCAATCCATCCATCATTATTTTCCACTTTATCCTCTACTAGGGTCGCGGAGGGGGGGTTTCCCCATGCCCATCCAGGGACATCCAGGGAGAACATTTCAGGCGCTGAGCAGATACACCCAGGACAGGGCGCCAATCTACCACTGGATACACACTCACTACATAGACACACTCTATATGGGGCAATTTGAAGAACTCAATTGATTTGATCCATGTTTTTGGACTGTGGGAGGAAACCGGAGAACACAGAGGAAACCCACGCGGACACGGGGAGAACATGGAAACTTCACCCTGATTGGGATTCCAACTGGGAATCCTAAGTGCTGAGAGGAGAACATGCTAACCACTAAGCCACCGTGCTGCCCTATAAAAGATATATATATATAAAGATATAAAATGTATATCTTTGATTCATGATTATGTTTCATTGAACTCGATTATTCCTGGAAAACCACTACATTGATCTTTTAACATGAAATTGCTTTAATATCTAATAAAACGTTGTGGATTTGCGGTTATGCTCTGAACCAGCCACGCCATACAAATCAAAAATCACAAAGACAACATCAAGCAGACGTTCTGTCCTCCTGCTGTCGAGACATCCGAACGGAAACACAGCTTCTGATGAAATATGCATAAAGGTCCAGGCAGCATCAGCTCAGTCCCTGTTACACGCTCGAGAGACCGCGAGGTCTCTGCACTCATGATCCTCAGAGACGTGACTCATGATTAGAACCGCGGGCCTCGGCTCTCATGCTCGGTTATTCGGGTTAGTTATCTTTCCTTCCTGTGAGAGCTTTTCTGTATCGCTGTCTCGGTCTTCAGGAGAGAAAACAAACTGCTGTTTATATCATGCACGACATGCTGCCTTTAAAACTGGATTTATACTTATTATGTTTGCATCCGGGGGCGGCACAGTGACTTAGTGTTTAGCATGTTCTCCTCTCAGCGCTAGGGATTTCCGGTTTGAATCCCAATCTAAGTGGAGTTTCCATGTTCTCCCTGTGTTCACGTGGGTTTCCTCCGGGTTCTCCGGTTTCCTCCCACAGTCCAAAAACATGGATCAAGGTCAATTGAATTCTCCAAATTGCCCCATATAGTGTGTGTGTGAGTGAGTGTGTGTCCAGTGACAGATTGGCGCCCTGTCCTGGGTGTGTCTTCCCAGCGCCCGAAATGTTCTCCCCTGGATGGACATGGGGAACCCCCCCTGCGACCCTAATATAGGATGAAGCGGAAGATAATGGATGGATGGATATTTTTATCCGGGTGGCACGGTGGCTTTGTGATTAGCATGTTCTCCTCGCAGCACTAGGGATTCCCGGTTCAAATCCCAATCTGGGTGGAGTTTCCATGTTCTGCCCGTGTTCACGTGGATTTCCACCGGGTTCTCTGGTTTCCTCCCACAGTCCAAAAACATGGATCAAAGTCAATTGAATTCTGCAAATTGCCCCATGTAGAGTGTGTCTGTGTGAGTGAGTGTGTGTCCAGCAACAGTTTGGCACCCTGTCCTGGGCGTATCTGCCCAGCGCCCGAAACGTTCTCCCCTGTATGGGCATGGGGAGCGACCCTAATATAGGATAAAGCGGCAGATAATGGATGGATGGATGATTTTAAAGGATGAAATAAACTCTGCGATCTTTAATGTTTTCTTCACTGGTGGTTTATCACACACACAAGTTCTAAAAGAAGCTCAGCACTTTGATCAGGACATGATTTCTAATAAGTTTTTAAATCTTCACCGTGTATCAGCATCGCTTTTTACTCGTCTGTCAGCGGGAACCGATGAAGGACAACGAAGGCCATCATTAAAATGCGTGCAGTGACAAGTACCAGAAAAGACAAATGACTAATTTACTCCCAGTAATTTGTTATTGATGGTGCTACTCGACGGCCAACAGACACCTGGCCTGAAATTTTGAAAACGCTCTATGTGTTCACTATAGGGGTGTGAGCTAATTATTAAATAATCTTCATATCTTCCCCTTAATACTGTACTAGTGTTGAGAGGGAGGGGGGCATGCCCATCCAGGGAGAATCCCATCCACATTTTTGGGTTCAGGGTAGATACACCCAGGACAGAGTGCCAATCCATTGCTTGACAAACACACACACACTGATGCACATCATGTAGGGGCAACTTAGAGCAGCTGTCTAATGTCTCTTCTTAGTATCTGCTGCTTAATTCTATAATAGGGGTCGTGTGTGTGTGTGTGTGTGTGTGTGTGTGGTGGTGGGGGGGGGGTTGGGCACTGGGTAGATACACCCAGGACAGGGCACCAGTCTTTCACGAAGCATACACTCACACACAGACATATACTATATAGGGGCAATTTAGCGCAGCCAATGTACCTTGAATACATGTTTTTTGGACAGTTGAAGGAAAACGGAGAACCACAAGAAAGGCCCCATGGACATGGAGAGAAGCTTAAAAAATAAACCCTTATCATAGCCTATTAGTGTGGCTTTAAATGTACTTTTTCTCCGGGTTTTCCAGTTTCCTCCCACAGTCCAAAAACATGGATTCAAGGTAAAATGAATGCGTGAAATTGCCCCACATAGTGTGTGTCTGTGTGAGTGGGTGTGTGTCCAGTGATGAATTGGCATCCTGTCCTGGGTGTATCTGCCCAGCGCCCAACGTTCTCCCCTGGATGGGCATGGGGAACCCCCCCATGAGCCTAGTGGAGGATAAAGTGGAAGATAATGGATGGATGGATGAAGTTCAGGTGGAACGTTAGATCCTGGACTCTGTAGTACAGCATAGAACCTAAAAAACAAGTTTTGTTGTTCTCTAATGAATGTGGTTGACAAACATCAAATACACACCGATCCAAATGTTCACTCTGCTCCTAACAGAACATTCAGGTCCGAACACCGTGGATCATTTTTAACCTCGAAATTTCTGCCGATGATGCATTTATTCTGCGCAGGCTGGGCAATTCCTCCTGTTAAAGATTTTTAATTAAATCCTAATCATGAGCGTAAATGTGGACAGCATGGACTGGATGAGGTCTAGTACGACATAAACCATTAATTAATCCTCCATAATTCATTCAGTGGATTTCTGCAGGCTGGGTGATTTAGTGTTCCTGGATGCACTCGCGCCTTTGTTCCTTTGGAGTCACGAGAGAAGAACTTCCCTCACAGAGGGCGTGGGAGCTCAGTGGTTAGGGCGTTGAGCTATCAATCTGAAGGTTGGGGGTTCAAATCCCAGGTCCACAAGTTGGGGGGTCCAGGTCCTTGTGCAAGGCCCTTAACCCTCATTGCTCCAGGGATGTTCTGTCCTGTCCTGGGTGTATCAACCCCCTGGATGGGCATGTTTGGGGAAACCCCACAACCCCATTATAGGATTAAGCTGAAGATAATGGATACATGGATGGATGGATATACTGGCTACAACCCCCTAAACCATCCATCCATTATCTTCCGTTTTATCCTGTACTAGGTTTGCGGGGGGGAGGGGGGGTCCCCATCCAGGGAGAACATTTCAGGCGCTGAGCAGGACAGGGCGCCAATCTACCACTGGATACACACTCACTCACACAGACACACTCTATATGGGGCAATTTGGAGAATTCAATTGACCGTGATCCATGTTTTTGGACTGTGGGAGGAAACCGGAGAACCTGGAGGAAACCCACGCGGACACGGGGAGAACATGGAAACTCCACCCAGATTGGGGTTCAAACCAGGAATCCCTCGTACTGAGAGGAGAACATGCTAATGACTAAGCCACCGTACCGCCCACCACCAAAACCAGAACCCACTAAATCCAGATCATTTAATAATTCATCTCTAGGTTCTGTATAGAGAACGGATACAATCTGAAATGTCATTACTGTGAGTCATTTTTAAATATGAGCATAGAACACTTGTGAAGTACAATAGTCACTGTCATGGCGCCGACTCCTTCATACCCCACTCCATTTCCTCCTCAGATCGGCTCAGCCCATCTGATATTTTCCGAGGGCATGGTCCATTGGGATTCTGGGTAATGTAGTAAACAACAGTCGGCAGCTTTCAGCTCTGCTCATCGCCGCGTGATAAGAAGCCCCGGAAGACTTTACCCTGCTCATAAACGACGTCGTCATGGCGCCCATGCTCCTTCACGACCAACACAGCGACCACTGAGGACTTTAAACCTCATATAAAAATAGATTGCTCATATTACTGTATGACACATTAGTGAGAGTCTTCTCTCAGCACTAGGGATTCCTGGTTCGAATCCCAGTGGAGTTTTCATGTTCTTCCCGTATCCACGTGGGTTTCCTCCGGGTTCTCCGGTTTCCTCTCACAGTCCAAAAACATGGATCAAAGTCAATTGAATTCTCCAAATTGCCCCATGTAGAGTGTGTGTCCAGCAATGGATTGGTGTCCTGTCCTGTGTGTATCTGCCAAGCGCCCGAAACGTTCTCCCCTGGATGGGCATGGAGAACCCCCCCCCCCGTGACCCTAGTACAGGATAAAGAGAAGGTAATGGATGAATGGACTCTAGCAAGTGAGTGGAATTAAAATATTTATAGTTTAAAATCTGTGGTTAGCATGTTCTCCTCTCCGCATTAGAGATTCCCAGTTCGAATCCCAATCTGGGTGGAGTTTCCATGTTCTCCCCATGTCCGCGTGGGTTTCCTCTGGGTTCTCTGGTTTCCTCCCACAGTCCAAAAACATGGATCAAGTCAATTGAGTTCTCAAAATTGTCCCATATAGAGTGTTTGTGTGTGTGAGCGTGTGCCCAGTGATAGATTGGCGCCCTGTCCTGGTTGTATCTGCCCAGCACCCGAGACATTCTCCGTTGGATGGGCATGGGAACCCCCCGTGACCCTAATAGAGGATAAAGCGGCAGATAATGGATGGAGGGATGGAAAGTCCATCTTTACTGTAAGTGTCCAAACTTTTGACTGGTACTGTACATGACATTACGTATACGAACAAATCACGACCCTTTGTTTAGATACAATTCCATCTGAGCAGAAGCCTGAGTCATGTGCTGTTTGGAAAGCAAACATCTGATGGCTGAGTTCGTAAAAATTATCGAATTTTTGCAGCGACTGCAGACGATGGACCCGTAGTTCAGCGTTTTGACATTGAGAGTTGTTCAGAGACTGCGGGACTTTTATTACTTTGGCACAAGAAGTCAAGGACTCTTTATTTTCCACGTTTTATGAGCACGAAATGATCAGAGTCGGTCGTGAGCTTTAAGTATCCGGAAGCTTCTTTGCCGTCGGGCATTTGTGCATGTCGTACAAACCATAGGCATACTTTACAAAGTCGCATTATTTCATTTCTTTCTCATCTTTCTGTCGCTCGCACAACAGACCAGTACAGTAAAGCACCTGATATTTATCCCAGCCGGATCTGTGTGGCTAACATTCTCTCTTTAAATATCACCGTTATTTACTCAACCGAATTAACACCGAACAAAAGACCAAGTCGAGGAACAATAAATAATACTTTATAAATAAATCAAATGGGGAAACAAACGGCGTCAGAAATATCACCTGTCAAGGCTTTCCAAGAACATATTCCTGAATTATGGATCCTGATTGGTTGCGGCTTTGGTAAATACCTGATCCTGATTGGTTAACCTTAACATTTAAAGGTCTTCCATTGCTTAATTACAGAGTTCTAATTCTGTCAGATTACTCAGTTTTTGAGTAACTTACTAAGTTATTAACCTTAAGATGATAATGAGAACAATGACATGCACACTATACATCATTCTCCACTTATTGTCCATGTTCTCAGTTCCCCTTCCTGTAAAGATGGACTTTGTAGTTCTAATTCCATTCTGTAGTCCATCTTGTTTGTGTTCTACAGTACATACTGTGTACGTCCCCTTTACTCTGTTCTAATGGTCAAAACCCCAATAGTACCACCACAGAGCAGGGGTTATTTGGTGGGTGCATTAGTCCTATGTCACTGAGGTAAAGCACTCCTGCACTAAAACCCCCCTCACCATATCAGTGTCACTGCAGAACTGACATTAAACAATCCATCCATCCATCCATTATCTTCTGCTTTATCCTCTATAAGGGTCCGTGGTGGGGGGGTTCCCCATGCCCATCCAGGGGAGAACATCGATCGCTGGGCAGATACACCCAGGACAGGACGCCAATCTATGACTGGACACACACTCACTCACACAGTCACTCTATATGGGGCAATTTGGAGAACTCAGTTGACCTTGATCCATGTTTTTGGACTGTGGGAGGAAACCGGAGAACCCGGAGGAAACCCACACGGACACAAGAACATGGAAACTCCACCCAGATTGGGATTGGAACCGGGAATCCCTAGTGCTGAGAGATGAACGTGCAAACCAATAAGCCACCGTGCCGCCCTCAATAAACAATCCACCACCCAAATTCTACCTGTTCTGTAATGCTCCTGACCAATAGAGTACCAACAGAGAACCAACAGGGGACTAACAACAAGGAACACAGATGGACTACAGTCTGTAATTGTAGAACTACAATGTCCATCTATATGATAAGTGGAGGAAATAGAGAACGGTGGTGAAGGTGGTGTCTCCAAACTGACTGGTGCTATATAAACGTCTAAATCTAATTTACAGCTGTATCAAAACAGACCATGAACAGCGACTAGACACGCTCACAGTAAACACAGATGCTTTGTGAAGTCAGTTTGCATCACTAGCTCTCAACAGCATTGTTTCTAATTGATGCTGATTTATTCTGATGTTCTTCAGTGTACAGATCTGAGCGAGCTGATGCACTCAGGGTTAAAATGGCAGTGACCCATGTGCTCCCTCACACAGCTCGGCACAGGCTCGGTTCCGTCAATGCTTCAGCACACGATTGGGAGACAGGAGCTGATGTTCTACAAGCACGGCTGTTTATCACATCACTTCATTCTGCATCAATGATCACGAGTCAGTAAAGAAAAGGCGTTTTATGAGCAGACGTTAAGAGACCAGTAAAATAAAAGTTCTTGGGGGGGGGGGGTCTATTCCAGCAGTGATTTTTTTTTTCATGTGGCTCTAGAGAAAAGCTGAGGATTAAATGACAGGGAAAAGAAAAACGAGACAGCGAGGTGGAGGGGAGAATTAAAACTGTTATTATTAATAATTTAAAAACGGAAGCAAAACAAGGGAAGCATTGTGGTTGGAACATCCGACTGTCAGCACAGAGAGATCCGGGTTCGAATCCCGATCTGGGTGGAGTTTCCATGTTCTTCCTGTGTCAGTATGGGCTTTCTCCTGGTTCTCCGATAGGCCAAAAACATGAATTTAAGTTGAAAATCTAATTTTCCCTATATGGTGTATGTGTGGGTGTGTGAGTGTGTGTGTGTGTGTGTGTGTGTGAGCCCAGCAATGAATTGGCACCCTGTAACTTTAGCCCAAGCTGCTGGCATGTCCCATAAAACCCTTGTGTCGTCGTATAAACGCGAAACAGTGTTTCCCCCATGGCCCCTCCTCCTCGCCAAACCCACAGGAGAAAACATTCCCTTATGGATGGAACAACATGACCTCATTCGAGGAATAAGTGGAAGATAATGAGATAAAATGAGAAACAAAACAAAAACGAGGGCGGCACGGTGGTTTAGTGGTTAGCATGTTCTCCTCTGAGCGCTAGGCATTCCCGGTTCAAATCCCAATCTGGGTGGAGTTTCCATGTTCTCCCCGTGTCCGCGTGGGGTTCCTCCGGGTTTTCCAGTTTCCTCCCACAGTCCAAAAACATGGATCAAGTCAATTGAATTCTCCAAATTGCCCCATATAGAGTGTGTCTGTGTGAGTGAGTGTGTGCCCTGAGATAGATTGGAGATTGACCCTGTCCTGGGTGTATCTGCCCAGCGCCTGAAACGTTCTCCCCTGGATGGGCATGGGGAACCCCCCTGTGACCCTAATATAGGATAAAGCGGAAGATAATGGATGGATAGATGGAAAACAAAAACGAAACATCCAGTCACCAAGATTTCAGCGTTTATATTATTGTATATCTATTAAATAGACAAATACCCGTTATAAGGCCGAAATAAGAATGTGTTTCATTTTCACATTTGGATAATCTATAAATGTAGAATGTTAATCTGTTGTGGTTTATTTAGAGGAACCAAGAGAAGCTGGAAAAAGAGCCCAGAGCAAGGTTTTGTATTTTCCTGGAGGAATCTTATTAGTCTGATGGTAATCCTGGACAAGTGTAAGTTAATTCTGAATGAAGATGGATCCTATTAGCATTAAGCAGATAGGGAGTCCTGTAATTTGCATTACATGAAATGTCTTTAAGCTCCTCGCCTGCCAAAATAAATACTGCATTTTCCTAAGTTCTATTCTTTTATTCAACATCTGCTGAAAGTCACCGGAGACCCGATCTTCTCTCTAAGTACTGCAGATTCATTACATTTCAAGCACAAAGCAGTTTTCCTGAAATTAGAGTCCCCTCGGCTTCTCTAGGTTCGAAACTCATGAATATTCATAAGATGCTAATATTGACTTTTCTCAAAGTGGTGGAAGTCTGTCCTGGTGTTAAATTATAGGTCTGAATATTCAGGGAGCATGAAACCACTTACCCTTGACTTTAAGCTGTCTTTGTTTCCAAAATCGTCGGCGGCACCAAAAGAGCATGGCCGAAAAGATGGCTACACTAATCGCAACTAGTGGCTGTAGCTACGTTAGCCATCAATTCAAATGACCAACCCTGAAAACTCACATGTACAGTTTAATCTAACTGGTTTTTAAAGAAAAGCTAAATAAATTACCCTCATTTGGGTTTTTTTTTTTTATTGTTAACGAGCTTGTTTATTAGCAGGTATGCTATTTTGGCTTAGCACTGCGCAACACTGATAATACTACACACCAGCCATTTGCCATTTTAACTGGAACCAGTGATTTGCTTTATTTAAGCGTTTATACTACATCAGATCTTTTTGCATGGTGTAGCTCAGCCCATTAGCATCCCACCTCTTACACAGCTCATTTTTTGCATGGTGGCAAAGTGGTTGCATGTTTGCGCTTTACGTCGTCTCGTCTGTTCCACTGTGTACTCGAACTTGTACTTAATTGGAATGACAACGAAAGTCAGAAAATCCTTAAAACCAGTTTCAAATCTTGTTTTTTTACTCGAATAGATTTCTAAATCATGGTGGATTAGTAGTTAGCATGTTCTCCTCTCAGCGCTCAAGATTCCTGGTTCGAATCCCAATCTGGGTGGAGTTTCCATGTTCTCCCCGTGTCTGCGTGGGTTTCCTCCAGCTTCTCCGGTTTCCTCCGACAGTCCAAAAACATGAATCAAGGTCAATTGAATTCTCCAAATTGCCCCATATAGAGTGTGTATCTGGGTGTGTGTCCAGCGATAGATTGGTGTCCTGTCCTGTGTGTATCTGCCAAGCGCCCGAAATGTTCTCCCCTGGATGGGCATGGGGAACCCCCCGTGACCCTAATAGAAGATAAAGCAGAAGATAAATGGATGGATGGTTTTCTAAGTAAGATAAATAATTTTCAGAAATGTTTTCTTAGTTTAAAAAATCTTAACTCACCCAGTTGCTATATTGGTATATAATTCTACTTAATTGTTTTATTTGTATTTATTTTTTTTACGTAGATTTTTTGCAGTGTTGGACTGTGGTTTAGAAGCAGCACACTGGTTCTAACAGCATTAAACACTTGACTGAGTAACTGTTATGTTCTGTATATCCCAATCACCTTCATAAAACCCAACCCTTTATACAATTAAAATAAAAGCGTGTTGCAAAAGAGCAAAGTTATGCTAAACTGATTATTATTTCCACAGTGCTTTACATCATGCACATTATGCCCGGACAGCTGGCCATATAAAACAATGCACATGGATGGATGAGGCTCGACAGTAAATAGAGCAAAATAAAATTGGATGTCAGGATTATGGACAGAAAGCGAGCGATAGACAAGCCTACATGCGGATGTCCCGGAATGCTCTGTAATTGGAATCCAAAATGAAGTGGCTGGCACATCACAGAAGCTCGGATGCAAAGTAGGAATGTGGTATCTGTGTGGTGACAGGAATATGATATTTCTTGGGAAAACAATCTACAGTATATTAAAAAATCCCCTCAAACGTTCCGGGAGCAAAATTAAATACAGAACAGTTTTAAAAAACTGCAGAACCACAGCTTTGATTTAAAGAGCATTTAGAAGCAGAGAGACAGCCGCATACAGCCACAGTTCAGAACGCTTCCTATCTTAAAACGTAACGCCCGTTCCATCCACCAACATATTCTTCATGAGGTCCGAGAATAAACTCTCAATACATAAATCTGTACAAGGCGGCAGTCTGCTCTTATCAGAGGCTTATTTGAATAATTCAAAGTTACAGACATATAGTTCTAAATACTACATTAATCTTGAACACTTGATGGGCCTTTGGGACTTTGGTACAAGTTTAATAATGGTGAGCAGCAGCATGCATGATGAGAGATGAGCCGAGGGTGAAGGCTGAGCTCCGCAAGGCTGCGGCGCTTTTCTCTAGACGGGATTATCCGTCCACGACTCCCTCATGTTTTAGCGTTGACAGCACATCCCCATGACAACTTAATACAGAATTTCAGCATCGAGATACACGTTCGTCAATCTTTTGCCTATTTGTTAAGACAGTAAAAAAAACGAAACTGTGCAGGGATGCAAATGACGACACGTTCTCCAAGAAACTACATCGATCCCAACTTGATGCTTGGGGTAAAAACACAGGGGCAGTCCATCCATCCATCCATCCATCATCTTCCGCTTTATCCTCTATTAGGGTCGCGGGGTGGTTCCCCATGCCCATCCAGGGGAGAATGTTTTGAGCGTGGGGCAGATACAACCAGGACAGGACGCCAATCTATCGCTGGGCACACACTCACTCACACACACACTCTATATGGGGCAATTTGGAGAATTCAATTGACTTGATCCATGTTTTTGGACTGTGGGAGGAAACCAGAGAACCCGGAGGAAACCCACACGGACATGGGAAGAACATGGAAACTCCACCCAGATGGGTATTCGAACCTGGAATCCCTAGCACTGAGAGGCTAACGTGCTAACCACTAAGCAACCGTGCCGCACAGGGCCGGTCATGATACAGAACTCCTAAAGCAATTATTGTTAAAGGCCTTGCTCAAGGGCCCACACTGGTAACTACAAAGGACTTGAGATTTAAGAACCCAACCCTCAGATTAATAACCCACATCTTAAATGTAGCAGCAATAAAAAGCAAATCTCAAACAGGGTAGAATGATGTAAGCAGTCTCACCTTAAAGAAAAAAAGGTTCTGGTTTCCATTCCTGGTAAGAATGAGAAGGGCCTATGTGTGAAATTTGTAGGTTCTCTCCATGGGCATGCAAGTAAATAATTCCGGTTTGTCTGTGTGCTGTCTTTGGTCCTTTAAGTGCTGGGATAGGCTCCAGTACTCCCGGCAAAATGGATCAAGCTTAACCCAGGCCTCTCATCCAACAACAATGTGTGACCTCACAGCTGCTCTTCTGGATAAATGGCCAAGAAAGCCCCAAAATCATGTCGAAAGTCTTTCCAGAACCATGAAAGTGATTATTGCTGCAGCTGGGGGACCAACTTTAACGTTTATGGTACTTGCAAACCACAGAAAACTCCCAAGACTTTTGTCCATATGGTGCAAATGCTATAATTCAACATCATGGACGTTACAGTTCTTTCACTCGGGTTTGTTTGTCTCTGAGTGCTTCAGGCAGCATCATGCTTTGCAGCAGTTCATTGTAACATTAAAAGGTTCCAGCGTTTAGTTCCTGCCTGGCTGGGAGAAGTTAGCATGCTGTATACAATGTAGTTTGGCTACAGAGAATGTTTGTGCTTCACCTTTCCCCTCCACCTTCTCCAAATCCCGCCTCTCCCTGTTCATTGGTTCCATTTTTTAGTCACATGACCTTAATTGGATACTGAGGTCAGCTGTGTAAACCTCACCTGCCGTGCTCCTCCAGCCTGACATGTGCTGCTTTTGGATATAGCTGTGTTTATTATCCTGGATTTCTAATTCTTTTTGTTTGATTTATAAGCTCGATTAGTTTTGTAGTTCATTCATTCATTATCTCCCGCTTTATCCTCTATTAGGGGCTTTATCCTCTATTATGCCCATCCAGGGGAGAACGTCTCGGGCGCTGGGCAGATACACCCAGGACAGGGCGCCAATCCATCGCTGGGCACACACTCACTCACACATACACACTCTATATGGGACAATTTTTTGAGAATTCAATTGACTTGATCCATGTTTTTGGACTGTGGAAGGAAACCAGAGAACCCGGAGGAAACCCACGCGGACACGGGGAGAACATGGAAACTCCACTCAAATGGGGATTTGAACTGGGAATCCCTAGTGCTGAGAGGCGAACGTGCCAACCACTAAGCCACCGTGCCGCCTATCGGTTTTGTAGTTTGGATTTAAATTATTTAAATGTACACCTCAGGCGGCACAGTGGCTTAGTGGTTGGCACATTCGCCTCTCAGTGCTAGGGATTCCCGGTTCGAATCCCCATCTGGGTGGAGTTTCCATGTTCTCCCCGTGTCCGTGTGGGTTTCCTCCGGGTTCTCCGGTTTCCTCCCACAGTCCAAAAACATGGATCAAGATCAAATTGAGTTCTCCAAATTGCCCCACATAGAGTGTGTATGTGTGAGTGAGTGTGTGCCCAGCGATGGATTGGCGCCCGGTCCTGGGTGTATCTGCCCAGCGCCCGAAACATTCTCCCCTGGATGGGCATGGGAAACCCCCTGCGACCCTAATAGAGGATAAAGCGGGAGATAATGAATGAATGAATAAATGTACACCTCATGGATTAATTCCCTGTGGAGCTTCTGCACTTTCAGCCCTTTAAACACAAGGTAAAACACAAGAACACATACAAGATACAGACCCTATTTACACTTTTAGGTTTTCAGACTGTATTGTAGTCAGGATTGTAACCAAACTTGTGGTTTCATTTACAATTAATATAATTAAACTAGTGAAATACTTTGTCAACATGAGACCAAGTCACCTTGTAATATAATTTAATATTATTACAGCATGTTGTATGTAACTATAGTACAACTCGACTATTAAAACAGCAGGATGTTCAAAGTTTAAGGTTTTTATTCTATATTTTAATTCCAATTTTAACCAAACATGTAGAAACATTTGCAATTATTATAATTAAACTCGTAAAATACTCTCCGACAGTCTCGGATGTCACATGTGACCAGGGTACCTTGTAACGGTATTTAATATTAGTACAGCATGTTCTATGTAACTATTGTACAACTGTAATATTAAAACACCAGGGTCATGATTGGCACAGTACTAGTGCCCTTTGCCACAGTAGCTTCTGATGTCACATGTGACCAGGTTACCTTGTGATGGTATCTCATATTCATACAGCATGTTCTATGTAACTATGCAACTGGACATTTCATATAAAGTTGTGTTGGCTGAGTGGACACTGTGAGCATGAACTCGTGTTTGGTCTCCATGGCAGCAGATTCATGTGATTGTTGGAGGTCAAACAGTCTTTGTGTTGATCAATTTTGACATCCTGATTGTTGTGACACTGTGGGATATCATTTTTTTTGTATTGCAGTGTTGGGAATTGATCCATGTGTTGGGTTTCTTCCTTGCTTTAAGTCTAAATGACAGAGTAAACAGACCCTGCCTTGATTACCGGACCTTTATTGCTGTATTTATATCATTTAATTCCCTTAATACCATCATTTCTCTGTCTTTTATCCCAAAAATGAACTATATTGTTATATTATTGTTAACTCTGTGTTCTGATGCTGTTCTTCTATCATGACATTTGCTCTTTCTATTCACTTTAGAACAGTTCTATTCTCTTAATGGTTTAACTGATCCAATTTACATTTGTTTTGTGGGTCACATGCAAATTGTGTTTCTATTTTTTTTTTTTTTTTTGAAGCTAAGGGACAGAAAAAAAAAGCTGTATACTATTTTTAAGTCCTTTTGATAAGGCAGCAGGACTTGTGCCCTAACCTTCATAATAAATCCTCTTCTGGCTGCAGAGCTTTATTTAGAACTCTCTTTATTTTTATTATCTACAATGTCACTAACCTTAAGGCTTTATGGTAGGTGTAAATTAGCGTGAAGGCACTAGTGCGCCACGGTTTACGATGCACATGGCCAGGAGGGAGGAAGTATTTTTATACATATTGAAATGGTATCAACACGAGGATTTCTAATATTTATATGGTAATCTTTGAAATGTCATATCAGACCGTTGATGTGATGAATCACGGTCCGGTTTGGAAATCCTGCAGCCCGCCTCCCTGCCGGCCGACCTAGAAACCTGGAACTGTGTCAATACTTTTAATTATTAAAGAATGTTCTTTTAGCGCTGAAATCTCTTTGTTGTGAATTATTCAGGATAAAAGGTTTTATGTGACCCACAGTGAGGGCACGTCACTTCACAACAATGCCTCTACATAGAAAGTGGCCTAGAACTGAACCCTGTGTGATGCCGGATGGCGCGCTAGAGCAATTTATTATTTTCTTTACAGTCAGATCTGAATTTGGGACTGCCAACATCTTTAGGATTTCAGTGTACTGTATTTTAATTAGAAACAAGGGGACATATTTAAGCATTTTGTTTTACAAGGTACGACACAAGTGGCTGTAATCCAGCGTGAGTGTAGCTGTTCTAGAAGTGTAGCTGTTAGAATCGGAATGCTGATATGGACTGTTTCTGCAGCAGGTTGAGGTGTCGTCAGTGGCAGTGAATTGGTGTAGTTGTTTGTATTCATAAGGACACCCAGGTGGGTGTGGGCTTGGGTGGATTTGGGATTATGTGTGTGGATGTGGGATTAGGTGGATGTGGGCTTGGGTAGGACGGCACGGTGGCTTAGTGGTTAGCACATTCGCCTCTCAGCACTAGGGATTCCCGGTTCGAATCCCCATCTGGGTGGAGTTTCCATGTTCTCCCCGTGTCCGCGTGGGTTTCCTCCGGGTTCTCCGGTTTCCTCCCACAGTCCAAAAACATGGATCAAGTTAATTGAGTTCTCTAAATTGCCCCGTTTGAGTGTGTGATTGTGTACCCAGCGATGGATTGGCGCCCTGTCCTGGGTGTATCTGCCCAGCGCCCGAGAAGTTCTGGATGGGCATGGGGAAACCCACCGCGACCCTGATAGAGGATAAAGCGGGAGATAATGAATGAATGAATTGGCTTGGGTAGATGTGGATGTGGACTTGGGTGGATGTGGAGGTGAGGGGCTGAGTGCCCGTGTGTTAATAACAAGCAGCAACTAAAAGTTATCATTTTATTTGATACTATAATTTAGGGCTGTCTTCAACTAAGGATTTTCATAGTCGAATCTGATTCGTCAGATTTTCCCTATAGTCGACTGATAGTCGAATCAGTTAAAATTTCACCACAAGATGGCGCTATAAGCGTGGTTTTTAAAAAAGATTTTTAAAAAATATTTTACTTGTTTTCCTAGAGCACCGTAAATGGGTTAAAGTGCACACATCATTTAAAAAATATATTAACAGAAATTAGGATGATTTTATTTGACAAAAGGCTATATATATAACGAAAACTAAGACATTTCATGTAAAAACTAATGCTTAGCAGCAGCCATGGGCACCCCTATGTGGTCAAAATGGTACATTCGACTATGAGGTTCTCGACTACGGTTCTCCGAATCGAATCATCGAATCAGCGCATATTGCAGCTCACCCCTACTATAATTACACTGCAGTGTAAAAACACAACAGTTTAAATCTCTCACCCACCATCATTTTGGAGGTTGCATACTGCAGCTTTAATATTTAATTATATTTGGGTGTATTACTTTAGATGATGGCAGAGTGCTTGGCTCAGCCACCTCATGGCAAGAAGTGTCTCAGGTTTGTTTCCTGATCGGGTGAATGCTTTCTGTGTGGAGTTTGCATGAGACCTCACACACACACACACACACACACACACACACACACACACAACACAGAAATGAACTGCCTCTATCCCTACCAGAAATAGTGCGGCAAGTACCAAGTACTGTACACCCTCTACCTCATTCACTGCTGCCACCCCCCTGTGACTGCTGCCACCCCAAGTAACTGCTGAGCTCACCCTATATGTCGTCTCTGCACCTTATTCCTGCTGTGCAAACTCAGTCATACACTACATCCAATATGTCAGTTCTGCACCATCCTGTTTGTTAAATTGTCTCATGTCTGTTGTATTTATTTTATTGTTCTAGCTTAATGTTGCAGTTTTTTTTATCATCCTTTTTGCACTGTGTTCCACTTTGCAGCGCGGTCCTGAAGGAACATTAATTTGTTGCACTGTGTACTTGTACTTAGATGGAATGGCTATAAAAGCCACTTGACTTAATGGCCTCTCTGATTGTATAGGGTTTTTTTTCAGGGTCCTGCCGATGGGGATGTGTCCCACTGTGGTGAAAATCCAGAACTCGATGCAGAACTTCAGTGGTGTTTACTAGTACAGACCTCTGAATGCGAGTGTTTCCATAAATGTGTAATCTATTTTACATAAGGAGTTAAGACTGGAGAAAGATTACGGGTGTAAGAGGAAGAACATTAGCCTAAGGACTTTGTGACCGACTGAGCTCAGCCTTTAATATAATATCTGCTCTCAGGTTCCAGCGCTGACCCTCTGTGATTCCTTATAAGCTGAGCTTTTCATTAGACTCTGATTAGCTGCTGCCAGAAGAACTCTACGAGATTGTCACCGAGCTCTCTAAGGTCAGCAGATTCTTCAGTTTATGGCTCATACTGTAACCGCCAAAGGATTCCGCTCCATTTATCTTGCCGCTGGAAATCTCATAGCGGTTTCTTTGGCCAGCTGGCTTCACCTAGCCGGCGCCCGGCCAGATTCGTTACTGATGAGCTCTGGGTTAAGGCCAGCTCACGATTTACAGCAAGATTCTGCTACATGCCTATTTGTTAACATGGCTATTAAACGTGTCCGCATGACCAAATTGATCATAAGCACCTTAATCCTCAGTGTGTGCAATTATATAGCAAGCAAGGTGATGTGGAACCAGCATTTTGGGCATTTTAACTTAGTTGCTTATTAAAGTAACGCTAATCCTAATTTGAGTACAGTGTTTGCAGGTTGTCAATTTCCTCCAACAGTCCAAAAACATGGACTCAAGGTGAATTGGCTGCTTTAATTCACCCCATCTAGATATCTTGCCTCTTTATAATGTGTGTTTCTGTGAGTGTGTGCCCAGTGATGGATTGCCCTGTCCTGGGTGTATCTGCCCAGTGCCTGAAACATTCTTCCCTGGATGGGCATGTATAAGATGATTAAGTAGAATATAATGAGATAATATGAGATAAATACAGGTTAGATATAAATACACGGCTTAGTGGTTAGCACGTTCTCCTCTCAGCGCTAGGGATTCCTGGTTCGAATCCCAATCTGGGTGGAGTTTCCATGTTCTCCCCGTGTCCGCGTGGGTTTCCTCCAGGTTCTCCGGTTTCCTCCCACAGTCCCAAAACCTGGATTAAGGTCAATTGAATTCTCCAAATTGCCCCATATAGAGTGTGTTTGTGTGAGTGAGTGTGTGCCCAGTGATAGATTGGTGTCCTGTCCTCGGTGTATCTGGTCAAGAAATGTTTCCTTTGGATGGGCATGGGAACGCCCCCCCCCCTTCATGAAGGCAATGAGAAAATGAAATCTTTGTCATTAAGGTTGACACCCAAAAAACGTACCGTGTGAATAGATGGATGGATTTCTAACTAAGATAAATAGTTTTCAGAAATGTTTTCTTAGTTTAAAAAATCTTAACTCACCCAGTTGCTGTATTGGTAGATAATTCTACTTGATTTTTTTATTTGTGTTTATTTTTCTTATTTTTTTTACATAGATTTTTTGCAGTGTTTAATGCTGTTAGAACCAGTGTACTGGTTCTAAACCACAGTCAAAGTCTTGCACTGTTATGTTCCGTATATCTCAATCATCTTCATAAAACCAACTCTTTAAACAATTAAAATAAAGTGATAGATTGGCGTCCTGTGCTGGGTGTATCTGCCCAGCGCCCGAAACATTCTCCCCTGGATGGGCATGGAGAACCCCCCATGACCCTAATAGAGGATAAAGCGAAGATAATGGATGGATGAGATATCAACATTAAAATTCTCTTTTATTTCCTGCAACTTTATTTTAAGTCATAATGACATGTGTGTGTGTCACTAGAAGCACCGACTGACTCCGGTGGAAAGTGTAAACCCGTCCTCTTCTCTTTTATTAGATTTCAGATAGAATAATATTTACAGCTCAGACTGAACGGTCTTTTGTTTACACAGAACACAGACTGTATGGTTTCATAAATACCCCAGCTCACTTATCTCCAGCTGTTGGATGTTCCCAATGCAGCCTCTCCCCACATTTGGTCTCCAAAGACATGCAAGCAGAGTTGATTTAGAAGGGGGGGGGGTTACAATTATGGAAATATTTGCTTCTTCTGCCAGGTTGATTTATTAATAAATACAGCAGAGACATCCATGCCAAGAAAAGGCACTAAACGCCATATGTCTGAAATTTCTGCACATCTGGTAGCGACAGATTAGCAGGAAGTGATGAATCCTTGCTCTCGCTCTGTCTTTTTCTCACTTTGTCTTCGCTCCGTCCTTATCTGTCATCGTTTTGGTCACGCCGATTGAGTGATGCCGTTTCTGGCTCTCTCGTCGTG
This sequence comes from Corydoras sp. C115, assembly GCA_019802505.1. NCBI lineage: Eukaryota > Metazoa > Chordata > Actinopteri > Siluriformes > Callichthyidae > Corydoras > Corydoras sp. C115. The sequence continues at coordinate 4,083,288 of JAFMOC010000029.1, forward strand.
CACAGCTCTGATTGTAGTGAGGACTGGAGCCCGGACTAAACGTCACGCCGACTCTAAATTGCTTACGTCGGTGTTGCATCAGGAAAAAGTTTGCGATTATGTAAACAACTGTCTTGCAATGGAATCAGCATGTGAAAGAATCTGAGGGATGCTTACAATATTTACATAAAACAACGACTCCGACTATTCTGCTGCGCTCTGCCCTGATCTGATGCATGTTTAGGTTCTAAACACAGTGCAACAAAATTATTCAGCAATCCTTAAGGTGCAAACAACAGGACATTGATATGATTTTAACTGATAAATAAGAAAAAAAAAAGTCATATTTAAGAATATAACATAATATGGGTCATGTAATGTAAAATGGGTCATGTGCCGTTGTCTTTTTATTATTTTATACTTTGTCAATTTTAGTGCATTGGTGTCTTTTCCAGGGCGGCAAGGTGGCTTAGTGGTTAGCATGTTCTCCTCCCAGCGCTAGGGATTCCCGGTTCGAATCCCAATCTGGGTGGAGTTTTCATGTTCTCGTGTCCGCGTGGGTTTCCTCCAGGTTCTCCGGTTTCCTCCCACAGTCCAAAAACATGGCTCAAGGTCAACTGAATTCTCCAAATTGCCCCATATAGAGTGAGTGTGTGTTAACGATAGATTGGCGCCCTGTTCTGGGTGTAACTGCCCAGCACCTGAAACGTTCTCCCCTGGATGGGCATGGGGAACCCCCCCCGCGACAATAATATAGGATAAAGCGGAAGATAATGGATGGATAACATAATAAATGGGCGGCACAGTGGCTTAGTGGTTAGCATGTTCTCCTCTCAGCGCAAGGGATTCCCGGTTCGAATCCCAATGTGGGTGGAGTTTCCATGTTCTCCCCGTGTGGGTTTCCTCCGGGTTCTCCGGTTTCCTCCCACAGTCCAAAAACATGGCTCAATGTTTGTATGTTTGTGTGAGCGCTAGATTGGCGTCCTGTCCTGGGTGTATCTGCCCAGCGCCCGAAACGTTCTCCCCTGGATGGGCATGGGGAAACCCCCCTGCGACCCTAGAAAAGGATCAAGGGGAAACTAATGGATGGATGGATAACATAATAAATATGCCAAATAAAGTTCAATAATAATAATAATCTGTGGAATAGTGTGATAAACGTAGCAGAATTGTTGTTTATGAACATTTGGTGTGTAGCCCAACAGCCTAACCACTAAGCTATCACAACCCAAGTGCTCAGAGTCATTCTTTGCCCAAATACCATCCTCTCTGTGGAGGTTCTGCGGGGTTTCTGATCAGAGAAAAGACTGAAGTGAGAACATATTAAAGAACCAGATGGACTACAGGGTGCAATTATAAAACTACAAAGTGCATCTCTAACTTAAGTGGAACTGATAAATTGGACAAATTTAGTTTTGTGGAAACAAAGCTGTGCAGTAGATGAACGCTGGAGAGTGTATTTATATTGCTGCATGACACACACAGCCATCTTCATTCCCTGTGTTTACACGAGTTAAAAAATAATGTTCACAAACACGGGAAATATAAAGGGCATTGAAACGCTGACCTACCCTCAGTCCGCAAGCTCTCTGGCATCCTGTCCTGCTAGAACAAGAAGAAGAAAGCGCTGGTTAGAAAAATGCCCAAACCAAGAAAATTGTTTTGATACTTGCTTGATGATGGAGATCTAACAAATAACAAGCATGCAATCGAATCCTCGACATGTCGACCACTTTCGAAACACCCGGGACACGAGGCACGTCTCGCTGCTCGGTCATATCCACAAACGCCCGCAGTTACAATCACACAGCCGGAAATCTACATATCAGTTCAGAATGAATGTTCACTTCTCGACAGGGCAATCACGGACGACGCCGACTGTCCTGAGGTGAATTAAAATGTGCAGGAGCTTCTCCAGAAGAGGCAAAAAATCACGAGCGTCTTTCTGATTAGGGCGTTGTGGTTGGGATGTTCACCTCTCCGCACTGGGGATTCAGGTGGAGTTTACATGTTCTCCCCGTGTCCACATGAGTGTCCTCCAGGTTCTCCAGTTTCCTCCCGCAGTCCAAAAACATGGATTCATGGTGAATTGGGTGCCTGAGTTGCCCCATATAGTGTGTGTCTGTGAGTGTGTGCCCAGATGGATTGGCACCATGTAAATATAATATAATAATAATAATAAAATATGGCAGTACGGTGGCTTAGTGGTTAGCACATTCGCCTCTCAGCTCTAGGGATTCCCGGTTCGAATCCCCATCTGGGTGGAGTTTCCATGTTCTCCCCGTGTCTGCGTGGGTTTCCTCCGGGTTCTCCGGTTTCCTCCCACAGTCCAAAAAACATGGATCAAGTCAATTGATTTATCAAAATTGCCCCATATAGAGTGTGTCTGTGTGAGTGAGTTTGTGCCCAGCGATGGATTGGCACCCTGTCCTGGGTGTGTCTGCCCAGCGCCCGAGATTCTCCCCTGGATGGGCATGGGGAACCCCACCACAACCCTAATAGAGGATAAAGCGGGAGATAATGAATGAATAATAATAATAATAATAATAATAATAATAATAAAATATAAAATAATCAAATAAAATAAAAATACAAAAAAATAATAAATATCGCAGGGAATATACAGGGAATGTAAAACCCTCTGACCTGGACATGGTGGATATGACATTGAAGAAAATATACCTTTTAACATTTAAGCTTTTTATTTTAGTGCTTATCTTTTTGCAGAGTGATTAGCATGTTCTCTCTCAGCGCTAGGGATTCCCAGTTCGAATCCCAATCTGGGTGGAGTTTCCATGTTCTCCCCGTGTCCATGTGGGTTTCTTCCGGGTTCTCCGGTTTCCTCCCACAGTCCAAAAACATGGATCAAGATCAATTGAATTCTCCAAATTGCCCCATATAGAGTGTGTTTGTGTGAGTGAGTGTGTGCCCAGTGATAGATTGGTGTCCTGTCCTGGGTCTATCTGGTCAAGAAATGTTTCCTCTGGATGGGCATGGGAACCCCCCCCCCCTTCATGAAGGCAATGAGAAAATGAGATCTTTGTCATTAAGGTTGACACCCAAAAAACGTACCGTGTGAAGTGTCACTGAAAGCAGCAGGGCAGTTATACCTGATTAAAACATCACACACCCGTTTTTATTAAAGATCATATCGTATATGAATGAGCACCATGACATTTGAAATGAGGTCTTTTTCAAAAGGTTAAACAGAACGACGGTGTGTCTTTTATTATTGTAAAAGACAAGAAAGTAAACGTTACATGCCAACTTTAAATGAAAAGGTCGCTGCTGTCAAATTATGGCTGTCAGGCAATCACAGGGCAATCAGTATTTCATGTATATTACCATCACAGGCCAGTGTGAGCTTGTTAAAAGCCAAATTATAGAGCATAGCGGTGTCCATTAAAACCATCAGTCTGCCAACCATGAATAGGCATGACAGCGACATGAATATTTGATACCCGCGCTGCCGAGATTCATTTTTCTCTTCTGGGATGTGAGGTTCGGGGCAAGTAAAGACTGAAGAAGATTCATATTTTTTTGATCCGGTCTTTTCTTTCCTCCTGGTTGAGGAGCATAATGGACTTGATGCATAATGCAGGAGGCCTAGAGCCACTAATAAAGCATCCCGGCCTTTAGAAAGAGAAGAGGAAATGAAAGATACAGAAGCAGATCTCCACGATGCAGAACGGGGACGAGCTGTCCAGGGGCGTCCCGCCAAAGACAAAACACGTTTAGTTACTGAGGGGACGGTTCCTACTGGGAGCGACAGACAGACACCGATTGGTTTATACCTGTATATTATGTTCGTCTGCTCCTGTTGGCTGAAAACGATATTTATGGAGAGGTGGGTTCCGGGACGCAATGATTTATATTTGTTTGGTCGGGATGTAAACGGGTTTCGACATTAGTGATAATAAATAAGGACTGCAAGTAAACATTATGAGGACAATTAGTCTGGGATTCTAAATAAGGTGGAGCCAAAAAAATAAAAAATAAAAATAAAGACTAATGCAGGGAGTGTACTGTAATGATGTATAACACTCTGACCTGGACATGGTGGATATGACCTTGAAGAAAATGTAGATACTAACCTTTAAGCTATTTATTTTAGTGCTTATATTTTCTGCAGGGTGGCATGGTGGCTTAGTGGTTAGCATGTTCTCCTCTCAGCGCTAGGGATTCCAGGTTCGAATCCCAATCTGAGTTTCCATGTTCTCCCTGTGTCCATGTGGGTTTCCTCCAGGTTCTCCGGTTTCCTCCCACAGTCCAAAAACATGGATCAAGGTCAATTGAATTCTCCAAATTGCCCCATATAGAGTTTGTGTGTGTGTGAATAAGAGTGTGTCCAGTGATGGCCCTGTCCTGAGTGTATCTGCCCAGCGCCCAAGACGTTCTCCCCTGGATGGGCATGGGGAACCCCCCCCCCCATGACCTTAGTAGAGGATAAAGCGGAAGATAATGGATGAATATTTTCTGCATTTGTCTTTGTTTAAGGGGCATCTGTAACCCCATAAAGATACTATAAAGATAGACTTTGTAGTTCTACAATTATATTTTGTAGTCCATCTGTTTGTGGACTACAGTACATACGGTGTACGACCCCTTTACTCCTATTTGGTGGATGCATTATTCCTATCCCAGCAGTGTCACTGAGGTGGAGAAATCAAACTAACAACCAATAGCCCTAAAAATACACCAGCCCCTAAAGGAACAACTTCCCCATCAACTGCCACTAAAGGTTCCATCAACAGCCTCCAAAAGAACGACTGCCTCAATGATGGCCCCTAAAGGAATAACTCCCCACACTGATGGCCCATCAAGGCTGGTTCCTCAACCACAAGCCTATGACTGTTCAAGATTAGGTACTAACAAAAATTTACACCTTAAAAATCCATCCATCCATTATCTTCCGCTTTATCCTATATATTAGGGTCGGGGGTGGGTTCCCCATGCCCATCCAGGGGAGAAAGTTTCGGGCGCTTGGCAGATACCCCCAGGACAGGGCGCCAATCTATCACTGGATACACACTCACAAACACAGACACACACACATACACACTCTATATGGGGTTTGATCCATGTTTTTGGACTGTGGGAGGAAACCGGAGAACCCGGAGGAAACCTACGCGGACACGGGGAGAACATGGAAACTCCACCCAGATTGGGATTCCAACCGGGAATCCCTAGCGCTACGCCACCGTGCCACCTCACCTTAAAAATGAATCCGAAAAAATGAAATTAAAGGTAAACTCTTTATCATTAACTTCTGATGCTTTAATTTTAGGTTCGTGATGAACTTAGCATCACTGCCTCACTCCTCAGCACAACACCCCAGAAGTGATTGAAAAAGATTATGGCTTCAAAGTAATCTCATAACTGCTCATTACTGTGTCCCAAACCGAAAGCCAAGCAGTTCTTAATATTCTTAATATCATTATTAATGAGCCGAAATCTTAAGCGTTAACATTAACGCATCATTACCGCATCAGACGCACAAGCACCCTTTCAAAATCTTACAATGCGCTCGCTGGGTTCTGCCGTCTCCACTGCACTCTGATTGACAGCTGGAACCCAGCTCTCTTCACGTTTTCATTCTCCTGCGCTCTTTTCGTCCTCGTTGTCTTTACTGATAAAACACCATTAGCACCAAAAGTGCCTTTCCACATAAAAGCAACATCTTAATTACTTTCAGTGGCCGGATTCTCATTTCATTTATCTACAAGACGGATTCCGATCGGCGTTGATTGAAGCTGTAGTGCCTTCATTCTTCTTCTCGGATGGAATTTAAAAGTCCTGTCACGCTCCTGACTTTTTAAGAGTTCATTTACAGAAAAAAAAACCCTGGCTCATTTATTCATTACAGCCAGCGTTTTCCCATGAACAGGATTTGTCCCGCCTCTTTTCTACTAAACTATTATCAGTACAGAAAGTGGACTGCTGTGTAATTAGCTTAACAGTAGAGGTGAGCGCGTCACTCTCATAGTGCTTCATCATCTGTTTTAGTCCATCCATCCATTATCTTCCTCTTTATCCAATATTAGGGTCGCGGGGGGGTCATCCAGGGGAAAACGTTTAGGGCGCTGGGCAGATACACCCAGGACAGGGGGGCAATCTATCACTGGATACACACTCACTCACACACACACACACACACACACACACACACACACTCTATATGGGGGAATTTAGAAAACTCAATTGACTTGATCCATGTTTTTGGACTGTGGGTGGAATCCAGAGAACCCGGAGTAAACCCACGTGGACACGGGGAGAACATGGAAACTCCACAAAGTTGGGGATTCGAATCGGAAATCCCTTGTGCTAAGAGGAGAACATGCCAACCACTAAGCCACCATGCCGCCCATCTGTTTTAGTCTTTTATTTTTTTCAAATTGGACAAAGCTTCATGTATTAAACTGAATTACGGTAAATTATGAAAACTCTGATCAACTAGTTAATAAAGGCTGCTGCTTATTTCTGATTGGTTCTCTGTTCTCTAATGGTCAGAAAGCCAATAGTACAATCACAGATCAGGTAGAATTTGGGTGGTGGACTGTTTGTCAGTTCTGTAGTGACACTGATGTGGTAAGGTGGTTCTAGAGGTCATCGGTGTGGAGGTCGTTTTTTAGGGGCTGTAGATGAGGCTGTCATTCCTTTAGGGATCATCGGTGGGGAAGTTGTTCCTTTAGGGGCAGGTGCATTTTTATGGCTATTGGTTGGTATTTTCATTTGTCCACCTCAGTAACACTGCTGGGATAGGACTAATGCACCCACCAAATAACCCCTGCTCTGTGGTGGTACTATTGGGGTTCTGAGCATTAGAACAGAGTTAAGGGGACGTACACAGTATGTACTGTAGAACACAAACAGATGGACTACAGAATGGAACCGTAGAACTACAAAGTCCATCTTTACAGGAAGTGGAACTGAGAACATGGACAATAAGTGGAGCAAAAAGGGGGCATGTGCAATCTTTTAACTGATGCTATGTGTGTATGTGTGTGTATCCATCCAGCCATTATCTTCCACTTTATCCTCATCTTGGGATTCGAACCGGGAATCCCCAACGCTGAGAGAAGAACATGCTAAGTCACTGTGCCGCCCGTGTGTGTATGTATATATACTGTATGTGTGTGTAATTAATATATATATATATATATATATATATATATATATATATATATGTATATATATATATATATATATATATATATATATGCTTTGATCCAGAGTTTAATAAGACTTTTTATTCTGTCTAAAAGTAAACCCTATGAAATAATATGAAATAGGTTTGCTGCCTCTATTTGCCGAGCGTTCCAATAACCCTGCATCTGACTCCATCTGCATTATACAATTCAAATGTTTCCTGCTGAAGCCTGTGGCTGTTTGTGGAAATGCAAACCAAATGCAGATTTCCTCTGTTGTGGTCTGAAGGTGAATCAATATGTGGCCCAAGAAAGAAAAGAAAAAAACTTTTATATGTTAAATGTAAACAGTACCAGTGTTTTTATGTATTTCTGTATTTGCTCTGAAGCTTTTGGGATCGGTGGTGAGACTGTGGTATTGTCTGAAGACTTAGCGGTAAACCTTCAGATGGCTTTGCAGATAAACAGACAGAAAGATGCACAAACATTCTCAGTGTCAGTCCCAAACCTGGATAAAGAGACTATTGTATCAGAAGGTGAGAGGATGTGACATCATACGTGATTTGTGAGGATAATCTGCTCAGGTGGTCCTCTAATGAGAATATCTGATAGACGCGTTGCTTTATCTACAAACCAGTCTATTTATGATGCACCTCCATGCTCTTACACACATTATCAGCTCCGGATGGCACTGAGAGGAGAACATGCCAACCACTAAGCCAACATGCTGCCCCTTTTCTGAACCTAATATTAAATTTATCATAAATACCTCACGGTGGCTTAGTGCTTAGCATGACCGCCTCTCAGCGCTAGGGATTCCCGGTTCGAATCCCAATCTGGGTAGAGTTTCCATATTCTCCCCGTGTCCGCGTGGGTTTCCTCCGGGTTCTCCGGTTTCCTCCCACAGTCCAAAAACATGCATCAAGGTCAATGGAATTCTCCAAATTGCCCCATATAGAGTGTGTTTGTGTGAGTGAGTGTGTGAGTGAGTGTGTGTGCCCAGTGATAGATTGGCGCTCTGTCCTGGGTGTATCTGCCCAGCGCCGAAACGTTCTCCCCTGGATGGGCATGGGGAAACCCCCCCCCACGCGACCCTAATAGAGGTTAAAGAGGAAGATAATGGATGCATGGATAAACACCTCACACTGTTTTTAAAGACATACTGCGAGCCTGACAATCTGGTCAACTGCAGCCTTTTGGGTTATTATTTTTCACTGGAGTCACAGTTGGTTCGCAGAACAACAAAAGTGTTAAGCCCAGTCACCTGATTGGTCTTCCAATGATTCAATGAGTCGATCCCTGCAGCAGCTTACCGTGTGGACTGCGACTGGCCAAGAGCGTAATGAGCTCATCAAACACCAAAATGAGTGGCTTATTATATTTGGGTGAAAGTACCGAAGTAAGAAGTTGTGATTTGTTTGTGGTACCAGAGCAGAAAAATCCAGTGAAGAAAAGCATGGCCTTCTGGGACTTTTATCAAAACAGTGTAATTTATCATTTTCTAGGAAAAAGCAGTATGCAGGGATTCTGTGGGCCAAAAATTGTGAAGCATTTTATTTTCTCTCATTTTTTTTTCTTTTATCCCTCTGCTTGTTTTCTTTCCTGTCTGTGTCTGAATTGTTATTTGTGGTTCATCCTGCATGTCACTGCAAAACAGCCTGTTTAATATGTTTGCAAGATTTATATATATATATATATATATATATATATATATATATATATATATATATATATATATATATATATATATATATATATATATACCGAGGAGCTAATTCTCACTCCGTGGCGTTCACCACTGCAAAATGGTGGAACGTTCTTCCCAACTCTGTCCGTAAGGCAGAATCAGTAAAACAGTTTTAAGAAACTACTGAAGACGCATCTCTTTAACAAATACCTGTTGTAGAGAAGAAAAAAAAAAGGGGGGAGGGGCCGCATCGAATAACAATCAGGTTTGATGAATTTACAGTATAGTTGGTTTTCTCCATGGCTTCTGACTTGTGGTGTTCTCATTTGTAAGTCACTTTGGAAATAAAGCGTCTGCTAAATGATTAAATGTAAATGTTAATATACACACACACACACACACACACACACACACACACACAGTTTCACTTATTGTTACAATTCCATTCTGTAGTCCGTCTGTTTGTGTTCTACAGTACATAACTGTGTACGTCCCCTTTACTCTGTTCTAATGGTCAGAACCCCAATAGTACCACCACACAGCAGGGGTTATTTGGTGGGTGCATTATTCCTATCCCAACAATGTCACTGTGGTAAAGCACTGCTGCACTAAAACCCCCCCTCACCACATCAGTGTCACTGCAGAACTGACAATAAACAATCCACCACCCAAATTCTACCGGTTCTGTGATGCTTCTGACCAATAGAGAACCAACAGAGAACCAATAGGGGAGTAATAACAATAAAGAACACAGATGGACTAGGGGGTATGGCCAAACTTTTGACTGTATAATGTTGTATGTATTGGTTGGCTTAGAGCTTATTTGGTCTTTGGTCTTTCTGCGCTGGGGATCGAGGTTCGAATCCCAATCTGGGTGGAGTTTTCACATTCTCTCTGTGTTTGCATGGGTTTCCACAAGGTTTTCAGATTTGGTACCATAGTCCAAAAACCACTGGTTGAAGGTGAACTGAGTGCTCTGAATTGCCCCCTATATAGTGTGTCAGTATAGGATTAAGCAAGATATATATATATATATACTTTAGGAAACTGATACCGCACCCTATCCCAGTCATTAGTAATGAATTGTCATCGATCAGAGAAATCAAATTCCTTGCACCATCTATTCAGAGAGTGAAATCCATTAGCTCTCCCCAAAGCCTTCGCCTTCCTCTCTGAGAAAGATAAAGTTTGAGTATTAAGGCGATGCTGACGATCCGTTATATTCACCGGTTCATCTGCGGTAAAGCCGAACACTCCTTCACTGCGGCCGCCTGCCTCGGTGCCTCGCTCGTAGCTTAATTGATCCATTATATAATGTAATGGTCCTGCAGCGAATGGTGGGAGCAGAGCGCAGGAAACAGGAAGAGCTTGTTAGGAAAAACAAAAAGCCTGTCTGGCACTCTGGCTATGATTGAGTGAGCATGCCAAATCAGAGCCTCCAACCCCCTGCCGTCGAGTCAGTCAATAAATTAAAATATTATACAACAGTGTAAATGGACCAGTCTCTTTAGAATGCAGGGTACGAACTTCGGCTCGTGACTCTTTACTATAGGGATACCTCCTGGTGTCTATACGTATCGCTCTATGTACCATATAGATGCACATTATAGTTCTACAACTCATGACTGTGAATCTCCTTTATTGTTATTGTTCTCTAAGAATCAGGATGCACGCAGAGCAGGTGCAATATGAACTCTGTATAGATGAGATACGTGTGGACCTGCAGCTAGACTGAATCATCTGATTGTGTGTGTGTGAAGTCTAATATCTTAAAATATTACAAATTCAATAAATCTGTCACTCTATCGGAGGTATTCTGTGTTATCAGCCCAGAGCATCGACAGAAATGTTCATATCCTCTTATGTCCAAAGGTAATGTTTGAAGGTCTTTATGGATGATGTCAGGAACTGAGTGTCTCTAAAATAAAAATAAAAATCTGTCAGAGGATGCAACTCAGCAGTTGCATCCATCCATCATCTTCCGCTTTATCCTCTACTAGGGTCGCGGGGCCCATCCAGGGGAGAAGGTTTCGGGCACTGGACAGGACGCCAATCTATCGCACACACTCACTCACACTCACTCACAGACACACACTCCATATGGGGCAATATTGGAGAATTCAATTGACTTGATTCATGTTTTTGGACTGTGGGAGGAAACCGGAGAACCCGGAGGAAACCCACACGGACATGGAGAGTGTGAGTGTGAGTGTGCACAGTAATAGATTGGTGTCTCCTGTCCTGGGTGTAACTGCCCAGTGCCTAAAATTTTCTCCCCTAGATGTGAATGAGGAACCCTCAGTGATGCTATTCCTCCTGATCGAAGCGTAATATTAATTCAGCATGAAGGTCTACATAAAAAATGTGCATTTAAATCAGAAATCAAAGCTCATCTAACGTGCTGTTGACTCTTCCAATAATTGGCGTCATATTTGTTGATGCTCACACTCGACTTGGTAAAGGGAGGTAATAGAACAGGACAGATCGATACCTTGTGTCGGAATCTAACAAGCGGTCGATAGGCCTGGGGAGTGAGCGTATCCACGCTGGGACGAGCCTCGGCGTGAATGCTGCCAAAGAACAGGGCGGCTGCCCAGTACAACCCGGAGCCCCTCATCACCGGCCTCCTACAGAGAACAAATAAAAAACCACGGCGTTATCCAATACCTTACATACATTACATTTCTCAGCATGTGCAGCGTGCTGATGTCTGCAGCAGGTTGCAATAAAAAAACAGCATGCACGATTAAACTCGCCTGTGTTTAATTACAAAAATGAGACGTTCAGAACGAAACGATGACGAGACGAAACATAGGAATTACAGTGTCTCTAATCTGGAAGATTTATGTTCAGATTATCAGAGTAAATTATTATACATTCAAAGAGGATTTGTTAACATCCATCCATCCATTATCTTCCTCTTTATCCTATATTAGGGGGGTCGCGGGGGGGTTCCCCATGCCCATCCAGGGGAGAACGTCTCGGGCGCTGGGCAGATACACCCAGGACAGGACGCTAATCTATCACTGTACACACACTCACACAGACACATTCTATATGGGGCAATTTGGAGAATTCAATTGACTTGATCCATGTTTTTGGACTGTGGGAGGAAACCGGAGAACCCGGAGGAAACCCACGCAGACACGAGAACATGGAAACTCCACCCAGATGGGGATTCAAACTGGGAATCCCTAGCGTTGAGAGGAGAACATGCCAACCACTAAGCCACCGTGCCTCCGGATTTGTTAACAGAATCAGATATTAAAACTGTAAATAACATGTTTTTATTTTTAAGGTTGGATGGATGTAATGATTAATCATTTAGAGATAAAACAGCAATGATTAAATGTTTGATAATTATGATTGTTACGTTAGATTTAGGTCGAGTAGAGCAAAGCGAAAAAGGAGTTGATTAATGTAAAGCATCGTAAAATACGTGTATTGTTTGTAAAGTGTGTGTGTGTGTGTGTGTGTGTGTGTGTGTGTGTGTGTGTGTGTGTGTGTGTGTGTGTGTGTGTGTGTGTGATGCTAAGCAGAACCCTCTCATCAAGCAGCAGGTGTATCATTATTCTCTGTTGTTTCTAGGTCAGCTGAGCTTGCTTCATTATAAAGTGACCCTCTTGTTCAGTAGACATGACTCACTGTGCCCCCCCCCACCCCCACCCCGGTCCTGTCTGCCCCACCTCAGCACAGTCTGGCCCCCACTTCAGCACATTGTGCCCTCCCCCACACCTCTGCGAAGTCTGACCCACAGTTTGCCCCTTACCTCAGCCCAGTCTGCCCCCGCCTCAGCCCTGTCTGCCCCCCCCCCCACACCAACCTCAGCCCAGTCTGGTCCCTGCCTCAGCCCAATCTGGCCCCCTTCGGTGCAGTCTGCCCCCCTTGGTGCAGTCGGCCCCCGATCTTCTTTCTAACTCCTGACTCAGTCTGTAGATCTTTGCACGCTCACACTGCAGGGTACAGTGTGCAGGGTGCGAGGTACAGTGTACGGGATGCAGGGCACAGGGTAAGTTCAAGTTATTTATTTATGTAGTGCTTTTTACAACAGTACATTATCACAAAGCAGCTTAATACAGGGTGCAGTGTACAGGATGCAGGGCACAGGGTACAGGGTACAGTGTACAGGATGCAGGGCACAGGGTACGGGGTACAGTGTACAGGATGCAGGGCACAGGGTACGGGGTACAGTGTACGGGATGCAGGGCACAGGGTAAGTTCAAGTTATTTATTTATGTAGTGCTTTTTACAACAGTACATTATCACAAAGCAGCTTAATACAGGGTGCAGTGTACAGGATGCAGGGCACAGGGTACAGGGTACAGTGTACAGGATGCAGGGCACAGGGTACGGGGTACAGTGTACAGGATGCAGGACACAGGGTACGGGGTACAGTGTACAGGATGCAGGGCACAGGGTACGGGGTACAGTGTACGGGATGCAGGGCACAAGGTAAGTTCAAGTTATTTATTTATATAGTGCTTTTTACAACAGTACATTGTCACAAAGCAGCTTTATACAGGATGCAGGGCACAGGGTACGGGTACAGTGTACAGGATGCAGGGCACAGGGTACGGGGTACAGTGTACAGGATGCAGGGCACAGGGTACGGGGTACAGTGTACAGGATGCAGGGCATAGGGTACGGGGTGCAGGGTGCAGGGTGCAGGGCACAGGGTACGGAGTGTAGGGTACAGGATGCAGGGCACAGGGTACGGGGTGCAGGGTACAGGATGCAGGGCACAGGGTACGGAGTGTAGGGTACAGGGTGCAGGGTACAGGATGCAGGGTACGGGGTACAGGATGCAGGGCACAGGGTACAGAGTGCAGGGTACAGGATGCAGGGCACAGGGTACGGAGTGTAGGGTACAGGGTGCAGGGTACAGGATGCAGGGCACAGGGTACAGAGTGCAGGGTACAGGATGCAGGGCACAGGGTACGGAGTGCAGGGTACAGGATGCAGGGTACATGATGTGGGGCACAGGGTACAGAGTGCAGGGTACAGGATGCAGGGCACAGGGTACGGAGTGCAGGGTACAGGGTACAGGGTGCAGGGTACAGGGCGTAGGTGCAGTGTGCAGGACGCAGGGTGTAGGGTGCAGGGTACATGATGCAGGGTACAGGGTACAGGGTGCAGGGTACAGGGCGTAGGTGCAGTGTGCAGGACGCAGGGTGTAGGGCGCAGGGTACACGGTGCAGGGAACAGGGCGCAGGGCGCAAGTCGGCTGTTTGCACACATGAAAAATCCACAACGTACAGGAAAGCTCTGATCTGATCAGACGCTGCTCCGTCAACCGATTCATAAATATCTGACTGTTTTTTAGAAGTTTGTTTGTCATGTTCAGTAAAATAGTTTGCTTTCATGTCGATGTGATCATGGTCTGTAATTCCACTCCTGCTCTTCGGCCTCTCCTGGACGACTGAGGGAGCCGCATGAACAAACATGAACCAAAAACTATTGGTTTGTGTTTGAGACCGTCTGTACATGTCAGGTTTGGAGGGGGCATCATCACGGTGGGGGGGGGGGGGGCATAGATATGAGGGAGGAGAAAGAGGAGGAATTCCGAGTGAAGGGGAAGAGGATTGAAATGTATTTACTGTGACTTTATGACATTTAAATCAGACGTCTCTTACGATGTGCACAGAGAGGAGGCATCGATTCCATTAGTGCTGGATATAAATATTTAGCTCGGAGCCGTTACACATTCATCAGCATATTGACATTAACGATCATTACACTGCTCACACTATACAACATGAGAGCGTGGTGTTTATTTACTGTAGTGTTAAACGTATGAGGCTTCATCCAAACCAATAGATTCTTACCTTCTAACAAAAACGGGATGTAAAACCGATAATAATTATATTTATTATTAATAATAACTAATAATAATAATAATACCTTATTCTGACGGGCGGCACGGTGGCTTAGTGTTTAGCATGTTCTCCTCTCAGCGATTGGGATTCCCGGTTTGAATCCCAATCTGGGTGGAGTTTCCATGTTCTCCCCGTGTCCGCGTGGGTTTCCTCCGGGTTCTCCGGTTTCCTCCCACAGTCCAAAATCATGGATCAAGTCAATTGAATTCTCCAAAATTGCCCCATATAGAGTGTGTGAGTGAGTGTGTGTCCAGCGATGGATTGGCGCCCTGTCCTGGGTCTATCTGCCCAGCGCCCGAAACATTCTCCCCTGGATGGGCATGGGGAACCCCACCGCGACCCTACTAGAGGATAAAGCGGGAGATAATGAATGAATGAAAGTCAATTGAATTCTCCAAATTGCCCCATATACTGTAGAGTGTGTGTCTGTGTGAGTGACTGTGTGCCCAGTGATACATTGGCACCCTGACCTAGGTGTATCTGCCCAGTGCCCGAAACGTTCTCCCCTGGATTGGCATGGGGAACCCCCCCGTGACCCTAATAGAGGATAAAGCGGAAGATAATGGATGGATGGATTATATTCTGACTCAAACATGAAATACTTATTACCAACAAAACCAGAATATGGCTCATGTCCTCATGGGTGTTCTCCGGGTTCTCTGGTTTCATCCAGAGAGTCCATAAACTCTGATTTGAGGTGAATTGGCTGTTGTAAATTGACCCCATCTGAAGTGAAAGTGATCTATTTTGCCTAAAGTGCTTACACACAGAGGAATCTGTCCTCCATGTTTAACCCATCCATGCAGAACACACACACAAACGCTTGTGAAGTGAGCATGCATGCCCAGAGCAATGGGCAGCCCTGAATACAGCACCCGGGGAGCAACTGGGGTTAGGTGCCATGCCCAATGGCATTACACCCATAGTATTCGGTGGGAACAGAGGTCAAACCAGGGACCATCAGGTCGCCAAGCTGCTTTCCTTAGCCACAAGCCTATGTCCTTCCAGTGGAGATCATTTCAGGCGCTAGGCAAATACCCCAGGACAGGGTTCAATCCATCACTGAACACACACTACATAGGGGCAATTTAGCAGACATTACTTTGCCTTATTAATCAAAAATAAGTTTATTGTAATGCTCGCTTAATGGAATCCTCTAAATGAAGCCATATTTATCTCACAACGTCCTGATTTTCTCTCATTAACTCTGCACTAACATTTCCTCCTCTTTATCAACACAGATTTAAATAGTGCCTTCATGTGAATTTTTATTTTGGCCGTTTGCCATTTCAACCATTAGCTGGAATCTCATTAACATCTCATTGATATTGACCTTAATCCATGGTGTAAAGCCACACATTAGAACTTGTAAAGAACCCTTAACTCAGATCTTCATCGGGAGCAACCTTCAGTTCTTGGCTTCTGCATTAAAGGGAATTTGAAGTTCCACCAATCTGTCATTTGGGATTCTGGTTAAAAAAAATATCTGTAAACATTTCTCTACATTACAGATGCCATGGTGGTGTAGTGATCAGCAAATCCTGATCTGGGTGGGTTTTCCATCTTCTCCCCGTGTTGGTGTGTGTTTTCTCCCACTGTCCAAAAACATGGATTCAAGGTGAAGTGGCTGCTTAAATTGCCTCTATGAAAACTGCACCTATATATTTATATCCAACTAAAAAGCATGTGTCTCTGTGAGTGTGTGGTCAGTGATAGATTGGAACCCTGTACTGGGTGTATCTGCTCAACCCCCAAAACTCTCCCCTGGATGGCCACGGGGACCCCCCCCCCCTCCTTTCCCCGTTACTGTAGGACCTAGTATAACGTAATAAGATGAGATGAGAAGTTCTCAAAGAAATTAATGGACCATATTGGCGCTTAATATATTCTTTAAACTGCTTCCTAATATGATGGAAGTCTTTAATTAAAAAAAAAAAAAAAAAAAAAAATCCATGTAATGCAAATCCTCAGCTCTACTGCAGACTGACGGTACAAACCTTTTAAACAAAGTATATTCTGTAGGCTGCATTTATTCTGCAGGTGAAAAGCAGGTGTATAAATATATTCCTTTAATATTAAGCACATCTTTAATATTAAAATGATCAAATCTGTTTGTTTTCCAATTTTATGTATATTTAAAACCATTATAAATCTATTTCTTAAGCACTTATTGTAATAAAATGCGAGAAATATAAATAATCTCGGTGTATGACGGCAGCTCAAACTAATGGCGAGCAGCATGTCTGCGTTTCCTGCATATTTATAACTCCCGAATCAGTAGCACTGTGTGCAGGTCATGAACCAGGCTGTCATGATCGGCTTTATCTGAAATGCCATCGAAAATTTAAGAACTGTAGCCAGCCGTGAGGAAAGCACGTTTCAGCAGCAAGATTTTCTCTTGATTTGTTTAAAGGGCATCCATACTGCGTTCTGCGGCTTCTGCTTTCCTTAGAACGAGCGTTAATAAAAGAACCACATGACCATCCAGGTGTAATGCGCAAAAGGTGCCATGACCCCCACTAATGACCACCTATGGGAAGGTGTGTGTGTGTTTAAATATATATGTAGTAGCAGGCAAAAATTAGGCCATGCCCCCTTCTGGCTTTATTGTTTCCTCCTCTTATCATATAGATGGACTTTGTAGTTTTATAATTACAGACTGTAGTCCATCTGTGTTCTTTGTTGTTGTTAGTCCCCTGTTGGTTCTCTGTTGGTCCTTTTTTGGTCAGTAGCATCACAGAACGGTAGAATTTGGGTGGTGGATTGTTTATTGTCAGTTCTGCAGTGACACTGATGTGGTGAGGGGGGTTTTAATGCAGCAGTGCTATACCTCAGTGACACTGCTGGGATAGGACTAATGCACCCACCAAATAACCCCTGCTCTGTGGTGGTACTATTAGGGTTCTGACCATCAGAACAGAGTAAAGGGGACGTACACAATATGTACTGTAGAACACAAACAGATGGACTACAGAATGCAATTGTAAGAACAATAAGTGTAACTTAGAACATGGATAGGTGGAGCAAAAAGTGGGCATGGCTAAACTTTTCATTGGTACTGTGTATATCTTCATTATTGTTGAATAAAGAGGTGGCTATTCAGAGATCGTATTGTTCGTACTGTAATGATAAATAACTTTATTATTATGCCTGGATAAAAAATGATTCTACACCCATCCATCCATCCATCATCTTCTGCTTTATCCTCTATTAGGGTCGTTGTGGGGCGGGGGTTCCCCATGCCCATCCAGGGGAGAACGTCTCGGGCTCTGGGCAGATACACCTAGGACAGGACGCCAATCTATCACTGGATACACACTCACTCACACACACACACACACTATATGGGGCAATTTGGAGAATTCAATTCACCTTGATCCATGTTTTTTGGACTGTGGGAGGAAACCGGAGAACCCGGAGGAAACCCACGCGGACACGAGAACATGGAAGCTCCAACCCAGATTCCCGGGAATCCCCGGTGCTGAGAGGAGAACGTGCTAACTTCTAAGCCATTGAAAAATAACATATAAACACATCATAATGAAAGAATAAAGCCAGCAGTCCGAGGTAAACACTGAGCTCGCGATGTGTCCCTGAGTCGTGGTTAAAGCTCCTCATCTCTCTTTAATGAATCAGATCAGACTGAAGTCAGGAGGTGATTGAAATGACTATTTCTGCTCAGCTGTATTACGTTTCTTCAAAAACGAGGTGTGCTGCGTTCGGCTGCCTGAAGACTCACTCGCGCCGTTTTCTCCGTACAGCAGATCGATTTTTGAATACCATCTTTGCTGCCAATGCCTGGAGTCATAAAGATGGAGCGCATGCATATTTTGGCCGTTTTTCAAGCTATTTTAGCTTTTCCAATGTCTTCTTGAGTGAGCTCCCCCCCACCACCATTATGGCCCACTTGCATGAGTGTCATTGACTTTGTGCCATTACAGCACTAGTCCGCTATCAAAATAATGAGCCTGAAGTTGTTTCCAAATGGTTATGTTCAACATCTGCATCGAGGAACCTTAAGAGTTCTTGCTGTAGCTGGAATAGTTCCCGTGGGCTGTGATGCAAATGCACCAACACGTCAGTTTGGTCTTATTCCTCCTGCTTTTCCTTTTTTAAAATCTAAAATCTAAAAAAAATTTTTTTAAATTGTATGCTATCTGCTGTACACAATTTCAAATTAAAAGACTTCAGCCCTTGATGGGAGATTTATGAAGTTGAGATGCCGGAAAAACGGTCGTAACTGGGTGGAATTGGTTAACGAGTAAAAGCTGAGACATGTTATCTGATGGGATTTATTATTCAGTAGAGTACCCTGAACTTCCCATGAACCCATGGGCTTTTAGAGGCGTGCTTATATAAGATCAATAGGCATACTCAGACACCAAGGTCACCCTGTTTGCTGCCTCCCAGACAGAATGACCACCATTAGCATTGATTTTGCTGTAAATCCTCAGGTCACAGATTGTCTCAGACTGCTGGATGGCGGTGGGCAATGATTTTCCAATCATCTATCTAACGTTAGCACTTAATAAAGTAACCCTCTGCTTATTTATTACCAAACTTTGGTACTAAATGAACACGTCCTATAATGCATCATGTATGCGTTTCTCAATTGTGCTTGATGCAGCATGTGATGCAGATTACATGAGCCTGCGCCGGTTCATTAGCCAGATTAAAGAAGGCACATAATCTTAATCTTAATCTTAGTTCTTCTACTGAGATCCTGGCTAAAAATACCAGCAACCTCAGAGAGGAGACAATCCAGGACCTTGATGACTGCCGCCATCGATTTAATGCCTTTTTGATCGATTCTGTAATACTGCAACTGATTTGTTAAGCCTTGTGTCTAAATATCAATAATTTAAAATATCCATCCATCCATTATCTTCCGCTTTTTCCTCTACTAGGGTTGCGTGGGGGTTCCTCATGCCCATACAGGGGAGAACGTTTCAGGTGCTGGCAGATACACCCAGGACAGGACGCCAATCTATCACTGGGCACACACTCACACAAACACACACAAACACACTCTATATGGGGCAATTTGGAGAATTCAATTGACCTTGATCCATGTTTTTGGATTGTGGGAGGAAACCCATGCGGACACGGGGAGAGTATGGAATCTCCACCCAGATTGGGATTCGAACTGGAAAGGAGAGAGGAGAACATGCTTAACACTAAGCCACCATGCCGCCCTGATTTAAAATATATTTTTGGCAAATGTTTAAACACTTTGCACATTTAACATAATTAAAAAAATGGGTAACTTGTATATAACTTATAACATTCATTCATTCATTCATTATCTCCTGCTTTATCCTCTATTAGGGTCGCGGTGGGGTTCCCCATGCCCATCCAGGGGAGAGCATCTGGGGCGCTGGGCAGATACACCCAGGACAGGGTGCCAATCCATCGCTGGGCACACACTCACTCACACACACACACTCTATATGGGGCAATTTTGAGAATTCAATTGACTTGATCCATTTTTTTGGACTGTGGGATGAAACCGGAGAACCCGGAGGAAACCCACACAGACACGGGGAGAACATGGAAACTCCACCCAGATTGGGATTCGAACCGGGAATCCCTAGCGCTGAGAGGCGAACGTGCTAACCACTAAGCCACCGTGCCGCCCAACTTATAACATATAAAACATAATATTAAGTTGATAATTTAACCTTAAATATGCTTCCGCCTCTGTGCTTCCATGCCCCCCCCCCTCATGTCCACATGGGTTGTCTGCAGGTTCTCTGGTTTCCTCCCAGATTTAAAGGGTTTTGACTGTTCTACATTGCCCCTATAAAGTGTGAGTGTGTTCCCAGTGATGGATTTGTCATGTGGAACGGCCCAGAGCCCAAATTGTTCTTCCTATTCTCATTCCTTATCTTGCGCTTAATCCTCTACAAGGATCGTGTGAGGGTTCTTCATGCCCATCCAGGGGAGAAGATTTCGGGTGCTGGGCACACACTTATTCACACTATATATACAATTTAGCAGCCAAGTCACCTTGAATCCATATTTTTAGATTGTGGGTGGAAACCCGAAACCCTGGATCCTCAACACTGAGAGGCGCATGTTCTGACCACTGCACCACCGTGCAGTCCAATAGGTCAGTAAGGTGTAGCTAAAGTGTTAGGGTTTGTGGTTCCAGCATACCATGCTGTATTTCATAAAGACTGTATTTTGTATCTTAAAATCAAACCCTGTCTGATACAAGAACCAAAATAAATGAAACTCTGAAAACTATTCTGCCACCAAACCGCCCCGCAGTTCATCCAGGTGATCATTAAAGACAGACATCATTCCGCGCTCTGCTCGTTTTTCTAAAATGCTCGTTTTTCTGAGTCCCACCAGGATCAGCATGCAACGACATCTAATGTTCCCCGAATGCCAACCCTGTACCCCATCGCTCTATGGAAATCACCATTCTCAGATCTCATAGTCCTGTCCCCTTCCCCACACCCCCCAGCTGCTCCCGAGCGCCAGTTCTGCGCTAATCACAGTCCCTTCGGCGTGCGAGGGTCTATGGATCGCGCCAAATAACTGAATACTGAGCATTTAGAACGTGGCTGATGAGAAGCCGGACCACGGGGACGGAGTGAGGCGGTGTTTTCCGAGAGATAAGAACTGCCTGCTGATGCTTCAGCCAAAATGCGCTGCAGTCAACGTGTTTCTGGCTTATTTTCTGGGAGCAGAAGCTCCAAATTGCTCAGTGTACAAGAACCTGATTTGTCGTTTTTCTGATGCCTCGTCTTAATAACCCCATTTATCTGAACAGTTCATCAAACACAGAGTTTAAAGTATGCGATCGCTTCAACACAATACTCTGTGAGCTCGTTAGATATTCTGTTTCTAAATCCCAGACCGCTTTTCTTCCTTAATGCTGGATTTTTTTTGTGTGTCTGATGGAATATATTTTTCTGTTTCTGAGATCAGACGCTCTTGCTTGCTTTTTAATTCTCCACATCGTACACCACACAGAGAAAACAGACTACCAGACCAAATTTCACACTTTAGAACTCACTCATTTCCTACAAATACGATGCATTTCACTTTTTCAGATTTATTTTCTTTATAAA
Organism: Corydoras sp. C115; assembly: GCA_019802505.1. Classification (NCBI taxonomy): domain Eukaryota; kingdom Metazoa; phylum Chordata; class Actinopteri; order Siluriformes; family Callichthyidae; genus Corydoras; species Corydoras sp. C115. The sequence goes on from JAFMOC010000029.1 coordinate 4,105,060, forward strand.
AGAAAATCGAGCAAATTATTTATAAAGATCTGCAAGTAATTCTTTTTAATATAAACCATTTTCATAGATGATGAAGCTTATTGATGCAAAACATGAAGTTAACTTGGAATACCAGATGAATGTACCTGTGGCCACGCCCCTTTCTTGCTCCCTTATCCATTTCCATCACTTATCATATAGATGGACTTTGTAGTTTATAATTACAGACTGTAGTCCATCTGTGTTCTTTGTTGTTGTTAGTTCCCTGTTGGTTCTCTGTTCTCTATTGGTCTATTGGTCTCTATTGGTTTATTGTCAGTTCTGCAGTGACACTGATGTGGTGAGGGGGGTTTTTAGTGCAGCAGTGCTTTACCTCAGTGACACTGCTGGGATAGGAATAATGCACCCACCAAATAACCCCTGCTCTGTGGTGGTACTATTGGGGTTCTGACCATTGGAACAGAGTAAAGGGGACATACACAGTATGTACTGTAGAACACAAACAAATGGACTACAGAATGGAATTGGAGAACTACAAACTCCACCTTTACAGGAAGTGAAACTGCGAACATGGATATAAGTGTGATAAAAAGAGGGTGTGGCCAAACTTTTGACTGATATTGTTTGTCCGCATAGTTTTACTAAACAATAAAAAATTTAATTGAAATTAATATAATATTGTAATAGGCGGCACGGTGGCTTAGTGGTTAGCACGTTCGCCTCTCAGCGCTAGGGATTCCCGGTTCGAATCCCCATCTGGGTGGAGTTTCCATGTTCTCCCCGTGTCTGCGTGGGTTTCCTCCGGGTTCTCCGGTTTCCTCCCACAGTCCAAAAACATGGTTTAAATCAATTGAATTCTCCAAATTGCCCCATATAGAGTGTGTCTGTGAGAGTGAGTGTGTGCCCAGCGATGGATTGGCGCCCTGTCCTGGGTGTATCTGCCCAGCACCCGAGACGTTCTCCCCTGGATGGGCATGGGGAACCCCACCGCAACCCTGATAGAGGATAAAGCGGGAGATAATGGATGAATGAATGAATAATATTGTAATAAATAATATTGTTATTCGGGCAGCACAGTGACTTAGTGTTTAGCATGTTCTCCTCTCAGCGCTAGGGATTCCCGGTTCGAATCCTAATCTGAGTGGAGTTTCCATGTTAACCCCGTGTCTGCGTGAGTTTCCTCCAGGTTCTCCGGTTTCCTCCCACAGTCCAAGAACATGGATTAAGGTCAATTGAATTCTCCAAATTGCCCCATATAGAGTGTGGCTGTGTGAGTGAGTGTGTTCCCAGCGATAGATTGGCGCCCTGTCCTGGGTGTATCTGCCCAGCGCCCGAGACGTTCTCCCCTGGATGGGCATGGGGAACCAACCCACAACCCTAATGGAGGATAAAGTGGAAGATATGGATGGATATTGTTATTCATCCGTTTTGATAATAAATGCCATTTTCATTTAATCTACATTTCAAAATTCTTGTATCGTAACAAAGCCAAGATATTTCGAGTGAATCTGCCATTCACCCGGACGCTGTTCTAAACATGCGCTGGAACGTAATGTGACTGCAGCGACCGATTTTAAAGGAGATTAGAGAACAAAGCTGAGCTGTAGCTTCTGCCACGTTATATAACCGATGTAATGGTACCAAGGATGCGCTGTGAGGTTCAGTCAGCTGAAACCTCTGCCCATTAAAATCCAATGCCTGACTGGCACTTCGGAAAGGATGAACTGTAAACACCCAGCCGGCAGATGTATTACTAGAAAAGTGATGGAAAGCGACGAGGAAGGCTTCTCCTTCAGCAGCAATGCCAGAGAGATGCTGCTCCAACAGGGAGCTTGTCATCAGTCTTTAAGGTTAGAGAGTCACAGTAATGACACCTGCAACACCGCGGAGGAGAGAGACTCCACCCACACGATCCGGCGAGCGAGCGACAGTTCCAAAAACATAAACATGGCGTGATTTCAGGACGTAGTATTTCTCTTCATAACTGTGAAATTTGCCCTCCTTTAGTAATCTGTCAGAATCTGCCCTCACCGACCATTTTATTTGGTTAGTTTACACTCACTGCCTGTTCTTTCAGTTCCACTGATAATATAGATGGACTTTGTAGTTCTGCAAGTACATTTGTAGTCCATCTGTCCATTCCATTGGCTCCCTGTGGCTGCTGCATTCACTAAAAGTCACTACAAGTACAATTAATGTTCCCTGAATGCCAACCCTGTACCCCATCACACTCTGGAACTCCCCATTCACAGATCTTATAGACTTGCCCCTGTCCCAACAGCACATTGTCACAGAGCAGCTGTACAGTGTTATAAGCCTTTAAACCCCCAAAGAGCAAGCTGAAGCAACAGTGGCAAGAAAAAACACTCCCTGTTATGTTGTTATTTTAGGAAAGAAACCATGTGAGGACTGAGGTTCAGTGGGAGACTCATCCTACTTGAGCAAGGGGGGCGGGATCAACAGTGTAGGACAGATTGTGTGCTGATCAGGTGTCCGTGAAGTGCACACACACACACACACACACACACACACACACACACACACACATATATACACTGAGTGAGCAAACATGCCTGGATCAGTGGACAGTCCTGTACGTGGCAACTGGGGTTAGGTGCCTTGCCTAAGGGCACTTCAGCCAGAGCACTTGAAGAGACCGGGATTCGAATCGGGGACTTTCAGCCCTAACCACAAGCCCACAGTTGCCCCAGTTGGTAATTAAGTAATGCAGTACTCTGTAACGTGGTCAGTAAGTCCTCTACCAGGCAACTCCCCCCCTCCTGCAACCATAGTGCCTAGAATAGGATTAAGTGGAAGATAATCACACACTGAGTAAAGTGAGCACACATGCCTGGATCAGTGGGCAGCCCTGTACATGGCACCCGGGGAGCAACTGGGACTAGGTGCCTTGCCCAAGGGCACTTCAGCCAGTGTACTTGAAGAGACCAGGAATCGAATCGGGGACTTTCAGCCCTAACCACAAACCCACAGTTGCCCCAATTGGTAATTAAGTGATGCTGTATGATGCTGCTAATGTACAATAGGTCCTCTACCAGGCAACCCCCCGGTCCTGCAAACATAGTGCCTAGAATAGGATTAAGTGGAAGATAATGAGATGGCAGGATGACTCCATGGTGTTCTGTTGGAAGTTATTTGTTCTATGCTTTCATTTAAGGGTAGATTTGAGATTCTGAATTGTACAAAATCACGTGTTGTAAAACTTGCCTCGTCGTGATCTGAACTGTGTCTCTGTGTTTAAGTTTAAGCTAGTGATTCTCAATTATTTTCTGTTAAGCCCCCCCTAGGAAGAAGAAAACATTTTGCGCCCCCCCCCACACACACACGCACACTCACCCCCCCCCACATGATTTATCCCCCCAAATTTATCAAAAAGGGGATAAATTATTTTTACACGTCCACTGTAGTATGATTTGTCTATAAATTTGTTATAAATACACCTCTTTAATAACAATGTATCCTTATTAACAATAAAGAAAACAAAAAAGAAATATAAATCAACTTAGAACAAAGAATAATTTGATTTATTTAGTTTTTTAGTTTGTAACAGAAACGAATAAAATCCTTATTTAAACTTGAAACATTTTTGAACTGACTGGCATTTGATACTGAAAAATGAAATTAAATAAAATCAATAAATAATAATAAATTCAAATTCATCCGCAACATTCATTCAGGAGCACAATTTATTAACACTTTAACCTACAAAACAAAAATGAATACAACAATTTGTGCAGTTTTTTTTTTTTTTTTTTTGAGGAAGTCAGAACTAATGTCTCCAATGCGCCCGTTTTGCAGCGCACAGCTTTTCTGAAGTAGCTTTCATAAAGCGGGATGATTGCTGGAGATATGCGTCACGTTTACGATTAAAAAACTCAAGCGGTTATCAGCGTGATTGGGGTGTAATATCTTTAAGTGACGCCTTCATTTATTTGGCTTCACGCTGTCCACTGCCAACATTTAAAGACGCAGCAGACACACCGGTCTTTCTTTGTCTCCCACCTTAGTTACAGTGAAGTTACAGTTACAGTGAAGCCAGGCGCTACATACACTTCGACATTAAGTTTTCGGTTGACTTTTGTTGCTCTCATTATCTTCGTCTCTCTCCGCCTTTCTCTCCTCATCCCTGTTAAATATTTCTCCATGTTGTCTCTTGATGGTTTGTTCAGTACACTTCATATCACTTGCTCTGTGATTTCTTGTTATGCGCCCCCCATGTACTGCACTGTGCCCCCCCCCCCCCCCCCCCCCCCCCAGGGGGGTGCGCCCCACTATTTGAGAAGCACTGGTTTAAGCCCTTTTTGCGTTTTTGACCGCAGATTTAAATCATGTGTAATTACACAGCTGTGGTTTATTCTGCAGCCGCTTAGACGCTTTAACGGCCAAGACTTTAAATAAGTTAAAAGAAGTAAAAGTTTGAATTCCCCCGCAGTCACGTTTCTGAATGCATTGTGTTCCAGCGTGACCTCTCTGCTTCGCTGCACAGCGAGAAACGAGTGGCAACTCAAATCTGGTGCTTTATTGACCCGCTGTGACGCATGCTAAAATGTTGCAAGCATTTTTTCCTCTCTATTACACTTAAATTATTCTGTTCTATATTGAGGCAAAGCCATTAGCAGCGAGTCCCCTAAGTGACTCACCTGAATGTTCAGTACTTATTAGGACTGTTTGCTTTGAACTGCAATATAATGCATTATCTGGGGACCCTCATTAAAATGTGAAGTCCATATGGTTTGGATAATTGACATCAAATCGAAAGCGGGATGCTTCCATACCTCCTGCGGATGGAAGTGCAATCTGGCGTCAAAACATTGTTGGTTATTTTTTTTTAATCGAATTTAATTATTTAATTGACGGTGGCTTAGTGGTTAGCATGTTCTCCTCTCAGCGCTAGGGATTCCCGGTTCGAATCCCCATCTGGGTGGAGTTTCCATGTTCTCCATGTGTCCACATGGGTTTCCTCCGGGTGCTCTGGTTTCTTCCCACTGTCCAAAAACATGGATCAGGTCAATTGAGTTCTCCAAATTGCCCCATATAGAGTGTGTCTGTGTGACTGAGTGTGTGTCCAGCGATCGATTGGCGCCCTGTCCTGGGTGTATCTGCCCAGCGCCCGAAACGTTCTCCCCTGGATGGGCATGGGGAACCCCCCCACGACCCTAATATAGGATAAAGCGGAAGATAATCAATGATGAATGAATGAATTTAATTCTTGGCGGCATGGTGGCTTAGTGGTTAGCAAGTTTACATGTTCTCCCCGTGTCCGTGTGGGTTTCCTCCGGGTGCTCCGGTTTCTTCCGACTGTCCAAAAACATGGATCAGGTCAATTGAGTTCTCCAAATTGCCCCATGTAGAGTGTGTCTGTGTGAGTGAGTGTGTGTCCAGTGATAGCTTGGCGTCCTGTCCTGGGTGTATCTGCCCAGCACTTAAAACGTTCTCCCCTGGATGGGCATGGGGAATCCCCCACGACCCTGATATAGGATAAAGCGGAAGATAAAAGATGGATGGAATTTAATTCTTTTATTTTACCCTCATCTGCTACAAAAGCTGAGTTTTGAAGGAACCTTTCCTGCAGAGCCAGCTGGAGGGTTTTGTCCCAGCCGTCATCACGCAGAACATCACTTTTGAACATGGGATGTGGGCTGCGATTGTTTTAAGTGTGAACATCTGTGTGAATGCTGCTGGATAAAAAGGGGAGAGTGGGAGTGATTCAGCTTTTGTTCCCGTACGCTTGTTTTCCAGACGAGCCTTTTTATTGCAGCCGTGACCATGGAGGACATTAATTAAAGGTGTGTGAGGACTGGATAACTGCGCAGATGCGAGCGTGTGGATGTTGTGACATGCATGGCAGCTGACCCTCGGAAATCAGAGGAATCATCTATAATATGATGTAATTATATACCATGTAGGGAGGTTAGGTCCAACCTATGATTGAAGAGGCCCATGTGGGGAAAGGACAATTGGAGGCGGGTCTTTTGTCCCAACATTAACGGAACCAGGCAGCGCAGAATCCTACACAATGTGTGATGCAGCTGAAATGCAGACATTGTGATGTCAGTGAACCCACAACCAGCTGTTAACCAACACATCATGGTTTCCTCTTCAATCACAGCAACACTAGCTTATCACAAACACCTGTGAGCTCATGTACTGTATATGTTTCTGTATACGCACTGCCCTTCTTTTTCTACACGAATCTGAAGTACATCTGTGTCTCTATTAATATTACTCTAAAAGATTATTTGTGGGGTCAGATGTTACAAGGTTTTAAAAACAGCTATATAACAATTATAACAACATTTACAGAGATGACATTCAGCAAACACAAATGTTTTAATGGTTTATGATGCGTAAGAATGTTCTTGGAACATCTAATCACATTAACAAAGGCTTATGACAAGTGCCATAAAGCATTATGAATATTCAATATATATATATATATATAAATATATATATATATATATATATATATATATGCCCAGCGATAGATTGGCACCCTGTAATGTTTGTATCTACCCAGCGCCCGAAACGTTCTCCCCTGGATGGGCATGGGGAACCCCACCGCGACCCTAATATAGGATAAAGCGGAAGATAATGAATGAATGAATATATATATATATATATATATATATATATATATATATATATATATATATATATATATATATATATATATATATATATATATATTAACAAAATCATAAACTGTTGTAAACAATAGCCTCCACTTTTTTTTTTCTTTTCAGAGATCTAAGGTCAAGGCAATGAACCCTTTGACCCGACACTAACCATCAAAGTGGCTTTGGATGAAGGCATCTGCTTAATGATATATATGTAAATAGTAAAGTCCCAATATATGATAGTACACACACACACACACACACACACCTATGTACAATATGAATGTGAACTGGGTGCTTTCAGAGGGACTTTCAGAGGTCAACACTTCTGATACTTTGATATTCTGTCATGTTGTATTTGCATTTGGTCATTTAGCAGAAGCTGTCATCCAAAGGGGTCAAAACAGGGTTGAGGCAGCATCCCAGATTTTAACCACCTAGTTACCACACCCTTCTTATATTACTATACTATATTGTATAATTATCACATATCACTCTCACATAGTGATAATACTATATATTATATTATGTTTATTCCATAAATAATTCAATGTGATTTTTCAGTCAGATGAATGTTGCAGTCCAGACATAGTGACGCCGAGCGCTAACATGCACTTCCATTTAGTTGAATATGATTACCTTCCTCTCAAAGAATAAAACCAAACAAATAAAGTTAGACTTTTCCGGAATCCGTGATTACAGCACTGAAATAAAGTAATAAAAACAACCTAAATACACTTAGTTTAAAACTTGGCTTTTAGAGCGTGCCATGGATTTGTGGCCCCGTTGCTGTTACTCTTGGGGTGAGCTTTGGCGCACGTCCAATAAAGATATAATGAGCTGTCACATGATGATGTATAGTGGGCGCATTAATCAAATTTTAATCATCAAATAATAATTAAGTACAATCATCAGTGAGAATTCAATAATCAGGAGGAGAGTGTAGCGTAATCTGACGGGGGGATGAGGGATGGGGGGTTGGGGCTTGTGAGAGAATTTAACAGTGATGGCATTTGCGTTCGGGCGTTTGTTTAAAATCTGAGGAATCCTCCCGAATCTGACTCGCATGGATGTGAAAGTAGACTGTGTATGTGTTTTTGGAAGTTCAGGACATGCTTCATGGAGTTTCAGGATGGTGGATTAGTACCTGCAGTCCAATCTCTGAGCCAGCTGTTCAGAGTCAGCAAGCTGGCCTTTAATCAAAGAACAGTGTCTTTTTAAAAACACATTATAATTAAATTATTAAATAATAAGATTTTTTTCTCGGTCACTCGATAAAGGGGTGGTGGTGGGGGGGGGGGTCCCATGCCGATCCAGAGGGGAACATTTAGGGCGCTGGGCAGATACACCAAGGATAGGGCACCATTCTATCACTTCACACACTATATAGGGACAATTTAGAGCAGACAATGCACTTTAAATCCATGGTTTTGGACTGTTGGAGGAAACCGGAGAACCTGGACTAAACCAATGGGGAGAACATGCAAACTCCACCCAGATTGGGATTCAAACCTAAATACTATAAGGTAACATTTATAAGGAAACAAAGGAAAACATTTTTTTGTAAATCTGCTTTGTACTGAAATGCTATTACACGAAATATTAACCTTATGTTATATGTTTTGCTGCTGGATTTGCTCGACAGTTTAATTAATATATTAAAAAAAACATATAAAGCTCAAATAATGAATCAAAAAGCATCCAGAGTATATTCATTCATTATTCATTATCTTCTGCTTTTATCCTCTATTAGGGTCGCGGTGGGGTTCCCCATGCCCATCCAGGGGAGAACGTTTCAGGCGCTGGGCAGATACACCCAGGACAGGGTGCCAATCCAACGCTGGGCACACACTCACTCACTCAAACACACTCTATATGGGGCAATTTGGAGAACTCAATTGACTTGATCCATGTTTTTGGACTGTGGGAGGAAACCGGAGAACCTGGAGGAAACCCACACGGACACGGAAACTCAACCCAGACGGGGATTCGAACCGGGAATCCCAAGTGCTGAACGTGCTAACCATTAAGCCACCGTGCCGCCGTATCTCGAGTACAGTACAATAGTTTTAGTGGCTGGTTTGAAAAAAAACATGGAGTGAGGGAGTGAGATCAGGGAGTCAGGCAGAGTTTGAAAGACGGGGAGGGTGGTAGTCATGGTGCTGTCGGGTCAGAGAGGGGAATCTTATAATTAAGGCTTAATGGGAAGTCAGTGAAGGTTTTTAAGGACAGAGGTAATGTGGTTACAGACTGCTGAGTGAGTGATGGGAAAGGATTTAAAGTTCCCAACCAGCTGAACTAATAACTGTAGTTTATAAATCAACATTAATTTTAAATACAAACTTATACATTCGATCATCATTACACTCACCGGCCACTTTATTAGGTCCAACACTCATTTTTCATTTTATAAGTTCCACTTAAATAGATACAATTTGTAATTCTGTAATTAGAAGTCCATTTATTTCCATTTGAGCATTCTGAGCATTGAAAAAGCGAGTCTTTTTTGGAGTGTTGATGAATCCCCGCATTGTGGTGACACGCTGGTGTTCGTTTGGATCTGATTGGATCAGACACAGCAGTACTGTTGGAGTTTTAAACATCTGTGGTGGCTCTGGGGGATGTCTGAACAGAGTAAATGGGACTAACATGCTATGTAAAGAAACAGAGAAGACAGTACTGTACAATCTGTGACTGCAGAACCACAAAGTGCATTGATGCAAGAAGTGGAACTGATATATTGGACACATAGTGTAGCAAACGGAGTCTTTAATAACAGCTGGGACCAGTATAAACCCTCGGTCTGCCTCCCAGTGGGCTTTTTTTAAGTTTTCAGTGTATAATGACTTAAGCAAGTATTATGTACAGTGTGTATATGTATGTATGTATATATATATATATATATATATGTGTGTGTGTGTGTATATTACATTACACACATGTATGTATGTATGCATGTGTGTGTAATATATATATATATATATATATATATATATATATATATATATATATATATATATATATATATATATATATATAAGGGCGACACGGTGGCTTAGTGGTTAGCACATTCGCCTCTCAGCGCTAGGGATTCCCGGTTTGAATCCCCATCTGGGTGGAGTTTCCATGTTCTCCCCGTGTCTGCGTGGGTTTCCTCCGGGTTCTCCGGTTTCCTCCCACAGTCCAAAAACATGGATCAAGTCAATTGATTTCTCAAAATTGCCCCATATAGAGTGTGTCTGTGTGAGTGAGTGTGTGCCCAGCGATGGATTGGCGCCCTGTCCTGGGTCTATCTGCCCAGCGCTCGAGAGGTTCTCCCCTGGATGG